>VXAV01010314.1:708163-759903 GCA_013399715.1 Alectura lathami | reverse complement strand
AAAACACCAACATATAAAGTTTTATATAAAGTTTTAGATTAAGAACAGTCTCAAAGTTAGACTTTAGCTAACAGCTAAACTAAGAGCTGTTAGTTAGAGTTAGACTGCATTATAGTCTTAATCTCTTCTTCCTTTAAATGCCCCACCTCATGCCATACCCTCGGCTATCACAGCCAACCACTTTTAATGTCATTATCCACATCTTGCTCCCATGAATTACAAAGCTGTTATCCACACTTTGCAAACAGGGACCTAAGGCAAAGAAATGCCAGATGATTTGTCCTGTCTTGAAACAGAAAATGTGCAGTGGCAGCAGGATTTGAGATGAGGTTGTCTCATACTGAAGCCTTGACCATCTTAAGCTGTTGACTCCCTGTTAAGAATAAAGTGGGCATCAGAGGGGGGCTGTGGGCACCTTGTTGAGTAGCTGGTCTGGGACCTCTGTGGGCTGCTCTCTTGTGTGTGCTTCATTATCATCATGGATCTCAGTTTTCAACCATCTGTGATACAAAGGGTCCTGGATAACTTTCACCTCTGGAGTTTTCTGGTGGAAAAAACTACAAACCAAAGCAGTAATGAAAGAGCAGAGTTGAAGCAACTGAGTGGACCACAAAATGCTTCTTAATTCATGGGGAATTTTAACAGAGATGCATTGGGCCCAGTGTGAAATGCTGTAACTGAAACAGATTTAAATTTTTGTTTTGAGTAGTTGAAAAGAAGAACCAAGTGGTAAAAAAAGAAAAAAAAAATTACAGCTAGAAGCTCAGGGAATTCATATTGTTAAGCAGTCTGCTTCCAGATTTTTTGATCATTTTGCTTGGTCTTGAAAACATGGTTCAGCAGCTGATTGCAAGTTTCACTTTAGCCTTAGTTATTGTCACTTTTGTTGTGGGAAACGGATATTAAAAAAAAAAAACAAACAAAGATTAGTTAAGCAGTGTTGTGTTGGTTGCTGTATATGTCAAAACATTTCCATTGGAAACATATTTTTGACTAAGCAGCTCTTGCTTGTTTGGGAAACATTTTGAATAAAAACACTCAGGCTGCTCTGATCAGTCTGCCTTTTGCTTGGAGGGTAAAACAGGTTTCAAAGCTGTTCAGTATTCTCTTTTGCCCTGGAAGCATAAACGAGCTGTAGGAGAAGATCTGATTTACAGTCTCTTTGGAAGTTGAAAAGGTTCCTCATGATCCCATCAGGACCTGCAGCAAATAAAGGGAAGATATTATTTTCTAGCTGATATCCTTCCCTTTACCGAGCCACAAACAGCAGTGATGGTAGAACAAGCGACCTGAGCTTTGTGTGTCAATTAATGAGTGTCTGTGACTTGGTATTTCCTTTTTCCCAGTCTGTACCCTCGTCATGCAAGTGCTCTCAACAACCTGGGGACGCTGACCAAAGATGTGGTGGAGGCCAAGGACTACTACAGACGGGCCCTGCAGTTAAACCCTCAGCATAATCGGGCTCTCTTCAACCTCGGCAACCTGCTCAAGTAAGTTGAATGCAGACCTTGGGCTGATGAAATCCAGATTTTGTCTGTGCACATCACCACAGTGCAGGAATGCTGACTGGTGAAGGAATGGCATTACTTCTTACTGGCAGCCAAGGCTGATGGCACAGCGACAAGGCTTAGCTTGGATGTCCGTATGCTCTCTGCCAGGTCAGCTCGGGTGCTGTTTACGGTGATGCTTCAGCTGGAGGGCATTCACTTGTTCCAAATCAGGCATCAAACAATGAGGTGTGTAAACCCAAACCAGTCACCTGAGATTTCCATCCAAAGGTGTAAGCCTTGCCAGTGAAGCAAGCCATGTTTTCAAAAGCAGGCATCTAATGCAGATCTAATGGATAACACATACCCAGCCAATCCCTCAGAGCAATTCTCCTTGTTAGCTGTAAGTGGAAGGTCAGACGTGTGGTTTTGGCATAAGCACCTAACTCTGGAGATGCTCAGAGGGGCAGAAGGTTCATCCCATTCCAGGGGTGGGGTGGATCTGGGTTTGAGGGGAAAGCTGGCTTACCTCCCTGCATGGTTACTCTGCTGAGCTAGAAAACAAGCTCAACAGCTCCTAATTTGACTTGCTGTTATTTAGAGCATTAGCCTTTACCAAGGAGAATAGCAGTCATAATAGTACAAATGAACTTGAATAAACCATTTCTAAAGACTGAGCTTAGATCTATGAGAAAAGCTTTGCCACTGTGTTAAAGTCTGCTAGAGGTGCAATTAAAGCAAACAAAAATAATCTCTGCTACTGCACTGCCATGTTTTTGCCAGCATAGTGTTGTGGGTTGCTTCCCTCCTTCCCAGCAGTAAAAGTACACTTTTGCTGCACCTATTTTATAAGGGGATGTTGCTGGCAACAGGTCTCTGGTAGATCCTTTAGAGCTGGTTGGTCTCCAGGATTGCTTTGGTTACCAAGTGGCACTGTCTCATCAAAATGTTCCTGATCCGTGTGGCTCTGAAATGGCACTTTGAGTGTGAAGTTTATGCAAAGGATGTTAAGTAGATTACTGAAGCTCTGCCTGGTTCATTTGGTTAGGGAGAAGTTGTCAGAGTAATGTTACAGGTAAACCCGATGGTTTGGCATTAGAATATGGCAGATGAGTTCCTGTATAGGGGGCAGGTTAGTGCTTTACTGGAAGTAAACACAAGAAGGGTAAAGACAGTCTTATTACAAGAGAAACGGACAGTCTTTGTATTATTCATGAAGTGTGGTTGATTGAAATTAATCTTAGGTGGCAATGCTGTTTAAAAATACATATTGTCTTTTTAATCCATCACGTTTGCCTTAGTTATTATTCTCTGTGATTTTTTTTTCTAAATATGAAATATTAATACAAAAGGACATAAGGCAGAAGCAGCATCAGGACATTTCATGTCAATAACACTTAAATCTGGCAAGTCGATGGGCTCTTATGACCCAGCAGATGGGCAGAAACTGGATTTGTTGCACCGGCAATGCACAAAAGAGGCATGTGGGAAATTCTCTTTGAACTGCTGTTTGTTTTGTGTGCAGTATGTCATGTTTTTCCTAATGATGTGTAAGATATGTGTGTTCCATCAGCTTGTGTGTGCTCTGCATCCTTCTGTGGTGCCACGCCTTGCGATATGTTAAAGGTGTATGATACTTCTAAACTCTTTAAAGAAATGCGCTCAGGTTCCTTCTCCCCTTCCCCCACACCCATGTACTCCTAATTTCTAAATTTGTTTTTAGGTTTCCAAAGCAGCCTATTGCATCTGGACACACTAATAGTATTAATGCTAATAGAAAATGGGTACATCTCCCTATTTAGCTTTTAAAAAACCGTCTCAAAACCAGGTAGATTTCTTGGTGGAGTGATTAGCACAAATGTAAAGCAGATGCTGTGCAGGCAAATCCTACATATTTGTCTCCCCTGAAGCCCCTCAGCCTCTTTGCTAGCACTTTTCCTGAATCATGCTTCAAATCTGCAGAGCTTTTCAGCTGTGCTAGAGCGTGAGGTGACTTGTGAGACGAACACGTGAGAACGAAGCAGAGATGTCAAGCTCCCTGTTCCTAGAACTTCAATTTTGTGTGTATTTTCTACCAAATTATTCTTTTATTCAGCCTAATCTGGAGAATGCACTGAGAGATTGTGGTCTAGTGGAAGGAGAGACTGGTTCTGTGCTGTGTGTGCAGGGCAAGCAGTATTCTGCAGACACTGAATGCTATTACAGTCTGGGTAGTGAATGAAGATCTGCAGAATATTACAGGCAGACGTTACTTTTCGGCTGACGTTACTTTTCGGCTGCGCTGTGAGGCATTACAAAGGGTGTTTTGATATTGAAACTTACACAGAGAGAGGATAAAGGTCAAGACATGAAAAGGATTTTCTGTCCCCTTAACAGAGGCTCTGGTGACCGTCCCAGGTACAGATCAGGAAGAGCCACATCTGCAACACCCGAGGGACGCCCAGTACCTGCATTACTTCTACTGGGACATGTAACAAAACGATCTGGCACGGAATTCCCAGTCAGATTGTGCCACATTCCTTACACCCACTGAAATCTGACTGCAGATAATAGATTGCACCTCCACAGTGCTGGAAAAGGGGAACTCCAGGGTTTTGGAAGGATGGGCTCGCTATTCCCGTGCAGGAACTTCCTGCTCATTGCTCCCTGGACGTAGGCTGTCTATTCAAGCATCTGTTGCTTGTGATTTCAGCTTGAGTAAAAATTTGTTTTGAGAACAACAGGATGGAAATTCTTCATTATTATTATTTTGTTTTCTGTGGATACCCTCGATGAAAAAGAAAGGTTCCATTTTCTGTTCACATATGATGGAGAAAATTACGTGCCAGAAGATGAATGTCCTCAGGAACCATTGCAGGATAAAGGCTGAATAAACTGCTGGCTTTGTTTACATATCCTAAAATAAAGTTGTGTATCATCATTTTCTTGCCTACTGTAAATATTGGACAGTGGATAATTAAACAACGCAGACAGATTTCTCAGATAAAATAGCCCTAGAAGGTGGCCTGTATGAAAGTGAGAAATCTTTCTCTGCTTTTGTGTTCCAAAGCAGCTTGATGCTTCTTTCTTTTGTTTTGTTTCAAAGTTTCCTGTTACATAAATATTTAACTCCTCTATGTAGATTCAGTTTTGTTGAGATACAGCCTGAAAAGCTGAGATAAATATGTATCATTCGGAATACCTCACATAAATTTATACCCTGTGGGATATTCTGTAAAGAGACAAGAAATAAAATACTATGAACATTTGAAGTAAATATTTAGAATCTCAGCTTTCTGTTGCGGAATGGGAGAGGACTTGCTCTTTGCTGTACTCTCTCTCTCCGTACATAAAGCACTCTAATATTCAGTGCAGCATTTCTTACGAAGAAATGCCTCATAACTCTTACGTGCTTTGAGAGTCTTATGGCTGCATTTTCAAGGGGAAAGTGAAGTGCCTAGAAACAATGTCCCCGGAGATCTTGAGTTTATTCAAAGGAATGATTCTCTTATGAATGCGGAGGAGCAGAAGGTGTCCTGTGCATTTGTTGCTCTGATTTGGTCCAAGTTTAGCAAACCCCTCTAGTCACAGAAAGGAGGACTGCCTGCCCCCTCTAATACAAGCTTTTGGATATGTACGTGTTTGAATGTGTTACCGTGGGCTTGTGTAAGTGTCTGAAAACATCAGTTAGGTATTATGTGTATTGACGCTTAAGATCTTTTAGAAAGTGAAACGTTCCTCCTTTCCCTTCGAAGAAGGAACCTGAGCAATAATGTTTAGTGGCACTGTGCCTGGCTCTCTGGTTGGAATACTCTGTTGTATCAAGTGCTGAAGTTGTATATCAGCACCAGCAAACAAACAAAAAAAAACAACCAAAAACTCTGGCAGTGTCAAGTTTGCAATAGATTTAAAGAGTAACTCAGGTTGGAATGAACATCTGGAGATAATTTAGTCAGGCCTACAGCTGAAAGTGGTCAGATTGGATCATGTTGCTGATGGCTGTGTCCAGGTCAATCTCGAACACCTCCAAGGACAGTGATGCCACGATATCTCTGGGTGACCGGCTCCAATGTTTGACCATTCTCATGGTGAAAAACATTTCTCCTTATATCTAGTCAGAGTTTCCCATGTGCCTCCTTATGTCCATTGCCTCTTCTCCTGTCACTGTGCACCTCTGAGAAGAGTCTGGCTCTAATTTCTCTATATCCTCTGAGCAGATAGGTGCAGGCAGCAGTGAAGTCACCCCAAGCCTTCTCTTCTCCAGGCTGCACGCATGTGGCTCATTCAGCCTCATGCAGCATGTGTGCTTCAGCCCAGACTTTCTTAGTGGCTTTCTGTTGAGCTTCCTCCAGTATGACCATGCCTTCCTTGCACTGGGGAGCCCAACACTGGACACTGCTCCAGATGTGGTCTCACAAATATAGTATGAAGGGCAAAGATCACTTCCCTGGACCCACTCAGTGACCCAGGGCACTGTTGGCCTTCTTCACCATGAAGGCCCCATTGCCAGTGTGTTGTTCACCGGGACCCCCAGGGCCTTTCCTGCCGAGCTGCATTCCAGCCCATTGTCCCCCACTCTGAGCTGGTGCACAGGGTTAACACACTCAGGGTGCAGGACGTGAATTTGCTCTTGTTGAACTTGGTGAGTTTCCTGTCAGACCCGGTCCCTCTGAAAAGCAGCCCTGCCTTGCACTGCATTGCCTGCTCCCCCAGGTCAGTGTCGTCCTCATGGCAGAGATGGAAACCAAAGGGGAGCATCTAAATTATCTGAATTGGTTTAAACCCAGGGAGTCAAACAGGCTTAGAGGTTTCCTTTCAGAAGCAGAGTTACACACTGCAAGCTCCCCTTGGAATAAGGTGTAAAACAGAGATGAGGTTTTAGAACAGTTGTGGAGCCCTTACTGAGTTCCATGTTTCTGGCTTTACTGCCGTCAAACTAACTTCACATTGTAAAACAAATCTTGAAAAGTAAAAAGTCCTCTAGAGCACTAATTCCTAGGTTACTCTTCTGTTATGAATGAAATTTGTTCCAGCGCTAATAGCCCACACACAGCCCTGTGGATCACCAGGCTTCTGTGGGGTCCTTTAAGCTGATGCTTCTCAAAGGGCTGGGCACTTGCAAAAATATGCAAGTGATACTCCAGGGGGAAGGAGCTACTCCTTGCATTCAGCTTGACCACGCTGATTACTTAGGGCTGGAGACTTGAGTGAAAGAGGTAATCTGAGGAAAAATTGGATTAAGTGATCATAGACTCCTTGTGTCACTTGAATTTGTTCCTCTCTGCGTCATGTTGAAGGTAGATATTACATAGCTTTTCCTGCTGCAGATCATCAGTCTATGGTAAATTAGTGTATCGGACTGTTCTCCCAACACTCGCTCTTCTCCCAAATTGCTTGAGATTTACAAAAGCTGGGGCCTCGATCCTGCAAAGTGCTGAATGTGTTGGCCTTACTCCAGGAAAGCACTTCAGCCAGTAATTAATTTTCGACTTGCATACATAAAAGTTAAGTATGTGTTTAAGTGCTTGGCCAGAGCAGTCGGTATCTTACAGAACTGAGCCCTCTGAGAAACTATTGGATCTGCTTTTTATAATATAATTCAGTCTGTCACATAAAAAGATGCCATAATCTTTTCCTTTCTACCCCCACTTTCAGGAGACAAACATTGTTCTTGGATCAAATGGAAAAAAGGCCATTTAGGAAAAAAAAAAAGAGTAATTAGGAGGACTGCCCCATGTTCCTAGTGCATGCTTGTGGTTAATGGGAACTTTTACTGCTGCTGGGCAGATCACTTAATCCTTTTATTTCTGTAGCTGGCATTTCCTACATTTTTGCCAAACATCGATACCTTTATGAAGCAGTCATCTGTTTTTGATTTATCAAAATGTGTCATGAAACTCCAGCCAAGGAATCCAAAAGTTTTATAAATTGACAAGCGAGCTAGTCTCTAATTAGTGTAGGGGAAAAGTGGTTCTTTATTTGTTTTTGCTTCATTCATGTAATTTATATGGAGCACCACTGGAAGAAGAAAACGTCTAGCACAACTGTTTTTACTTAGCATAATGGACAGGCAAAATATTCTTCCAGTTATATAACTAGAGAGGGAAAAAGTCTGCAAAGCCACATATATTATCAGCTGAAATTTGCACCTTATAAACAAGATCTGGTTACTTGACCCTGTCACTTGAATAAAGTCTAAGGCCAGAGCGGCAAGGTGTTCACATACTTTCCCGTGTTCCAGAGTCCTTTGTTTCTTTTCGTAAGCCCTGCTATTCATATTCTTTGTACACCCGGCACAAAGAAAATGTTGTTCCAGTCCAACGAAGCATCCTTAGACATTTGCTCAGGAAACCTTCTCATTTTTCCAAGGAAAGGAATACAGAGTGATACTGGTGAAATTGTAGCTCAAATAAATAAACATCCTTAGATTTTTGTTCAGGAAAACATTTCTTTTTTCAAATGCAGTAAATGCAAAGTAATGCTGGAAGAAACACCTAGCACATCAATGTAATATTCTCTCAAGTATCTCAGTTCATAACCCTTTGGATCTGAAAAACAGAATCCTCCAGCCTCAGGACTGACATGGTTAGGAAGTATTTAGAGCTCTCAGGCAGTTTTAACTTACCAATACTTCTAATTTAAAAGTATGAATTTCACAAAGTATAAGCCTGGATATATAACAGCACTAGTTGTCTAGCAACTGTCTGTGATGTTTCTAGGAAGTGAAGATGTTTTGCCTCTCCGCCCTGTAGATGTGGGAGCCAGGAGGTTGCTGGCAGATATCCTGTTCCTGGGTCACTCAGTGCCTCAGTGGCACAACTGGGGCCAGGTCTCCAGAAGCTGACTGCCAACCCAGTGTTACCCCTGACAGCATCCCTTCCTGGAGTGCAAGTGACTTTCCAGGGACTCATGCCTGGGGATGTTTTCGTGATCTGTCCTTAAGCTCTGATTGGATGGGCGAGGCAGAATTTCATTTGTTTTCCATAAGGGGAAGTACTGAGAGTACACCTACAGTAGGAGTGGAGAAATATACGAAATCTGATGGTTAATACTTAGGTTATGGCCTGTGTTGATTGACTTGTAGTCAAAATAAAGTACTTTTTGCTCTTTAGTATGTAGGACTGAGGAATTTGCTATTTTGGGGATGTTTTGTCTCCACTGGGATCGTTGCATAAGGCTCAGTGTGAACAGGCATCAGAGCAGTAGACCAAACAGCAGATTCATTAAAACCTGTATGCTCCTGGCTTCGGAGACTAGCAGAAAGTCTCAGAATTTGCTGAGAAGTGAGCTGCCCTGGTCAGCACATTTCCCACCCTGGCACAAGGTGAGACGAGTGCTTTCACCTCTGCTGATGTGATGCAGATACTTGTGTCTCTTCTTCCCCAGCGAGTGGCCCTCTTACTTCTCCCTGGGTCCTTACAGACGTGGCCGATGTCAGTCTTTCTTCCTTCCCTAGCTCTCTGGGAAGGGAGAGGTGTTTTTACAGCAGGGATGGGAGAAGGAGACTAGGTTAGCTTAAAACAGCGTGCTCTGCTTGTGAGCACCAGGGCTGGAGCGGGGCAGTGCCCGTGCGCCTGTCCTTGGCACACCTGCCATTCAGAGGACATATGGCGAGTCTGCGTGCCGGAGCAGCCATGTCACCTGCAGGGAAAGGGCATGTGCCAGCAAGCAAAACCGAGTGTGTATCCAATGACCAGAGCCAACCCCCTTTCACAGGGAGGGGCAGAGAGGTTCAGCATGGCACAGGAGGAGCTGGGTACGTGCATCGTGGAGAGGAGGAGCGAGTGAATGATTTAGCCTTCACTGAAAAGAACCAGACAGAGTCTTTCCGATCTTTTTCAAGTAGCTGATCAGTGGCTGACCTAAACGTGCTGCTAAAGAGCTTTTCTTTGTTTTTTTCTCCCCTCGCTCCCTGGCCTGCAGGTCCCAAGGGAAGAAGGAGGAGGCTATAATCTTGCTGAGGGACTCCATCAAATACGGCCCAGAATTCGCAGATGCTTACTCAAGCCTGGCCTCGCTGCTGGCTGAACAGGTAACGGGTGTCATTCGTGGCTCTCCCTCCTCCTGCGGGGTGAGGCACTGGTGCTGCAGTCACAGTGCCTCCTTCGCAGCGCGGAAATGGATGCTCTTACCTCACACACATGCAGTGAAGTGCACGAGCCTGGGGCTGTCTGGAGAGGTCTGCTGTTCAGTATAGGAGAGAACTCATTCTCAGTGAGTAGTTCCACCCACGTGCGTGTACGGTGGATTAAATCACTGTTAAAGCTGTGAGTGCACATCCTTTCTGCAGCTCCTCACGTCTATAGCAAAGTCGTTATCCATTGCACCTCGCACGCTGACAGCACAATAGATGAGTGCTTTCTCCTCACACACACACCTACACAGATAGCCTTGAGATTTTATAAGGGAGCCTTCCTAAGCTAGGAAATGCCAGAAGCAAGGTTTCTGCCTGGAATTCCTGCCTCTGAATTCTGGCCCTTGCACGTGACCCATCAGGATACTGCCCTCAGTTACCGCCGTAGCTGATCATGTACTGGGGGTGGAGAGGCTCACTTGCTTTAAGTTGCTCTTAATGAGCAGCTGTTCGATATTTTATTTAACCTGATTGTTCAATGTGTGCCCCAGGCCTTATTTACTGCACAGGGCCCAGACTGTGCTCTGGAGGCAGAATTACTCATTTCCTCATGGGCTTTTTCACCATGCTCATTACTTACTGCTCACTGCAGTGAGGTAATTTATTTCTACAACATCCCGCTGAGGTGAAATACTGCCTCCATGTAGGAGAAGCGAAATTGAGGCACAAGATGGTTGAGTTCAGAAGAAGCCATGAAGCTTGGGTGCCCATGTTGAGAATGCCAAGCCTTACTTTTATGCAAGCATGCAGCAGCAGATGAGGGATGCTGTGCTTCAGGCATTGATTGCTCCCATGGCCTGCAGCCACAACCAGTGGCCCCCGTCTGGCCTTGTGTGGGTCAGTGGTGAGATCTCTGCACAATTCCAGAAAGCTTCTACATAGCTTTTGAAAACTGATTCTTTTCTCCCAGGAATTTCAGATCTAACTGTTCTGTAGTGTAGGGTGCTAAAACTTTCTTATATAAAAGCTTGCCAAAATGCAAATACAGACACAGCAATGAAATATCTTTTGCTCTTTTCCATTAGTCTGGTTAATTAAAGCTTCTTTCTACAAGTGGATACATTTCAGCAGAACTACAAGCAAAGGTCTTGTTCTGGTTTAGGCTTCTTTAATGAGGTAGGCACTCTGCAGAATTCATCTATGATGTACATGGGTTACTGAAAGACATGCTATTTTATATTCCCTTTTAAGTGACTTTCAAGTATTTGAATATTATCGATATCAGCTGCAGGGACCTAGAAATACAGTATCTGAATTGGAAGAAGAACCTTGTTGAATGGGAACTTTATTTTGAGTAAGCCCATCAATGAAGAGTCTCCTGCAAGTATAGGAAATGAGTTGTCTGCAGTAATACTTGGTTTTAATATTAATTGAAATTATTTATTAGAACCATCAGTTGTAAGGTCAACAGAGCAATAACACCGCTATGGAGTGGCCAGTGCAGCTAGTAAGACTTGCAATAATTCATCTCCTTTTATGTATAGGTCGTTCATCCTCTTGTGACTTGAGTAAGTGATAGGGAAGAGTTTGTACAGTTTCCTCAGAAAATAACGATTTCCTGCAGGTTTTTAACACCTTCTTATGTTCAGCCGCAGCAGATGGCTACCTGATTGTGCACCTCCTTCCTCACATGCCCACATGCCCACCCTAGTGACCTCAGTAGGGTCCTACGAATGTGTAGGACCCATGACTATGGGCTTCAGGATCCCACCCTAATGCTGTGCACTTCCTGGAGTCGTATGAACAGAAATTTTTGGCATCTTCATCTCAGAGCATGATATATGTGCCAGGAGGCAGAAATGAGATTCCACTCTTCAGTCTGGGGTCTTTGGCTTTGTCCAAGCAGTAGCTTCCAAGTGGGCTAAAAGTTACAGACCTGTTTTTCCTTATTCATCCTAAAACTGGTTGTGTATCTGTGGTGCCAGGCGAGGTGCAAGAAGTTACTGCAGTGGTCTACACGGACAGCATTGCTGTGGAGCTCTGGGGAATGGAGTATGAACCAGTTCCCCTTCTATGGGCTGTGTGAGAGGGGGGGCCGAAGGGCCAGAGGCTGCACATTTAAATAACTCTAATGAAGTGACCATGCCTGTGACCAACTTCTGCTCCTGCAGCTTTGTGCTAAGGCTGAGAAGGGGGAAACTGGTGGAAGTGACGCAGTGAAATAGTGTTGGGATCCTCTTGGTCAGTAACTTAGAGCCGACGAATCTGAAATAGGGCTTGTGGTGCCTTTCTGCCCATAGCTGTAAAAAATACCGTAAGAGAAAGTCTCAAGCAGACGGGAATTAGCCTGCTACTGAGTGTGACTGACTTTTTCTCTCCTCGCTGAAGTCAGAGCCCACTTGGAAAAAAAACACCTCCATGCTGTATAGGCTTGTTTGTGCCTTTTATAAATGCATGCCCTTCTTACTGCTCTCTGCTTGACAGCATAACTCAGTCACAATGTATTGCTGTTTTCCGTGGTCTTTTCAGTGGTGCTAATATCAGAAATCAAACATTTTTGTTTGGCAGTATCGTACCCCTGTGATAGTGCTTCCTCTGGATTTACTCTGAAGCACTAGACCAACACCTTCCTCCTAGCTCTTGCAGTTTTATTGGCTGTATCATGCTACTTGATGGCTCTTTTCAGGCCCTAGTTTCTGGATTCAAGTGTTAAACCCAAGCCATAAGAAAAAAAAGAACAGACTTAAAAGCCCTGGAGTTTAACTGAGAGATCCTCACATGCATAATTTTTTTAATATCATAAAAATCTCATACATTTTTTAAGCCAGCCTTCTGAATTTTGTGAGCTTTATGAATGTTTCATGAAGGTCTGGAAGTGGCATTATTAAGTGTTAATGAGAATCAAGCCTTGATGAACTTAAAGCATTTCTCCTCAGAAGAGGAGAGCCTGTGAGGGAGGAAGCTCTGGCAGAAAGAGATGGGCCCACCCTTCTCAGTTTCTGACTGCTCTTAATGCAAACGCTTTGTTAGAGAAATCATTCCAGATTCTACATTGAGCCTGAGGCATGCAGGGTCAGGATGTTAGGTGCCAAAAAAAGTGTTTTACAAATGCATGTGCAGTGCAACTGTTACAAAAATGCTAGAAGTGCTTAGTATCAGTGAGTGGGAATGTTTTGATGTGGGACACTGCTGCTAATCCAGTTTAACACAGCCCTGTCGTGCTGAAAGTTCAGGTTTATGACCAGTAAATAAGATGAAGAAGACTGACATACATGCATGCAAAGCCATGTTCCTCTGCTGAAAATTAGAATTAGAGGAGAAGAGATCAATACAGAAAATGTTCAAAATATGCTTGTTAATGCCTACCTGACACACACACTTTCTCAAGAAGCTGCTCTTCATTTTAGTCAGTTCTGACAGTCACTCCACTTTTCCTGACCTGGCAGGATAATGATGTCAAATTCACATAAATATATCCACAATGTCCAACTGAAGCACTTCTAAAAAATGTGTTTCTGTGTTTTATCACACCGTGTCTTTTCTGCTGGCTGACCTTTATCATGTAAATGTGAAAGTACTTAACCATGACAAACCATTTGCTTTCATCAAGCCATGGTCTTCCAGTGCTATTAATTCCAGCTTTCCAGTTCTGAAATAGGAGGTGAGAAAGGAGTCTGTGCATTTAGACAACCACAAACCAAATGCTGCTCTCAGGTGCACCCTTTAAATCCAGAGAAAGCCCCGTACACGCTGGGGTTTGCAGGGCTGCAGGAGAGTTCACAGCTGGGCTGAACAGCAAAACCAGCTCTGCTTCACACACAGAGAGGTGGCCCAGACTCCCCAGAAATGTTTTCTCAGGGTTTGCCTTTATTTTGCCTGGGAGCTATGTTAGGGGGCTGCAGGGCTTGTCGACATAGAGCTGCTCTGCTCCGCAGAAGTGGAAGAACTGAAAAAAATGCCTTCGCCTCTGGAGGCGAACCTGGCACCCCTCTGCACTGTGCTGGTTCCCACTGTGAACAGCCTTCGTGCCGTAAGTACACCCAACAGCAAAGCTCTGAGCTTAGCTGGGAGGAAAACCTTAATACCGGGTGCTAGTGAGCATGTGGGCAGCTGGCACGTACTGTCTGGCTGGAGGGAAATGGAAACCTTATTAAGTTGCTGTTTAATCCAAATGAGACACCTTATTTTTGTTTCAGGGTCTGGCTGCCCGTAGCTCAGGCTAGACAGATCACAGCCAGTGGGACACTTCTATTGTTCCCAAAGAAAAGATCTGCATTTTTCAGAAATGCCCTGCACTTACAAACCTCATTGAAATCTATGCAAAATGTAAGGGCTGAGCCTACTGGAGGGTCAGCAGTGGCATGTCCCATCAGTCCCGGGGAGCTACCTCTCACACATTGACAACACCTGGTTTTCATCTCACTCTGTCAGGTTTTCTCCACTCTTCCATCACCCCCAATTCTCCTCCTGCTTACCTCATTGCCTTGTGTGAGCTCCCCATCCCTCAGCGGTCGCACACCGAGCTTTCATTCCTTGTATTTTCACTGCTGCTCAGGGAGCGAAGAGTGGAGCTCCTGAGGGGGAAAGTTAGCCAGCAAGATGCTCATTAAACAAATAAATTAAAACATATCAGCTCCCAAATGACAGATTCTTAACAGAACCAACATGACCCCTGTTGCTGTGCATTTCCCAGCTGGGTGTGTGCTAGCTGAGGCTCACTGACATTGCAAACGAACTGCCCAACCTTTTCCAGCTGGTATTTTTTTTTCACAGGTAGCTCTAGTTGGGAATGCATGGGGGAAAAGCTGTCTGGATTGCTCGGGGTTACCAGGCAGCAGCTCTGTCACATCTATGCCACAGGACAAAATTTTGGCTGCTGAGAAGCCAGTGGCTGTGGCCGGGTTCCCCGGTAAGCAGCTCAGTGGGGAGAGCTGTTGCCTAAGCTCCCCATGGTGCCAACATGGGCACTGCCACAAAAAGCAGGCACCTGAAAAATAGTGCTCCAACAGCTAAGGCATCTCTCTCTGTTTTAAGGAACGGTTGAAGGAAGCAGAGGAAGTCTACAAGGCTGGCATAGAGAGCTGTCCAGAGAGCTCCGATCTGCACAACAACTACGGAGTTTTCTTGGTTGATACCGGTAAGTGAGATGGAAAAAGGGATTTTCTCTCTCAGGCTTCTTTGCTTTAGTTTGTTTTATTCAGCAGTACACTTCTAGAAGAGCGTCAAAAGCTTCCAGAGCAGTACATGTGCCTCCACTGTAGCCTGGAAATAAGTTTCCCTGCTCTGCTGAGATGGCAGCGTACTGACGTGTAGTCAATGCAGTCAGTGTGCGGCAGTGGCATTCAGCCTGCCTGTTCCCTACAGTGTTTCTCACCGTCCTCACACAGGCAGTTGTCGTCTTCAATCTGAGCTGGGCAGCACTCTGGCAGTCCTGCCATTTCTCCAGGACAGCATGGCAGCATCAAGTAAAACCCCAGGCACACAAATGGATCATTGTGGTCCTTGGAGCACTTGCAGCTCTTTGGTGACAAAGCAGCTCTTTGACTAGGGGTTGAGTGCGACTGCTGTAAAAACAAACATGGCTTTTAAACCACAATCGTCTGTGAAAACAAGCCCTAAGATACTATGGGGCGAATTGATTTCTCAGGAGCTCCATGATGACATACAAAGCCTTTCTTTTCCGGTTTCCTGGTTCCCATCCAGCTTCCATGGACCCAGGCACTTCCTGGCATCCACATAACAGAAAAAAATGCCTCTGCAGTTGCCACCTCTTACTGACAGCTTTATAAGCTTCCAAGTCTGAACTGACAAACAGCTAGTGGAAACCAAGCTACTCCCTGAAGTCCCTCCAAAACAGAGTTGTGACTCAGTGGTGAAGCACTGCAGGCTTGAAGTGTATAGTTAGTACCCGTTCTGGCCCTTTCACACTGTGCCAGGCTCTGGTGGTGCTTGGGAAGGAAGGAGAATGGTGAAGAGCAGTGCCTGTCGATGTGCTGTCCTCCCTCTGAGCTGACCCTCAGCCACTGCTCTGCCGTAGTACCAATGTGAAATAAATGTGAAGCCAAAATGAGCATTTGTCACTGAAAAAGGCATTCTGGCATTAACGACAGATATTGAGTTTCTGAATTTGAGTCCTGGCAACATTCAAGCTTACAAATAATAAAAACTCCTCAGTAATTTCACTCCAGCATTGTACTCCTCTCTGTTTCCTGACCCAGATAAGCTGCCCTATTCCTGCCAAAAATTTTGGTTCAAATGCAGTGCACTGCACTTTATTTTTTTGCACTTGTGTGTTCTGCCAAAGTCCAAACTAACTTTTCCTGTTTTATTACAACACTTCCTTACACACAAACAATAGGACAAAAAAAACACACTGAATTTAAAACCTAAAAGCCTGATGTGTGAATAACCCTCCTGGAGACATGACGAAGCATGAGGGAACTGCCTCACAGTGAGTCCATCACAGTCTGTGTTCTCCAGGGGGCACAGGGGGATCGCTGTGACGCATCATGCCAATTAACTTGAAGGGTGTTGTGCAAGGACCTCCAGCAAGCATCAGCTCAGGAGAGCTGTACCTCTAGGTAATGCTGCAGTTGATAGAGGTGCTCAGTGTCTCCCTCGGTGACATGCATTACCACATGTGTTGAACAGGGCAGGCACTGGTGGACCTTAAGGACTTAGGTGCTTGCCCAGCTGCTTTCCAGCATGTTTTGTAGATGTGGTTTGCACAAACTTCCATCTGCTGCTGGGTGTTTTAAAAAAATCCTATCCTGAAAGATAAGTGGTTGCATTTGATGAATCTGAAGTGCTTCTAAATCTCCCGATAGACTTCCCTCCGATCTCCTATAAGGAAATAACTGAGGAGTGTTAATGTTACTTCTGTGTTGCGTAGATAATCTCAAGAAAACCAAACTTTATCTGAAAAGCTGTGAAAATAAAATTCCCACAGCAGCATATGTTCAGTGCTTGAACACACACAGGCTGTTTCCAACTTCTGTCTTTCAGCTAGAAATTGAATTAAATACGTTGTGAAGTGATTTGGCTTAAAAATGCCGGTACTGTAATGCTTTGCCAGTAGACAAAGCTCTGTGAGTGTCAGCTTTCACCAGCATATCAGCTGGTCTAGAGTGTACAGACTAATGAAACCCCTGCTGTAGCTAAAATTACAATATTTACATTGCTGAAATGTTGAGACTTTAACTGTGCCCCATTAATTTCTTTAGTAGTTAGTAAGCAGGCTCTGCTTGGGGAAAGCACTACAAAGTCCCTTTTGAGGAAAGGCATTTAGATAAATAAGAATACGCTACTGGATATAGAAGTTAAATCGATGGATGAGTGGACTGGCACCTTTCTTCCATTCATTTTGAGCATTGGCATTTCCTAAGAACATGGGACACTGCTAAATTATTTTAGTCTTTTCAAGGCATTTGCACAGTCTTGTATTATGGTGTTTGGTGATGTCATGGCCTGCAGGACCTCTCACAGGTAGAGCATTTCTCACAGTGAAGCAGTGCCACCCAATGGCTCCTCGGAAACACAGAGACAGTGCCTACGTGCTTCAGAGTGGGGCATCCAGACACCTGCGGTCTTGGATTTACTGCACCAAGCTGGGAATGAGCTGGCTACTGGCAACTACTCCCATCCCTACTGCACAACGCGCAAAGACTGAGCAGGGCCAGAGCAAAAAAGGGACAGGGGATGGTCTCTGGTTTGAAATGGCAGAAACAATTTGCAGCTCTGGTGGAGTTGTGGGGAATGCTGGTGGCTGGTTCCCACGACTCTGTTGACTGCTCACACAGGGGTCACATCCCCCCTGTAGCATGATAGAGGGGTGCTTCCAGTCAGGAGTCTTCTTCTGGTGAATGTACCCTTAACTTGTAAAAAATTACCCCTAGGAAGTCTGTTTCTCAGGATCATCTCTGAATATTGGAACCTGTCGTCATTTGGACTGCAGTTTTCCTTTCACTTAATCCCTACAAAGGCTGGGACAGGATTTATTTCTCCAAATGGTTCCCAGGCATATGGTGATAGCTGAAAGACAACCCAGAGCATTGCTGCCTGCTGAATTTGCCAGGGGATTTTTCTGAGGCATCAGTTTAAAGCCGGTTTCTTCTCCAGGAGCTCCTGAGAGAGCTGTGTCCCACTACAGACAGGCCATCCGCCTGAGCCCCGCTCACCACGTCGCCATGGTGAATCTGGGCAGGCTCCACCGCTCCTTGGGTCAGAACAAAGAGGCTGAGGCATGGTACAAGCGGTAAGGAATTGAGGGGGGAGGTGGGGGTTTCCCTTGTTGCCTGCATATACAGCTTGTCTCTGCTGAAGTGCCTGCGGTACTTGAATGTCTGTGCATGCTTGGGTTCCTCCCTCCCCTTCTCCATTCATTCAAAATCAGATTTACCTTTGCTTATGAGGCTATGTTTTGGGAGTGCTTGGACAGGCAGCACTGACTCAGGCCTCCAGGCTGGGCACGCTGCTGCTTTTGGATGAGAGGTGCTCTAACAACAACTTCAGAGGTTTTTTTAGTGGCTTGAGCAAGCTCTTAGCTCTGTTCCTGCTGTGCTGAGAGCTGCTGTGTGAGTAGTGCTGTACCAGTAATAGCTGTGACTCCTACACAGCCCAGCTTCCTTTTTGGCATCCTGATCTGTGCTCACAGTCTCCTTTCGGGGGGGATGAGAATGCCACGCAGAGTGCAGAGCTTTGCTGATCTGTCCCATTGCAAGCCACACCTCACTTTTCTGCTTTGATCCCCACATCACCTAGAAACATCTCCTCTTCCCAAATTTCAGGGCGCTGAAGGTATCCCGGAAGGCTGAAATCTTGTCCCCACTGGGGGCTCTGTACTACAACACGGGGAGGTATGAAGAAGCTTTGCAGGTTTACAGAGAAGCAGCATCACTGCAGCCTTCAAACAAAGAGACCCGACTGGCTCTGGTGAGTGTGGGATGAGCACAGCCAGGCCAGGGCCACCTGTGGAGCAGGATGGCCATGTGCGTATGGCCAGAGGCTCAGAGCTTGTCTTTACTCTGTGCCAGCCATCCAGTGACTGTCTCTCCCACCCTCCTTTGTTCCTCCTCACACCCTGCCGACCCTATGTCTCAGCTGCTGCTTTTTCCAGGCTGTGTGTGGTCCTTCCATCTTTCCTTGAAGTGCTGCCTCTTAACACCAGCTCCTGCCTCACTGGAGAGCAGGAGCCCAGCACCAGTGCTGTGTACTAGAGGGCTGAGTTTTTTAAAATCATAACCCTTTTTACTATGGCCCTATAGGCCCAGGTTTTAGCAATGATGGGGCGGACAAAGGAAGCTGAGAAGATGACAAACCATATACTCAATGAAGATGTGGAGTGTCTGGAGTGCTACCGCCTTCTGTCAGCCATCTACAGCAAGCAAGAGCACTATGCTAAGGTACCGTGGTCGTGGGGTACCCTTGTCCGGAGGGCTCAGACACAGAGTTCAGGTCGAATTATACATTCCATCTCTTCAGAGATGTCATGTGCCTTAGCACACATGCAGGAGATTCTTTTTTTTTTTCAATAAGCAGCATGGTTTTCAGTTCGTGAGTGCTTACTGTTCAAGCTGCAGTCAGCTCTACTGCCTGTCAGGCACAGGCATCTCAAACACCCATTCCCATATGTGATAACAGTGCGGGGCAAACAAGGGAAGGAGGAGGATGACTTGTTACTCTTCTGGCTCCTATACTGGGAGACCTTAGAGGTGGGTAGAGCATGAGGAGGGGAAAGGTACAGAAGACAATGATGTCCTCTTGCTTTTTCACAGGCACTTGAAGCTATAGACAAAGCTCTTCAGCTAAAACCAAAGGATCCAAAAATCATATCAGAGCTCTTCTTCACTAAAGGAAACCAGCTAAGAGAACAGAATCTCCTTGATGAGGCTTTTGAGGTATGACTGCCCTAAGCCCTGTGGACAGTTTCATAGGTTAAAATACAGAGTTAACTCATTGTGTCTAATACTCCATGGTGCATGTACCTTGGCTGTTGGCCTTGGGAGCTCGTCAGTTCACCAGTGGTACAGCTAAAGATATGGAGCAGCCAACTTTGCCAGAGTTAGCTGCAACTTTTTTTCCCCAAGAGAGGACTGCTTTCTGCCCTTCACATCTATCTTTTTTTATTCCAGTGTGGAAATACAGCTCCTTGCCCTGAGAGGTTAAATACAGGGTCATGGTGGGATCATGGCAGAGCCTAGGTCATGTTGCAGTGACCAGACCCTCGGCCCATCTTGCCTCAGCCCCTTTCACTGGCGGTGGCCAACTCCAGGTGACTCAGCTGAAAGCTCAGGGACCTGTGAGAGCCCACCATGTCATTATATCTCACCTCATTAACTAACAGCTGACAGACTGGCTTATCCTGTGGAGCAGGAGGCTTGATAGCTCAGAAATTATGTTAATGCTGAATAATAGCACAGAAAATGCTGAATAATAGCACGGAAAATTATGTTTCTGGGACAGATCTGACTATTCTCAGTATCCCTAGAGATGTATAATCCTAGTTTGAATCCTTTCCTGTTGCGAAACCATAGAAACAGTGCTGTTTGGCAGAGTCCACGAAGTCCTTTTTGCTCTCCCATGTACAGTGGCAGAAGCAATGGGGAGGAACAGTGCTGCCCTCAGGACCTTGTGGAATTTGTGCCCAGGTGGCCGTACCGCAGTCTGCAGCATGCTCCAAATTAAGGCCTTGCAGAGGGAGTGGGAATTCAGTTTCTCTTTCCCCTCCAGCACTGCACTGGTTTTGTTCAAAAACCCAGACTCTTAAACTGAAAATGTTTCATATTTCTATAGAGCTATAAACGGGCTGTGGAACTCAACCCAGACCAAGCTCAGGCCTGGATGAATATGGGTGGCATTGAGCACATCAAGGTATGACAATTTTGCTTTTCCTTAAGATGTCGGCTGCAGGAACTACTCAGGACAGGAAGTTAAACTTGCTTCAGATTGCCAAGAGCTGCATGATTATGACTAGTAAGCATCCCCAACGAAAAGGTGGAAAGTCTGTTCAATCCCAGCTAGGTTTTCCCATCCAGGTTGCTTGGGAATATGTAATGTAAATCCCGTATTTTTAAGAGAGCAGGCTACCAGGAACAGCCTGCCCATCTCTAAAATTTTTGTGCTTTAATTGTTGACCTACCTTAGAAAAATGTCACCGTGAGTCAACTTTCAAGATTCCTTTCTACCTAATAAATTTAATAAAGATGTCTAATGCCGAATGCCAGCATGAAATTATGGAAATAGACCCTGTGGTTTCTTATCTTTTTGAATACTTTAGCATATCATTATGATTTGGGTCTTAAGGAGTCACATTGTGTGATGTCCTCGAGGTGTCTTGTCCCCAGGTAGAATTAACTATTCTGGTACAACATAATGGAAGAATGTAAATCTGTTTTTTGCTGTGTGTGTTTGTTTGAATTCAAGCTAACAGCACTTGGTGATCCATCTCATAATGAAGCAGTATTCCAGTTATATAGTAATACCAAGTTTTATAAACACTTCTCCCTTCGTTTTACAGTCTTCACCATTCCCAGGCAGTGAACTTTCTATGTCAGGGAATGCAAATGCAATCTATCACTCATTTTCTTTGTAGGGAAACTACATCACTGCCCGTGGCTACTATGAGAAAGCTTTGCAGCTGGTTCCAAACAGCAAGTTGCTGAAAGAGAATCTGGCCAAGCTGGATCGCTTAGAGAAACGGTTTCAGGAAGTCCAGGAGAAAGATCAGACATAGCATTCAGTCACACCAGTGAAGAGAAACTCGTGCCCCTTGGAGAAGAATGTGGTGGAAGCCTATTGCTCCAAGTGATGCTGAAGGAACTTTGTGAGGACTCAGAATTACGGAAGGGAATTTTTGAATGCATGCTAATGTTTGGTCAAAGTTACAGGAGGCACTCAGCTCCCGTGGGACATGCTGGAGAACAAATGAAAACCTTCCTTTAATCAAGATTCGTGTTTAGGCTGAACCCATTTTAATCACACCAGGAGTGTGGGTGGGACATAGAACTCCGGTATCATGGTTATCACTGGGGAAGCCATGGAGACGAAGCGCTCATTCATCGAAGCAGGGGTGAAGTAACACCTCCTGTTATTCAGCACAGGCTCACCTTGTCCACAGACAGTACCACTGATGGGCTTCGTTGCAGGTGCTCCCAGGAAGGGTGATCCTAATGGTCATATAAAAAGGTTTCATGGACATGGTGGTGAGAAAATGGTGGCCACTCATACAGCTCTTAATGTGACTGGAAAATGAATCTAAAGAAAGGGAAAACAGTATCTGAATATCACTCTAGAAGGATAATAATACAAGTATGACAAAAGATCCTTTGAGGAAAAACCCCAGCTGAATGTTTTACACATAAGATAGTCATTTTGTAATAATTTGTGTACATGATATCAGTATCGTCAAATATCATATGGCTTCACCCTTCACGCTCTCCCTGCAGGCCAAATAATTATTACTCCGAAAGAAATGGAAATATTCAAGGGCAATGGGAAACACTAGGATTACTTTGTCCTCCTGTCCAGTCCCCAGTTAAAAAATAAACAATTAAGCTGATCAGTTTAGGAGGTAAAATAAAGCCACAGGGAGATTAGGGAAGATTTGGTAGGCTGGGAAGGTACTAACACGGCTTTTTATGGGTGTGCAGGGACAAAGCCCATTCGTCACGGTGATAACACTGACAAGACACTTTGTTAAAGTGTTCTCACCCCCTCCCCCAAGAGATATAGAAAATGACCTATAGCTGATCAGTCATAAATCTATATTTTTAAATACTGAAATGGGAAAACAAGTACTTTTCAGAATTGGGGCTTTTATTTTTGAGCTTTATTTATTTAACTTATAATCAAATAATTAATATATTTTCTCTGTTTTGTATGAATTGGGCAGTGTCATTCACAGCTGGCCACAGGGCTGTGCTTTGTGACTTGCATCGTCTGAAGTTAGAAAAATGTAGCACCACCAAAGTGTGCTTGAGTAATTCTCCCGATTATATTTCGAAAGCAAACGGCTGTGGAGCACATTGGACCAAACTGTCACCTCAGTAACAGCACTAATGCTGGTTCCACCAGGGTTTGTACCAGCTCAGAGAAACTGTGAATGGTTGGTGAGGTCGTGCTTGGTGCTACTGCCTTTGCGTTTGGACATCAGGGTAGGTCATCAGTTTGTTCCTCTTGCAGCAGGAAACTGCCATAAAACCTACTGAATTGCGGCCAGTCCCTGCAGAAGAGCAGCCCAGGGTCTGGCGATGCTAATCAGAGATAGTTCAGGTTAGGGATTTGATGCCTTTGTGCACATCTTGTCAGGAAAAGCCTGTGTGACAGTCACCCATGTGGCACCCGGGTTTACTCGGTGCTGGCCATGACAAGCTCTGAATTCCCTGTGTGACAGGACAGCCCTGTGCTGGTGGCTCCAATGGCTTCATTAACAAAATGTGGTGTCTTGCTGCTGTTGGTCAAATCATTGACATACAGCAGCTGCATTTGGTGCTGAGAGGGAGTCCATGCTGGCACAGACACTTGCTCTGCTAGAGCCTGGGGACCAGCTGGAGCCATGGTGAGGCACCAGTAACTGCAGCCCAGGAAGAGATGGGCTGGTGCCTGCAGCTGTGCAGAGGCTGGCTCCTCAGGTTGGTGGGAGGGAGAGATCATTGGTGGGAGGAGGTGCTGACATATTTCTGGGCTTTCTCCCTTCAAACCTGCTTTGTTAATCCCAAAGCTCGGACCAAGAGCAAGCAAGTCCTCCTCTGGTGAATTTTCCCCCCTCCCACCAGAAGCCTACTTTCCTTTTGGAGGCTGAGGGTGGGTTTGAGGGCTTGGGGCTGGATCAGCTGCTCTTGCCAGGTTGCACAACTTTGATAGCCATAGACTCACTGACCTAACACTTCTGCAGGTTCCCAGTGCGAGCGCTCCACTGGATGCCTCGCACGGAGTAGCTTTGCACAGCCCAGGCACCGCCAAACTGGCCAGGAGAAGATGGGGTCCCAGCAGCAGAATTCTGTGGGAGACTGTGTGGGGAAACCAGAGCGTAGATGGCCTCTGAGAGCTGTTGGTCACCACCATGCGTTGCAAAGCTGTAGAGGATCCATAACTGAGGTATTCAGAGGTGCCTGGGCCATACTGAGCAGCAGGGAAAGGTAGCCAGTGCCTAACTGGAAACCACGGGTCCTCCTCATCAAAGTCAGGTAAAGTTCCCTGCCCTTCCCCAGGCACGTTCACCCACCTGCCGTGCTGCTGCGTGGCAGCGAGCTTGGGGCAGGCAGGGCTGTGTCTGCTGCAGACCCTGACACTGGTGCTGTGCACAGACCCTGCTAGGAGGCATCTGCAGAGTGCTCTGACACCCTGTGAAGCCAGGGGTGGGCCGGTGGAGATAAAGTCTCATTTAAAAATGTGTATCAGCTATAAAGTTTGTCTCATAAAGATATATTAAATAAATACTATATATTCTACAAGTCACACAGGAGTGCGGCTTTAAATTGTGGCCAACTAAACATATTTTTTCAAATATAAAAGAAGTTGTATTTTTTATAGCAATGCTTTGTGAGGGGGATGACTTGGTTTTGTGTTTATAACTTTAGCTTAAAGCTTCATTTGTCTTTCCTGAGAGACCTGGTGCAAATAGTTGTCTTGTTCTTGTCCCAGATTCCAATCAAAGCCATCTTGGCCTCCTAAAGCTGGTGCACACGTACAGGTATGGTAAAGCTTTGGGTGCCCCCTCCCAGATCCTGGGGAAGGATTACCATTTTTATAACGCTGCCTTACTTGCAGAATACTGTAGAAAGATGAGACCATCCTTCCCGTGAGGGGGGCAGGTTACTTGGAAGGCAGGTCATATCCACTCTCCTGAAATAGGCCGGTAACATATCCATATAGGGTAGTCCCAGCTGAGCCTGTATGTTTCTGCGGGAAAGGCTGGGTTTATGGTAGTTACGGAGAGAGAAGGGCTCCCTAGTGAGCCCCACATTCCTGAACCAGCACTTTATACCCCGTCTATGCAGGATGATGGTCTGCGAATTGGCAGAGTATCTGGAGAATGATTCAGGCCATGAGCTACCAAAGCAGTTAAACGCTTGTGAAGTCTTGAGCTGACTCCCTGACTCATTGGCTTCTGTGCTACAATGTTGTGTTTATTCAGGACATTAATCTTGTGAAAGATTTATTGCCGGTAAAGAAGAGCAATGGAATATAATATGAAATGGGTTACCTCCACCAAAGGCAATACTATTGTGAAAGATGAATAGAGCGACTTACCTTGTGATCAACTGGATATTATCCAAATTAATCATGGGAAATGTCCTCTTCCTCTAGCATTGCATGGCTCATGAAGTAATGAATTATAAATACCTTGTTTGCTGCCAGCCACAGTGCTCAGCATGGTTAGCAGAGATTACAAATTAATAAATGGCTGAAGCTCTACGCAGTGGAGGAGAGTTCATTCTTTGTGTAAGTTGCATTGGCTAAACCTCAATGCTCACCAGTATTAAAGTGGAGAATTAACTCAAAGCTGGTTAGACAGGGCTCCTCTGTACTCACTGTGCATTTTAATCCTAAATGAAAACCATAATAATTGTGTTGCTTTTTCCTTTCCCCATGAGCAACATTTTCAGCTGATGGATTTTGTTTTATTTTAATGCTTATTTAAGGTCCAGCATTCTTTGCTTCCATTCCTTTTCCATCCCTCAGGATAAATGATGCAACAGAGGGGGTATTTTATATCTTGCGTAGACTGCTTGGACTACGCTTTCCTAAAACTGTGCAGGCAACTTGTTTTGGCCAAACAGTAAGTGAATGCAGCAGTAAACATGGCCTTCATTCCAGAGATCTCAGTGAGGATGGGGGGTGTGCATGCAAGCAGGCACGTGCATGTAAGAAGTCTTGAGTCAAAAAATCCAAAGTAAAGAACCTAACTTGCAGGGGTTCTAGACACCCCTTAAACCATCCCAAAAAGCATCTCAAGCTTCTCAGCAGTTATGGAAACCAAGCCAAAGGTGGTGTATGGTATTCAGTGAAGGAAGATAATTGTCATTCTGATTTTAATGATCAGGCCATTTGGAATGTAATTGTATGATTTTTTGCCCTATTTGTCTTCCAAGCCAGTGAAGCAGTTGGCATGTGCTTAAGTCTCCTAAAACTCTATGTGCATTAAATTGACCAAGTGCTCTGTTTCTATTTTTCATATATGAAATTATGTACAATCTTTGGAAAAATTTAGCCCTTAGGGGTTTTTTCTCCCCAGCCTCCAGTCTCTTGCAGCAATTTCAGAATGAATCATTTTGCTTTCATGTACATTTAAACCCAGCAGCAGCAGAAAAATAAAAAATAAAAAAAGAAAGGAAAAAAAGTGCTTGGCATTCACTCGTGTTTCAGTGTGGCAGAGTTGCTTCAGATAATCTCAATAGCTTTGTGCAAAAACTCATTGCCATGTTTGTACTGACTTGCTGAAGTTTTTCTTCTGGAAAATACCCTCAGTGGTATCCTCTGTAACAGTCATGGCTCCTCCAATTGTACTGCTGTAGAAATCTCTCCCGAAGTAGATGTCACGCTGCGTGTTCCTATCATGTGGGAGTTGTTTGCATTGGCTGTTGTTCATATGGTTCTTATTTCTGTATCTAATTTTTTAAATTGGTTGTGCATATCTTTTTTAAGAAATAAAAAAAAAACAGCCCATGGATTAGAAATCTTTTAAAAATAAATTCACACAGCCGCAGCTGGATGTGTGTCAGTGGTACAGGAATTTGCAAAGTCTTTGCTTTTTTTCACTGTGGGACCTCCAACTAGATTTCACATACAGGAGTCATGCTCGAAGTATTTGCAAGAGAAAACGTATGTAAATGTCTATTTTATATAAAAAGTAAGAAAAGTAAGTGGTGTGCCTGGTTTTATTCTGTTGGCTATGAGGTTGGCCTGTTCCTGAGGACCAGCCATGAGTGAGTTCTCCTGGAGGTGGGCAGGCCTATGTTTCTTATTCCAGTTGCCTTATAATTTACTGCCCAAGGAATCCAACTGATCGCTCACAGAGGAGCAACTATGCAGCCCATGTATGTGAGTCTGGCTGTGTAAAAATATTTGAGCAGGCATTTTTTGGAATCTGAACATGGGAAAGGTTGAGGGCTGGTTCCTACACATTGTCTTGATGATTTGGATGTATAATGCTGACATAATCTCTTCATGTCAGGCTTTACGCATCTGTCATAAATGTATCAAAGTTAAGCCTGCAGAGCATGAAGAGAAAGAAAAAAAAAATGGAATGAAAAAAGAAACTCCTTTTGTTCTAATTTGCTTCTCACTGGCAGATATCCTCAGGTTCTCCTGCATTATTCCCCTGGCATTTGAGTTGAGTCTAGTGGCTGGCAGCCCTGTCCACTGCAGGGGGGCTGGAACTAGATGATCTCTGAAGTCCCTTCCAACCCAAGCCATTCTATGATTCTATGAGTTCTCTCTAGGGATACATGATGTCGATAAACAGCCCTGCTGAAAATGGACCTGCAAGAATATCAAAAGCCCTGAAAGCAAGCCGTAGTGTTTTCTGCCATCTTGGTGTATGCAAAACCCTCTGTAGTGTGAGGGGGAATTGCACATTTACTTTGAAGACAGCCTGGATGTCCTGGGATTCTCCCAGATCTGGACAGGGCAGAACCCCATAATGAAGCTTCCTACCCAACACCCCCCTGCCCAGTTCCTCATTTGTACTGGTGGAGTACTTCTGGCAGCTACTTAAAGCCTCCAGCAAGATGCGGCTGGGGAGCCTCCACACCCACCTGGTTTGCAGCCCCACTGCCACACCTGCAAACACTGATTGGCTGCTCACCTGTTACAGGGGTTTGCTCTGGTGTTTGGTAGGTCATAGGCTGGTTTCAAGGCTCCAGCATCAGGCACTTCCCTGGGTCATGGTGGGAATAGGGTTCCTCTAGCTGCTAGTGCCTGTTCTTGCTTGGTGTGGTGAGTCCTGTGCTGGGAGCAGGGGCTGCCCCAGCATGGAGCTATCACAGTGAGCACCACTGCTAATGCTCCTGTACTAAACAAGTGAATGTACCCAGTCAGTTTTGGTAATCCACCCTGGGGCTTGGTGTGCTCATTCCTGGTCAGCAGTTTGGGGTCTCTCCATCTGTGTGCTGCTTGCCATGGCCCTCCCTTTGCTTGCTGCAGCAAGTGAGCCTTTCCCACGGCAGGCTGCTCAGCTGTGCTGTGGTCCTTGGCTGGGAAAGAAAGAGAAATAGCTTGGTCCTGCTGGGCTTGCTAACTGATGACCCTGGGGCAGTCCTCTGAGAGAAGCATCTAGGAGAGCAATGAATAGCACCATGTTCTTGAATCCTTATGCATCCTCATGGAGCAGCTATGGTGTTTATAGCTTCCCGTCTGCTCCCACATCCATATAAAAAGTTATTTCCTAGGGATGTTTTCAGGTAAGGGGAAAATAAGCACAGAGCAGGCTGCAAAGGAGGTCATGTTGTGCAGAAGAATGGTGATCCTCAAGTAGCTTGTCCTTAGCAATGAAGGTAGTGCTAAAAAATCTGCCCAGCTGGGGCAAGTAATGGGATAACCAACTAATTGCCATTCCTCCCATCCTGGTCCAGTATGATGCTGGTCCTTCTGCTGTTGCTAATGCTGTTTCTTTTCCCCACCCAAGGGAATGATGTTTTCTTCAATATTTATCTTCCTGATAAAGTCTACTTATTTTCTACTTCAGCAGTAAGCTTGCTGCCATAGCAATAATCACCGCACTCTCTTCTCAGGAAAGACAGTCAGCAGCAGGAGCTAGGGAGAGCTTGGTCCAGGTCAATGGCTTAGAAAATTGTGTCTGACTTTGTGGCTGAGCTTTCCATGGTAGTCAAATGCTTTGAGGCCAACTTTGGAGGCCAGGGAGTGACACAGCAACGTGATCAAATGCTGTATAGAAAGGGACAGGGACAGAGGCTGGGCTGGATGCAGCAGCAAGGAGCTCGGAGCCCTCACAGCCATGATGCAGCCTGAGGTGTGAGGGATCCCCAGGGCCTTGCAGAGAGTGCCAGTGGTTGCTGCTGAGGCCTTGGGATGATAGGGGAGAGAAGTGCGCTCCTGAGTTTGCTGGCACTCAGGTAAGGCAATGCGAGAGCTTAGTGGGCTGTCTCGTGCCCACCGTCCTGATGGAAAGGGTAAGCAAGGAGCCTTCCAGGCCACACGGAAGATGCAGCCCAAAGCTAAAGGGAGGCTGGAGGGGCGGCATTGTGTTAGTTGTTGGCATTTTGGATCCAGGCTCAGTTTCCTGTTGACTCCAGTGAGTTACTGCAGGCTCTGGGCAAACAGTGCGAGTCCCTCCCAGATCGTGAGTGTAGTTGCTTCTGTTTGAGTGGCTGGGAAATGAACTCGTGTCCTGCTCTCCCAGCCTTGGCTTGGGAGGGGCAGGGGACCACTCCTGTTGGCTTGTTACCATGAGAAACACATGGGCCGGGAGTCATTAGCAGAATGATTTTGGCTGGTGCAGACACAGGCCAGCTGGAGGGAATAGAGGAAGAGCTGCTGTCCTCTTCTCAGCCAAGGAGCCAGAAGCTGCAGCTCTCCCAAAGCCATCCAGCCTGCAGCAGCAGACCTCTGGTGTGAGCGTTTACAATCGATTCCTTTCTTTTGTGCCCCAAGTTCTTGCCGTGGCCCCTTGGATGTGATCATGCTACCATGACTGCATTCTGCAGCTCGCTGAGGAGGAGCGGCCTCTTCACTGCCCCTCTCTGGGCCGGTCAGGGTGTGTGTGTTACACCCTGCTGGGCGAGGTTCGCTGGGTTTTTCCTTTATGCTTCTTCCCAGGAAATGGGATTGCCACGCATCTATCTCCAACTGCACAGTTCAGTGAAGCATCCAAAGCTTAATCAGACTCAGCCATCCCTGGCTGGCCTCAACTCTAAGTCAAACTTTCCCTGTGCTCGTTGTCTGCATTTTTAAGGCAAAATTGGTGCCAAAAGCAATGTGAGAAAGCTTTGTCTCCTTGCAACGTGTTTCAGGCTGAAGCCAAGACTGAGTGCTGGGTCAGCTGGATTCAGAGAGGAGATCTTTCCTGATGACTTAGGAGATCTTTCCTGATGACTTTAGTTGCTCTGGTTAAGTGCCATGGGGCACTGCTTAGGTATGGAAGCTTTGAAATAATCAGCTTTAAATGAAGTCAGGCAGTGTCATTATAATCTGTTGCAATTGTTACTTTTTTTTTNTTTTTTTTTTTTTTTTTTTTTTTTTTTTTTTTTAAGTCCCAGATGCATTTTGTTAATAATAACTAGACTACCGGATGAAATCTAAATTTCCTTTATGACTTTGCACACACATCATGAAACTACCTCACAGGAGACCTCAGTTTTGCATACATCAACTTCTCATAAAAAAATGCAGCTTCTGTGTGTTTTCAGTCACCTCCATATAATTGCCTTGAGCTTGAAGATCAGGCTGGACTCAGAAAACTTGTAACAGCTGGGATTTGTCATGTTAATTCCCTGCCTAAAGGGTCTGAAGTGATGCAATTGAGCATGTGGGGGCTGTCTCACTGCAAAGCACTGTTGTTTCTGTCCTCTGTGTAGGCCCGAAGTGTGGACTTCATCCCATTGACCTGAAGAGCCCGGAGGATGTTCTGCCACTGGAGTTCTTCTCTCGAGTTGTTGAGGGAGAGAGATGGTTCCTGGGGGGCAGCCCTGGCAGGTCTGCGAGGCACAGTGCTGCCTTCCTCCTGGGGCTGCGGGTGGAGAGGCAACAGCACGCTTGCTTTCATCCTCAAGTAACTGAACACTGCTTGCTCAGGAGTGGAAGCTGCACTAAAAATCTCTCTTGCCCATTTTCCCAGGCTGAACGCCTCCAGAAGTGGGGGGAACAAGCTGATCTAATTGTTAAGGCAGGACAGGGTGGTGTGAGCTGATGCAGCTGCAGAGCTCTTGTGCTTACCAGCTGAGGGGCTGCTGGGGTTTTTGGTACAGAAAGATTGCAGAGGCAGGAAGGGAGGACAGATGGATACACAGACACTTCTCTGCTACAGAGCAGAATTGCCTTGCCTAGCACCTTGCGTTCACATAAGGAAAAAGCACTGAGGAATGACGGTGGGACTATGTCTTATGAGCAACTTATCAGGGAGGGCATGATTCTATTTAGAAAAGTAATTCTATTTTACATGCTGCCAGAGCAGACTCTGGCAAATGGTATTTACCACCTCTCTCTTCCCAAAATCCAGTCCCTACACATGTAGCAGCTTGGAAATATATGCAGGTGGTAGCATGAAGGGCAGGAAGGTCCTTTAGGAGGAGAGGGCTGGGATCAGGTGGATTCCTCTGGATCCCTGGCCAGTGTCAAGCTCTGGGGATGCTCTTGCAGCCATAAGAAAGAGGAGTAAGGCCTCTGTCCTGTTCCCTCTGTTTTTGTGTGTTTCAGGGATTCATTCCCCTCAAATACTGCTGGGGCTGGAGGTGGCGGCTATGGGTCAGCCACAGCTTGGAAATGGCTTTGCTGGGCTGGTCTTTGATACCTTGTTTTGGGAGGAAACAGGAGTTACCCCATCTCAAAATGTATCCAGCCCTTTCTTTGAAAGTGTCCCTCAAACTGGGCCGTTTCCATTTCTGTGGCAGCAGCCTGGTCTGAGAAGATGTGGTTGTCACCGTGCTCACTGCGTGGCCAGCCTGGAGCAGTCAGTCACCCTGCCTGACCCCACTCCTGAGACACCTCATGGCGAGGGCCCTGGTCTGTGGTCCCCTGTTTGGGTGGGAAGAGCTGCCCACATGGCCGAGCAGGGCCTGTGCTCTGCCAGAGCCAGCTCTGGGACGTGTCGCTCCGCTCACAGGCCCGTGAGTGACTTGTGTCACCTGCAGCACCCTGCTTGCTCTGTCTGGATCTCTGCGTGCTTCTCCCTGAAGCCTGAGGAGAGGGCTCCCCTGCACAGGGAGTCTGCAAACCAAGTTCAAGTGTCCTAGTCACTGCAAAGCCCCTAGGTTTGGCGAGTGGTGGAGCTAGGAAGTGGCCAGAAGGTTTTAGTGTTGTGAGTGTGGTGTGTGTCCCTGCAGCAGGGTGTCAGAGTGACCCTACTGGGGCTGCTGCAGGGTAACATTCACTGCTTCAGCTGTGCCCTGCCTTCACAGGTGTCGGCACACTGGGAAATCCCATCTCCCTGTCTTTCTGTGGAGGAAAGATGGATGTCCATGCTTCCAGGACCACTCCTGCCCTTCTGGGAAGCTCTGTGAGGCGTGGGCAGCCTTGGGGCACAGATCAGGGTGCGGGAAATGTCTGTGCCACCACGTTTCTTCTTAAATGCCTGTATTGTTGATTTTGAGAACCTGTCTTTCAAAGACGCTGCTTGCCCAAGTAAGCATCCAGAGCATTTCTTAGAAGGAGTGAATCTTACTGGTAGAAGCAGCCCTGGCATCTGTCCCATTACTTGTAGAGCAGTCACTTTGACTTCTGTACTTTCAAGACCAGCTTTACAGGCGATGCTAAAGACCTCTTAATGGGCAGGGGCAATGATGTAAGTGACACTGTTGCCAGCCCTTTTATAATCCATTATACTGTAATTGCAGGCCAGTCAGCTTCACATCTGTTTCTTCTTCAACCTGAGCATTGCTTCTGAGGACTGATGTTGAATAATGATGAAGATGCTGTGGTATAAAAATTTTAATATGCGAGATTAACCTTGATAGCAAAACACATCCTTGTTTCTATATTCGGTGCAAAAGTAGCCAGTGCTTCTACTCTCAATTGTTATGCTTCTGAAACCATTCCTGTGTTCCCATCTACTGAGGTGACTCTGCTGCCTGGCAATCCTGGGTGTTAGAAGTTGCTGGGAAGTGCAGCAACTTTCCAGTTCCAGTAAGCAGCCTTTAGAGATTAAGCTGAGCTGTGTCAGTGGGTCCATTACTTATGTCTGGAAGTGATTAGAAAATGAGAGGAAAGGTTTCCCTAGGTGATGAAAATTCTTAATTTACTGGAAAATGTTGAAGCGACGGCTTCACTGAAGCCTTCTCAGTGCCTTGATTCAAAAGGCTTGGTGCCACACTTCAGGGCAGGCAGCTTTAATAATGCATGTTCCTGCCAGGCTGCCTGGAGTAGCCACCTCAAAGGGCTTCATGGATGAAACAGCACGAGAGTAATTCACAGCACCTGGACTTTCATGGAGGGCTGTAATGCCACAGTGATTGTAGAGGAGAGTTAGGGTGGGTCATTTGGAGAGGAGGGGGGAACTTCCACAAAGCAGTGGTAAGCAGGCTTCAAAGATCTTGTCTGGTCACTGGGTTTCTTGGACTCCCATGTGAACCTATTCTGGAGAGAAGAGGCAGCCAGTTCAGGTCTGGGCTTTGTCACGGCAGCCGTTCATGCAGGCCTTTTAATCAGCTCATGGTCGTGCAAACATCTCAAGGATAGCCCAGTTCCAGATCTATGAACGCAGTTCACATATCCCACCAGGTGCAGCACTGTCCCACCCTGCAGCTTTCTGGTGCACCTGCTGGAGACCCCAGGGATCTGGTTTCTCTGCTGTCCACTTGGTTATTGGGTAACACAGCTCTGATAGCATAGCTACCTAATTGCTGGAAGACATACTGAATGGTGTTTTGACTCTGCTGGAGCTGATTTAACTGTGACATTACATTGCTTATAAAATGTGCAGGAAAAAAAAAAAAAAAAAGAAAACAACATAATAAGCATACACTTGTTTAGCATTAAATTAATCAATGTGCAGCTGTCTAAAAACATCATAAAGCTCTTAAAATGTCTGCCTCTGTTCATCTCCTAAATGCATTGACAACAAAATTAGGAAGGAGGATTGATGGGGCCAAAATGACTCTGGCACTTGGTTCACATTGCTTTTAAGGCTTCTCATGTGCCCTTTAGGATCCTGGACTGCAGGTAACAAGCACTGTACTTGATATTTCAAGGCTGAAACCAGCACAGAGGTTGGGTGAGGCCCAAGGCAATAGATCCTGTGCTGTTCCTCATCCAGGCTGGCTGCAGAGGAATCTGCTGGGACTCCTCCTGGCCTCCTGGCAGCTCTGTGCTGGCCAGGTATGAGCAGAGCCTTGATGGACAGCAGATGAAACAAGCCTGTTCATCCATTTAAAAGCAGCTTTTCCAGCTGGAGATCAGTGAATTCTCTGCATGGCTGATGAAGTGAAGTCAGTCCAGCTGGGAGCCCTGTAATTGGAGGCCAGACCCAGTTCCCAGCACAGGAGCATGTTGCAGGGTTGCAGTATCTGTGCCTACATGGGAACTCGGAGGAAATATTTTGCACTGTGGCAGCAGCCCCTTCCCACATCATGTGTTTTTTCTGTTAGGAAACTCCTGAAGAGCCTGGTGGTGACGGGGGGGGGCATCATCTCCAGCGGGCAGACAGGCAGGAGCAGAACATCCCTGTCTCTCGCATCATTGTGCACCCCAGCTTCAACCAGCTGCGCTACATGGACTGCGACATGGTTGTGCTGCGCCTGCAGTGCCTGGCGTGGCTCGGTAAGCGGGCTGGATTAAAACTTGCTTGCTTCAAGCACTTCTGCAGGCAAAGGCAAAGCCTCTGGAGGTGGTTTTAGGGCCTCAGTGTTAGGGAAGTGGTGCAAGCCTTGATTCCTAGGCTTTTCAAAAGCAGTTCCCTGAGCTATATAAAGCTACATTGAGATGCAGCCAACTGGCCATGCCTGACCGTGACCATCAGGTGGCAGATCAGCCAACACAAAATAACCTTCTGCCACTTCTCAGACCACTGGCTCGGATGGTGCTAGCCTCACTTTTTGCCTGTAATGGCAGCAATAAAGGAAATAAGACCCAAGAAATATTGGCTTCAGGGCCCAGGCATCCTGACATACTCCAGCAGCCTTCCTCATGCTGTGTTACCTGTATGCCTGTACCGTAGTTAAGAGGTGTCTGTGGGCATGAGCTGGGCTTATAGAAACATAGAATTGCTTGAGTTGGAAGGGACCTTAAGAGGTCATCTAGCCCAGCTCCCCTGCAACGAACAGGCTTGACAGCATCTGAGTCCTATGGACAACCCTTGAAGAAATGACCTGGCTTCCTGCCCAGCCCTTCTGAGGGCTGGGCACTGCCAACGTCCTTCTCAGGCAGACAGTGATCCGTTTCTCTGCTAATGGCAAGGAAAAACTATCTAGTATGAGTCTAGATCGCACTGCGCTGAGCCTTTGAGTTTTTAATGACCTGCATAACTCCTCTGCTGACAGTGATCAGCATTGGTCCCCGGGGAGATGAATGATGCATAGAATTTCCCAAGCACTGCCCTGTTCCCACGCTGTGAGACTGATACAGAGGCAATGTGCTTTTCTGTCTATCATGCTGTTCCCTATCTTCTTGTTTTGCCCTCCTTCCCAAGTATCCTTCTGCTTAAGTTCGCATTCAATGGTAGCTAACTATCTTCCTGATCTCTCTCTGAATTCACCATGCCTCAGTACAAAGTCCTACACGTGACTAACTTCAGATTGTATTTCTAATTTATAAATACCTACGTGTGGCTGCAGTGTTTTGGGGAGTGTAAAGTATGGAAAAATGCAACATGAAAGATGCTGTTTGTACCTATAAATCAGATGTGCTTCTGGAAGCACTGAGTTCATCTGTGCACCCTTCCCTCTGCAGGGGATGAGATCCAGGCAATCTGCCTCCCCCACAGGAATGAAGATTTTGAGGCTGGGACACTGTGTGTGGCTAGTGGCTGGGGCAGGGTGTCTGAGGGTGAGTAAACTGGCAGGGTCCTGTGGTCACAGCTGCAGGAAGAAGGGGTAGTGAATAAAGAAAAGGAGACGTTTTGCTTCAGGAACAGAATTGCAAGAAAAGGTGAATCCTGTCAGGTGGAGAATTAAAGTACTCCCTCACTCATCAGGGCTCCTCTGCGTGTCAGAGGACCATGCCCTGGTAGAGATGTTCAGATCAGCGTTTTCCTGCAGTGTGAGAACTTGGAGCTCATTAGCAAAGGCTGCACTCTGCAGCGCTGCTGTGCATATTCATGTGTGGATATCAGAACCTCTCACAAGCAAAGCTACCCTTACAAGGGTCCCTTGTACTTCAGAATATATGGTAGATTCTAGTGGAGATGAAAATGCCTCAATCTATAGGTTCAGGGATTTTGCCTGGTGACGCCTTCTGTAAAACCCTTTTCAGGAGCCCAGGGTGCATTGAAGCAGCTGGGGCAAGTGGCTGCTGCTGTCCCTCCCCAGCTCAGCTGCACTTCTGGCCCCCCTGTAGTTTGGTGCTCATCCACAGCAGGGGAAATGCAGAGGTGATGAGCCTGTCCCATTGCTCCCCAGCAGCCCTCCCAGAACAGAGCACGTTATCTCCTGTCCAGGGCTGGTCTCCCATGCTAGCAGCTTGCGGAGGGCTTTACCCTAGCCCTTGAAAGTCTCCTGCCCCATAGTAGGGCACTTGGGAGAAGAAAGCCATGTCTGCTTTTTGACCATCTGAGGAATGGCCTTCTCCACCCCTGCTTTGAGGCACTTTGCCATGGCCGGTGGCACACCAGTGTATCAGTGGCCTAGATCTGTGATCCCAAACTGCCTTAGAACATCACCAGCTCAGGCAGGTGAGCGACATGGGACACCAGCTGCTTGTATCGCGTGCCGGGAAGGGGTGGGTGCAGCTCCCAAGTGCTGCCCAGGAGGTTGAGCTGTCCTGCAGGTGTTGGACGTGGTCTGGTTGTTCCCAAAGGGGCTGGGGCACTGTCACCCATCCTGCAGGAGGTGGAGCTGCCCCTCATCGACAGTCAGACCTGCAGCAGCCTGCTGAGGGCCATGGGCCTGCCACCCCGGCAGGGCTCCATGCTGTGTGCTGGCTTTCCCGATGGCGGGAGGGATGTGTGCAAGGTAAGAGCTCACCCACCCAGGCTCCTGACAGGCTGCAGGCCTGGCTGTCTGTCTGCAAGCCTTCTGCTCAGCTGGGGAGAAAGGGAGGCAGCAGCGCAGCTGGTGCTGTCAGCACCCTGCTGAGCAAGGGCTTTCCAAGGAGCTTCAGTATAACAAAGGCAGGAGGCATCTGCTGCTGGTGGGAGCATGAGTGTGGGCAGGAGGTGGGAGTGTAACTGCTGCCTTGCCAGGACCTGGCCTGTGCACTGTGAAGGGCAGGAGCTCCATCTTGGCACGCAGATGCCACCACCCTGCTGAAACCAGGGGGACCTTCAGCAGTGGAGTTCTGAACAGTGGCCAGGGAGCATAGCATGGGCAATGCTACCAAGGAGGCTGGGAAGAAGGCTGCTCCCACCTCTTCCTTGATATCTCCTTGTGTACACCCCAGCAGGGTGATGCTGGAGGGGCCCTTGCACGTCTGAGGACCAGCAGCATGTGGACACTGACTGGTGTGGTGTCCTGGGGGTTTGGCTGTGCAAGAGGATGGGACGCCAACAAGAGAAGCACCGTGGCCCGGGGCTCCCCAGGTGTCTTCTCCAGGGTGGCTGCATTCATGGACTTCATTGCATAGCACATGGCAGAAGGTGGGTGAAGTTATGAGTACCAGAAGGCTCTTTTCTCTCCTATCTGTTCAGAAACATAGGGACTTGCATTGTCCTGCCACTCTACCCACAGCGCTTCTCTTCAGTTTCAAGCCAATCCATCAGCAGCAGAGTTGTTTTATTAGTAGTATTATTTATTTACCGTGCCAAGACCAAAGGATTATGTAGACATGTCCCCCTTCAGAAACTCTTTTATAATAGCAGGTCTGACCTCCGCATCCCCTGAAGGAAAAGCAGAAGACTCAAGCTCTCCTGTTTCTGAATGGATCAGACTGGGAGAAGTGTCCCCCTGAGTGCTGCATATCAGTCCTGCCCTAACAAAACTCCCTCTGAGTGCTAGCCAGCTCCAGGACCAAGCTGCTGTTGTGATCCTGTAACAGCATGCAGAAATGATGAGGGTTATCTCCTAATCAAACACAGCTTTGAAGACATGTGGGAAGAGGTGTGCTGTATGAAGTGCAGCAGTTGCAGTGGCTTACCACAAGTGCCTTTTGTTGCTAGGCAGAGGTCTGGGGACTCCCTGCAGGCCACCTATATTTTTCTGTGCAACTGCTTACAGTGGTAATGTAAGTTATTAAGGAGATGGTATTTCTGTCATAGCCATCAAAGTCGAGGTGTTGGTATTAACTAATTCCCAACCCATTATACCTTTGCTAGCTACCCTTAATGGCTATGCTTTCAAAGGGGGGCTGTCTGCAGTTGAGGATGTGCCACTTAATTGGGACAATAACAGTGAGGAGTAGAAGCCATGTGGCTGTGTTAAGCCTGCCCAAAGCGGAGCTGGTGGGATCCACATGGATCAAATGCCCATAGAAGAAGAAGGACAGAATACATAAAAATAGTGCTTAAAAATAAGCTTGGAACAGCCATGTCAGCTCTTAGCAGGCTGAATGCATCCAGGCCCACTGTGCTGGCAAGACAAATTCTCAAAAGTTGGGGATTTTTAAGTAGGACTTTGGGAAAGATATTGTGTGCTAACTTTTGAGGCTTCTCTCAACTCTACCAAGAACTTTTGGCCTGTAAGACCTACATTGCCATAGCCTGTGCCAGTAGTAGAATACTCTGTACAATGCTTTTCTCTCCCTAGCTGCTGTGCCAAGCCCTGTTCCTGTGCCAGACCAGTGCAATCCCCACGGCACACTGTTGTTTGGAGAAAGTGGCTGTGTTGTTCAGCACCCACAGTCCTTGGAGGATGACTACCCTGAAAACAGGTATCAGCCCTAGCAGCCAGATGCCGTATTTCCCTCCAGGCACCCACTAGAGCCTTTCGCAGGGCTCAGAAGCACCGACTGCCGACTGCCGCTGGCAGTATCCAGATCACAGCAGCTCTGTGTTCCCCGCAATGCAAATTCCCCTGTGCTCCCTGGGCAGGGTTAAACAGCAAGGGAAGGAAGGCACAATGTCTATTTGTAACACAGCTTCTGTCTGAGCCCTGCTCACAAAATGGCTGTGGCTGGCTAGAGATCTGTTGTGCCCTTTGTGGCCCAGCCGTATCCATGTCAGCTCACACAAAGAAGCTTTCAGCTCTTTCAAGAGGCACAGAAATGAGATAACTGGGCTGGTGGTGTCATTAGCACAACACAAATCTATCGCTGCTTTAAGGAAGCGTCAGTCCCCACCTAGTGCTGGGCAAATTCACAGCACTCCAATCCTGCACTCCTCAATGAAGAGATAAAGGATTTAAAAATAAATTTACCAAGTGTGGTTGGTGACATCCATTGTCAGCTTCTGGTGTGTGCTTGCAGGAAAAGTAATAGCAGTACAGTGGGACTGCCCAGGGCTAAGCTCAGCCAAGCAGGTGCCTGCCTCTACTATTGCTTGCTTCTAGCCTGTGTGCCTGGAATATAATTGTACCAGAGGAGAAAATCATCCTGGTCTACTTCACCAAATTAGATGTAGAGTACCACGTTGGATGTGACCGTGACTATGTGTCCCTCTACTTGAGCAGAAGAGAGCTGATCAGTCAGTCTGGGTGCCTTGGGGAAGTGAGGGGTACTGGGTCTATTCTTTAATTAATCGTCACAAAGAAGAGCAAATCTAGCTGGCTTTGAGAAGCCTTTTTAATTGCATGCTGTGAATCTAACAAGCTGGAGGTGATACCCAAATGGAACAAGGCAGGTGGGACTGAGGGACATGTTCATACTTGTGCCGGCGTCTAGTGCAGTGTGGTGGCCCAAAAAATCTCAACAATCTTTCAGCTGTACATCATTCTCTGTGCCCAGTCTGCCTTCCCTTCTATATACACACCATGGATAGCAGAGTAAGCGGAGTGCTTATCTTTGCTTAGCTGGGGCGTATCCAGGTGACTTTCTGATGTGTTAGCATTGCCAGCAAGTGTGAATATGCAGCTCAGAAAGGCTGGATATGTTTTGGCTCGAAACTGGTTTTATGGTGCAGGGAACATAGATTACTGGGTAACTGTAAGGGTAAGATCAAAAGAGAAGTGGCCTGATAGAGAATAAATATTTCAAGCAAGTACTGACTACTACTCCACTCCCAGTACTAATGGCAATGTACTAATAATAGCCTAAGATGCTTAGTCCACAATTCATCCTCCGGGAATACTCGTTTGTTCATATGGTTGTTTTGGATGAAGCCCCATCTCAAGTTTTTCTCTACAGCCTCTAAATATTTTATAGGTAAAGAAAGCTGAGCAGTCTCTTCATTCAGCATGAGACAAGACCTTCACGATGGGATCTAGCTTAATGAATCACTGTGGGATTTGTCAGAATAAATGCGTGCTCTGTCCACCCTTAGCACCAAACCCTTGCCTCCCTCAGGTAACGCCTGCGGGGACGTGTTCCCAGCCCCTCTGCTGATAGTGTCGGACCAGGCCACCATCATGTTCATTTCTGATGGGACCAACGCTGGCTGTGGGTTCGAGCTCACCTTCATGGCCGCCCATAAGGAGTCTGAAGCAGTTGACATCACCTATGCTGTAGGAACTCCTACTCTCTCCTTCTCAACCCTCTTAAAATAAAAAACTAGCCCTAGAGTTCCTGGGAAACTTAAAAATCAAGTTGTTGATGTGGGTTCATTAAAACTGCAGTGTAACCCCAGCTGCTAAGCTGTCCCCTTTATCTCTGTGTACTGTAGGTTCAGGCTGTGGGAGTGTTGCAATGCTGGTGGAAGAGGGGAAGATTGATACCGCTAATTACCCTGGCTTGTATCCCAGGAACACGAAGTGCCACTGGCTCGTTGAGGCTCCAGCAGAGTATGCTGTAAAGGTAACAAAAGGAGAAACTGTGCTTAAAGCACTGCACTGAGAAGCGTTCAGGGGAGCAATTCAATAAAACCCCGCCAGAAACATCTGTGACACGCAAGACCATAAACTGTAAGGTTTCCAGGTCACTGACTCTTTGCAGAGCATATTCTGTCAATTACACATCACCTCTGAACTACTGTGTGGAGCTGCAGTGACTGCTGTAAGCGCTTTAAGTCTGTTGGCACCAATCTCATCCCTACATGGCTTGATCTTGAAGTCCAGCCCTTTTGGGGGTAAAGGGGAGGTAAAGATCTTGTTGCAAACAGCCAGCTGCTTCCGTGTGGCAGTGTCAATACCCCCAAGCTACTTCTTAGCCCCATACCAAAGTGTTTGCTTCTTGTGCATGGGCTGTGTGGTGGTAACTCCCACTCACAGTACCAGCATCTCTTTAGTTTTACTGCCTGTCACTGTCGGTGTGTGGCCAGAATCCAGCTGAGCTTGTCCCACAGTACCATCTTATATTGTCTGGGACATCTTTCTTCCCCTACACCCTTGGCTAAGGGGTGGAAAGCCAGCATTAAACCTAGGGATACTCAAACGCGTTGCCACTTCTGTGTTGGTGTGAGATCTAGTGGTCTGGGTTAAAAACAAAGCAAACAAAAAAAGAGTCCCCCATTCTCCATGCTAGAAGGAAAAGCTCTTGTAAGGGCATTCCATATGGGAATATGGAATTGGGCACAGGAAGGCTGTGCCCAGATTCCTAAATGTGGCTTTCCTCTAGCCCATGGTTATGAAGGCAAAGTCCTTCAGTTACTGCTCCGCTCTTGATTCCCTCTTGCTTGTCCTCTTTACAGATGGAGTTTGAGGACTTTGCTGTTGAGCTTAGCCCGAGCTGTATTTACGATGCAGTTACTGTTTACAGTGATGAAGAAGAGGAAAACCAGTTGGGTGAGCATGAATATTTTCAGTTTTAAATTACAAATCCTGTGGAAACAGGAGTGTCACATCACCAAAATTGTCTGTTAATGGGGTACCACAGGAAAGGTGATGTAAATGCTTCTGCAGCAGCTTTGAGCCTTCTGTCTTGCCTACCACGGCCAAGTGTGCCTTTAGCACAGGAGATCCCGTGTCCTGGTTGAGGCCATGCTGTGGACAGCTGGCTGGTGTTGCAGGGCTGGGTACAGGACCATGCTCGTGTTTTGCTGTAGAGCACACAAGTGTACTGCTGGATCAGGCCTCTGCCCTGCATCTCTCTATCAAAGGAGAGAGAAAGAGCAATTTTGCTCTAAGCTTCATTAAGAAGGCAAATGTTTAAAGTAAGGCGCAGAGCAAAAGCATGGTTGCCGATTGGTGTGTAATTCCACTGAAATGGACGTTAATTCTTTATGAATTCAGCTAATTTTGTTGGAATTTCGTTAATGAAAAATTGCTAACCTGAGGCATCACTTTCACATGCTTTCAGAAGGAAATGCTTTTTAATTATTTACTTTTAATCTGCTTCCGTTTTATCAACATAAAAATCTTTAACCTTTAGTGAAATAGATGTTCTTAATTTTCTTGAATATATGTTTCCAGATGTTCCTCCTTCTTGGACCAAATGAAAGCATGTTGTAACACTCCAGCGTTTTTAAAAAACAGTTTCCAGGCACCATGCTCACTTTAGCAGAGCTTGATATCTATTTTTAAGGTGAAAAACAATCTGGAGCTCAGAAGTGAAGATATTTGAGTTGAATTCTGGCTACCTCTTTACAGACCTATTTGTGAACCAAAAAACAGAGTAGAGTGATGAGAAGATGGTGCTCTTTTCTTTGTACCAAGTAAGCTGGATAAGAGGCTCAAACTGTCCTGTGTTAACCACTAACAAGTGACCTTTGACAAACTGCTTCTATTTTTTCCCCATCTGTTTTGTAGTGGTAATTTAGTTGCATGTGTTTACCAAGTGTTGAATAAGAATTAACATTACAAATTCCTTGAAAAGAAATCTGGTTTCCATTGGAAATGAGTGTGTATTTAAATGGGGAGGGAAGAAGGCTGGCAATCTCAAACCTGTAATCATCTAGGGGAAAGCTTTCAGCATCCCAAAGCATTTCATTCAATGCTTTCCAGTACACTTTTGCTGTAGGAAATTCAGATCCTTACAGGAAAGCTCCTTTGGAATAGAGTGCAAGTTTCCTGTCCAGCTGCAACTATGGAACTTCCAGATGCTGTGCAAACTGAGTGCTCTCACAAGGAAGAAACCTCTGGTAGCTGTGCTGTATGTAGGCCGTCAGCCTTACTTGCAGACCCTTCAGGAGAGACTCTGCTGATACCCCACAGTGGTGGCAAATGTTCCGCAAGTGGAGTTTCTTCGTGCAGTGGAGAGTGTTCACACTGTCTGCTAAAGATTACTTGGAGTTCCACCGTGAGAAAGCTGGGATTATTTTGGCAAAACTGTAAAGTGATTGCAGGAGATTAGTTCTGGGTATTGCTTACTGAGGTCACCAACTACCATTGTCATGCAAGATTTTCTTCTGATCAAAACTTTTTCAGAAAGCCACCAAGTTTCTAGGTTTTGTGGTTTTTAGAAACCTAGATAAGCTAAAGCCACAAGTGCTTAAGGGATGGCAATTCTCATCTCAAAAATACATCTTGTTCCTTCCTGCAGCTAATTTCTGTGGATTCTCAACTCTCAAACTGGTGTTGAGTCCAGGAAATACTATGCTAGTGCGTTTTGGAAGTGATGGGGAGAACAGCTTCAGAGGGTTCAGAGCCCAGCTCACTTTCGTTCATTCAGGTTAGAAGAGAGATGCCTGCTGTGTCTCACAATGTCTGCATCATCTGCATCTATTCTTAGACAGACAAGCCTATTTTTCAACCTAACCCTGCTGCATTATGTCAAGACAATTTTAAAACAGAATAGCTACATGTGTCAGAGCTGTCATCTCTGAAGAAGGGAGATGGATTAGTGTTGTTTTTCTTATTTATTATTATTATCATTATTTGTATGGAGTATTGAGATTACTAACTTCTGATACCTGAAACAAACAGCCTTATTTATTTTATCATTCCGTTATTCCCCTTGAAAATCTCATTATAGAAAAAAGCCTTGAATCTGGGACCTAGTCTGCTGTCACTGCTTTCATGACTGTGTGCCAGTTACTGCTCGGAGGATGAACAACACCTTCCATTGAGTGGATCTTTTTGAGGGGACAAACCAGAGCTATTAGTCTAAGAGCTAACTCTTATTTCCTCTTCTGTGGAGGAGGCAGGAAGAGAAGACTCGGGATTAGCTACTGCACCCATGTTGCCTCCGAGGGATGTCTGAGTTCTGAGAAACTGAGTTCTGCTCAGTTGTTTTGGTCTGAGGGTCTTTCTTCTGCTGTGTGAGAGGACTTTGCAGAGAGGCAGATGCTTGCTGACCTCAGATCCTTTTGTGCAGTGCTTCCATGGACAAGTGGCAGGAAGGTGCCCCATCTCATTTGAACATACACGTATGTTCTCTGTTCTGGGTGCATGCTCTTCTTGCTGGGATTGGGGACATGGCTAGAGGGTGGGAGAGACTTGCTTTCAGAGTCTGAGCCTTATTTGCTCTCTGAAGTGCTAAACTCCTTAGAATTCAAGCTTCCATGTATCTGTTTTCCCACCCCCCACCACTTCCAGACAGGGCAGACAAATTTGGTCTCTCCTGCATCTTTGACCTAGCCACATCCTGTGTGTGTTTATCTACGAGAACAAGAGAACTGCCTGCAAACATGCAGCCGCTTTTCTGTCTCTCTTGCAGACACCTGTGGCCTTCCCCCAGTGACTCCCCAGTGGCTGTTCGAGCGTGTTACTGGGGCCGAGGCGGCCTGTCCTCACAGCTGGCCATGGCACGCTGCTCTGAACATCCTTGGGGACTACCAGTGCAACAGGGTTGTCATCAGCCCCACATGGCTGCTGACAGCCGCCCACTGTGTGCTGCTGTGAGTGCTGTGTCCCCTCTGCTCCTCTCCCATGCTGTGTGCTCCCCACCCTACTCCAGGCTGGAAAGCAAGCAGCTGGAGAGCTGTAGATTGTATTAACACCTCTGTGTCCAAGCTGAAACTTCCCTTCTGCCCTTCCTCTGTGAAGAGTAATTTGGGAGACAGCAACAACTTGGTCTTGCCTGTGAGATCTGTTAAAGTTAATTGGACTATCTGTGATCAGAGCTGTAGCAGAGCCAGAAATGATGCAGTGCGTTTGTCGTGGCAAGAAGCTCTTGCTCAGCAGTCCTGGGAATAAGTGACTAATTAGAGGAGAGCCAGAAGGGACGTATGGCTGCTGAATAAGGAAGCTGTACGATTGACTATAAGTAGCTCCAATATGTTTGCTCTCATTATACAGATCCAATAAACTCTTGCACTGGACTGTGACAGTAGGAGACCATGACAGAACCCTGAGAGAGTCAACAGAACAGGTAAAAACCGAGCAATACCATTAGAAATATTGACTGTGATATATTTGCCCGTACCATATTTCTCTAAGCAGATCTATATATACAAATAAAACTGTCTTGGCAGAAAAACAAAATGACCAATATATAGCACAGGTTCAGGGACGAGAAAGGAAATCCAGCTACTTGGTCTCACAGAGCTAACTTGCAGCTTTTAGAACTGTGTTTTATATCTGTTTCTTATTACTATCTGTAAAGACTTAAAAATCTAGCACTTGAGTGACTGTCCTCAGTATCTTACTCTCTTGGTGCTGAACAATATATCTGTCCATAAAAAGGTTGCTGACTCTTCCTTCCTAATGGGGAGGGGGAAGAAATACGCATATAAAAGGCAGACAGACATGCTTACTGACTTGTATTTGCACAGTGCTACAGTCAGCCATCTCTGTATGCTCAGGAGATGTAAATAATACATCCCAGCAATCTTCTTGACAGAAAAAAGAAGTGGGGGATTTACCTTTAAAGGAGGTACCTTCTTAGTTTCTTTTTAATGATCTTGGTCACTGTGGGATTTTTGCCCTCTTCCTTTACAAGTATGCGTTCAGGATGCACTTAGAGGGCAGCTCGTCCCTTTTTTGCCCTGACCCCTCTGATGTGGCCACAGAGGAGACGGTTTAAAACCATCGTGGCGCACCCCCACTCCAATGTGGTGAGCGACGACTCCAACATCGCCCTGGTGCAGCTGGATGTCCCTGTGGAGTACCCTGTGGCTGTGAGGCCGGTGTGTCTGCCCAACAGCACAGAGATGTTACCTTCCTCCTCCCTCTGCACTGTGTCTGGGTGGGCGCTCACTGAGGAAGGTGGGTCTTTTGATCTTTGCACGTTGCCCATTATGAACAGAATGCATGCTTCCATCTCTTATTTTGTTCTTCTGCCCAGAGCTAACCTAGAATTATTTCCCAAGCAGACGGGAGCTGAGCCGAGCGATTGCAGCAGACACAAGTGCCCATACTTGAGAATGAAATCTGTGAGAGGAATTACTTCTTCAGTCACCCTGGAGGGATCACAGCTAGGATGCTCTGTGCTGGCTTTGCCTCTGTGGGAGGCCAGGACCCCTGTCAGGTGAGGTACAGCTGGAGGGGAGCACTCTTGAAGGCGTCTGCGCATGGGTTTAGGTGTAGGTCACCTGGGGAAGGGGCTGGCCAGGATAGAGGAGAACAGCAAATAGCAAATGGCAGTTAAAAGCTCCATCAGCCTGCTGTCCCTGAAGTGGACACTGCTTACACAAGCAGTAGGCAGTCAGTCTGTACTGCAGATGAAATGTGCAGTGTTGCTTGGAAGCAGGATCACAGATTTCAGTGTTGTCTCTCTGGACAATGATGTTCATGATGCCTGCAGAGGAGAGGATGTCCTTCCCTCACACTTCCCAAGTCCCATCTCTTCGTTATGAAATATTTCCTAATTGTAGGTGACTTGGAACCCCTTTCAAGGCGTGCTTTTTAAGGCAATCTGTGGTGACTTCAATTTTTTCTATAAAACTTTTATTAGAGTAGTGTCCAAGAACTAACTAATCTCCCTGAAATCATGAGGCAAGCTGGTAAAAACAGCTGAGTAAATAAAAAGCAAAGTAATTTTTACTGGGGCGCTATCAAGCTAAAATGCAGGTACTGCTCAATACCACAATCCCATGGTAGACTGGTATTTTATGTGTACCGTACAATGTGATTGACTAGTGCTCTTTGGTTTTCAGCCTGTGCTCAGTCTTCACTCCACACTGATAAGCAAGTCTTTAAATCAGTCTCTTGGTTCCAGATCTGGGTTGGGTTGCACCAGCAGCTATGTGCCCTGTTCTTGCACAGAGGATTTTTCCTGGGCAAATCTGAGCCGTGACAATGCTATCAGCTGCAGCAATGCAGAGGCCAGATGAAATAACTGCAAGGCCCCTGTCTCTTGGTTCCTAGGGTGGTTCTGGTGGCCCCTTGGTTTGCAGCAAGGAAAATGGACCGTTTGTTAAAGAACAAATGGCATTGCCAGTTGGGGTGTTGGCTGTGCCAGTCCAAAGAAGCCAGGAGTCTATCCAAGGGTGAGGGATTTTCCTGGACTGGATAAGATTGACAATGGAAGGTGAGTTTTTTCTTTCTCTAAACAAGCAGAATCCTGAATATATTTTCTGGAAAGCATTCCAAATGCGTTGAGGTTTTGTCTGGTAGACTTTTCAAGGAAGAAAAATCCAAGTGGCTTCACTGATTTCCTGCAGAAAGTCCCTTTTTCCTTCTCTTCCTCATGCCTTCCTCCTAAGAAAAGCTTGCTGGAAATTGGAATAGGAGTTTCAGAAGCATAAGACTTGTATTTAACACTTCTGTCTTTTAAATGGATATAGTATTTGTACAAATACCTTTCTCAGTAAAACCAGCTGCTGCTGAAAATTCCTACCAGACCCATGCTTTCATAGGCAGGGTAGTCAGGGACACCAAACTTAATTTGGATATGTGTATATGTAGATATTCAGAAGTCTGCAGGATAAATTTCGCCAGAGAAAGTACTGAGAAAGAATAAATAGTAATGTATATCGGTGTGAAGAAAGACCTATCTCATGAAAGTGTTGGGTTTCTTACAAAGATGGAGGTCTCTGTTCTTCAGCTGAGTGCTCTCTCGTAACACAAACAAGGGGAGGAAACCTGCTTTGTATGAACCCCACACTGTCACACTGCTTTCCTGTACCAGCCCTCTCTGCTCCTCTTTCCCAGAAGTTCCTTTCCTGCTGAGGCTCCTCAGGTCGAGGTGAACATGGCTGTGTAGTTTAACTGGCAGATGGAGAAATCAGCTCCTTCAACATGTTTAATCTAATATGATTCAAGAGACTTCAAAGAGCCACTAGATAACTTCAAGTGTTTTTTCCCATGTTAAATAAACTGATTTGTCATTCCAGAGAAATGTTTTGCTTTGGCCTTTGGCTCCTGCACTGGGAAACTGCTGATGCAAAACATTTGTCTTTCTAGGCTCTATCCCTCCTCCTTCCCTGCCCGTCCACACAGACAGCCAAAAATGCAATTCTCCGTTTATTGTGTAGCTGGGATTGTCCCACAGCTTTTCTTGGGAAAGAGCTAATCCTGGACAAACTTTTGTTGTTTCTATCCACCTTGTATTTAATTATATTACAGCCAACAGAAAATGGAAGACTTAACAAGAATACTTTTTTTTCCTGTAGCCTGTATAGTGTGCTGTAGTTATGAGCAGGAAATTAAAGTCTATGGTAAAGAAAAGTGTGGGTAATGCTTCACTCTTGGGCCAGATGAGCACTTGGACTCTGCTGCTTCGTGCTGCAGCTGCCTGTCGTTCTCCCTCGTGGTGGCATTCATAGTCCCACATAGACCTAGGAGAAATGTTAGTGCAGGTGCTGACTAAGGGAGAATTTTCTTCTGAGCTAAAACCAGTTAACAAATCAAGTTATCACTTGAACAGTAGCCAGACCATCCCCACAGGTAAGCTGGGAGCTGGCTGGAGATCTTCCATCTGCTTGGACCTGACACAAATGGCTGCTGACCCTGGTGCTCCATAGGCTGTAATGGTTTTTGAGGATTTACTGGAGGTCAGGCAGCTTGTGCAGGGGAATTGCTCAGCTCCGTAGCTGTAAATCTTTCTTGGAGGCGGATGCTTTAGTATTGCACACAGCTTTTGCATATGGTTTTGTACAAAATGTTTAAAGCCCTGAGGACTCTCTGAGCCAGATGCTGACCAGTGACTCCTTTATCTGATGTTTATACAAGCATGATTGCTTCTCATTGCAAGAAATGCCTGGCCATAACTGTTACTGAGTTTTGTATTAAACTGAGCGCACTGTGCCTCTCCTCAGATGCTGAACAGAGCATGCCACGGGGAAGCAGTGCTGTACCTGGGACCTTGGCACAGGAGCAGCCAGCAAAGCTGCCCAGGAAGCTATGGGAAGAGGCATCTGCACAGGGTAACTGCACGGCAGCACAGAGTGGCAGAGGGCAAGAGGCTGCAGCACAGCAGAATGTTGGTGAAGCTGGCTGAGTTCTGGGAGCAGCTCTGAGTGATGCCTGGTAACAAATGCAAGTCTCCTAAAACACATCTTCTCTGTTTTAGACTGAGTTTCTCAAGGTGGAGACAATTACTTATTCCCTTATGCATGTACTTAGCGACACCAGAGACCTGGTCTTGGGTGAGGAGCTCTGTCAGCTTGTTGTTGCTTTTAAAGCACAACAAACAGCCTTGTCCTACTGATGTGTCTCCTCCTACCAATAAAGAATTTTAGTTTTCCCACATCTGATACTGTGACAGTGCTAGAGGAAGAATGACGGAAAGGCTGAGACACCCTCAGGTTACTGGGTGCCACTGGCTCTGGCAACGAATCGGAGAATACTGCTGCATGCAGCTTCAGAAAGCAGTATGTGCTGGAGAGGGTGTGCTACCAGTTCTGCTTGAGGACTTGTGCTGTAGCCAGGGTGTTGGCATATAGTGTGTGCTTTGCTCTTCTTGTTGGCATCCTTGCTGGTGCTGCAAAACATCACACCACTGAGTTAAAAATAGGTTCCCTGAAGAGATAAGCTACAAGAGGTGGGAAAGCTTTTCTTGCATCAGCCCAGCAGCTCCAGCCCTGGTTAGCTGGAAATGTGCATGAGGCTCTTGTCTGCACTGAAACAGGCTCATCTCAGCTGAGCTGCTCATCACTGGGTGAGTTCAAAGACACGGCAGGTGCATGGTACTGCAAATTACCTGAACTTGGGGCTCACTCTGAATGAAAAAGCAATTTTTAAAATCATCTTTGAGATAAACTCCTGTGGCTCAGTCCCATAGCCTTTACCTCCTTCCAGATGGCTGTGTGCACACCTGCACTGCCATTCCCTGCTGTCCCTTCTGCAAACACAGGGACCGCATCCTCCAGAAAGGCAGGAGCCCTTTCCTTGCCCTTGTGCAAAGCTGTGTGATTAACTCATTAGTTTTCAGCCTGAGAGGCTCAGCTCTTCCCTTCCCTCTCCTCCTTTGTGCTATCAGAATCCCATGTAGGTACGCAGACACACGGTGTGGTGTCAGCATCCCATCTGAGCAGTAAGCTCGTAAGTGTTGGTGTAGGAGAAATCACGCTTAAACAGAATTAAAGCTGTTCTACACAGGGTATGACTCTAAAAATTGCTGCCTTGGGAGGCAAACAACCCTATTATACTTGTACTGAAGGGACATACAGTTCTCATTAGTGATCTTGTTTTCTCTCCTCCTGCTCTGTTATAACTACTCAGATGCTTCCAAACATTCCTCTGTTGAATTGGTCTCTTATTTAACTAGCGTTGAGTCTGACTGCGCTGTGTGTGCGTGTAGCTGCAGGCTAATCCTGCTCTCCTACTGTGTTTCTGGAGAACCAGAGAATGCACAGACCAAAATGCAAGTTTTCGTAACTCTTGTCAAAGGCTGGTTGCAAGGTCAAGGGGAAAAAAAAAATCACTTCTTCCTTAGCACTGAGTGAACACTGGGCTTTGTGACTGTGGGCACTTGACCAACCTGGTAGCTGTTTATCTGTTTTCCAGGCATTGATTTATAGCACAGCTCAAAGCAAGTTTGCCAGGTCACAGAGGAAAGCAGACTGGCTTACATCTCGCCCCTTTATTGCCTACCTTGTGTCTGCTGTCTGAGGCTAAGACAACAGGACTACATCATGACCCTGCACACTTTGAAAACACCTGCAGGACTGTAGCAGTCTGCATGTTGGAGTTCAAGAAATGATTAAATTGTACTGATGGCATGTTATATATATATGTATTGGCCAAAATGAGTAGGTCTGGTAAAAAGCTTAACCCTACGATTTTTATGTGTGCACCCTTCCAGTGGTTGCAGTAGCTATGCTTTGGCCCATGATAGCAGAATATTCAAATTTCCAGTAAGAAGCAATACCTGTGGAGGTAGAGAGGGAAGGAACTGGTTTCCAAGTTTGCATGCATGTTTCACACCCAGGAAAACCATTTCCTACTACTTTCATTGACCTGCTAGACTATTCTCAATCATGAGTAGAACTGGCAGGCTTCTTACAAAGCTCTTACCGTCTTTTCTTGATGCTTTTAACACTTGAAGTGTGTGTTTATTGGCAGAATGTGTGTCAAAAGTGGAGCTAGAAGAGCACCGGAGAGTTATCTCTGTTCTTTTCTTGCTGGGGTATATGGGAAGCACAGAGTGCTTGGGTACTCAGAATATCTCTGAAGGGCATGGCAGAGACTGTAGTAAAGCATCTGTCAATAACAACATCGTCCAACTGACAAGAGGGGTTCCTTGGGATTTATGAGGAGAATTGAAGTGGAAGAGAAGTGCTAGCTAACAACAAACGATACAACTGAGGGTGCTCAGACCTAGAAATTTCTCACTTGTGCCAGTTTCAGAAAGGGTTTCCATCTCCAATTTCATGGTGCTGTTGTATGGCAGACTTAAAATCCGGAGTCTGGGTTGTAAACTTGGCTGAAGACCTTAATCCCTGTGTGTGTGCCACATTGACCTCGTGGGAGAGCAGCCCTACTAGTACACTAAAGAGTCATAAAACAGACTAGGTAGCAACAAGCTGTGGCATTTGGTCAAAGAGTTATGAAAAAGCCTTGTCCTTGTAAGTGACTTGTGACACCTGTGATAGTGGCAGCGCCTAATTCCAAGTTAATCCTCTTTTCTCCTTTCCCTGCAACATCTCTGAGCTAATGAAATGCAGTGACAGTATGTGTTATATGGAGAAGGAGTGAATGGCACTGAAGCTTTAGGGTCTGGGGAATAGATGCATGACGTTTCCTACCAGGAAAAACATTTTCTGTGCAGAGGGCTATTGTCTTCTTTGCTTTGACCCTACCGAGTACAATCTGCTCACTGGGACACTAGTCTATGCTGGTCAGATGCTAGCTTTGTCTGCAGTACAAGCTGTATAGTACATAAACATATGCATATATATGAAAAAAATCAATCCCTGCCTTCACTGTGATGAGGTCTTTGGACAGAAGCAAGGGTATCTGTGCCTCTGTACACATATGTATACAAGTGAAAGGATATTAATTAGATATTATCTCAAATACCATAGTCACTGTACTGCATTCCTAGCCATGAAAAATGTCAACCAAGATGTCGATGTCTGAAGGGTTTAAAAAAAAATACTGCTGCTGTATAAAACTGAGAATCCACATTAAAAAAAAAAAAAATTTTTT
>VXAV01010314.1:679000-708101 GCA_013399715.1 Alectura lathami | reverse complement strand
CTCAACAGGCTGGAAAAAGTAATGGACGAGAAAGGCAGTGGTTTTATAGGCTGCTATAAAGGGCACAGAAAGCTTACTAAGGAATGTTTAGTTACTAATTCTTGCAACATAAGAAGCAGAGACATCAAAGAGAAGTGTCAGACATCGATTTGAAAGCAAAAGGATTTAGTTGGAAGTTGTTGGTACAAAATGTAAATGGGGAGGGGGGAAGTAATTGGAAAGGAATGGGGGGAAAACCTCATGAAAACCTCTTGTAGGGGTTGTACGGGGTGTTCTGACTCGAGATGATGTTCCTACTCTCAGCTCTTTAATGAGTTTTCCTTCCTCCCTCTGAACCCCTTCCCCTGCTTTATTCTGCCTTTATGTAAGTTAAATTTATTGTGATTATAGATGTTACAAAGTAATTATACAGAAGGATTTCTCCTAGACAGTCATCCACACTGATATCCAGGTGAAGGGTGGTGGAGAAATCTGCCTTTGGAAATCTGTTGTGTGAGTTCCAATGTATGGAACTTATGTTCTCCAAATATTTTCAGAATTAAGTAATGCCTCTGGAGCAAGTTTTTAGATAACAGCTATTTCGTGTATACCCTTGTTCTCTTACATCACACCAGTGACAGGAAAACATAGAAGAAAGTCTGGAATGTAGCATGTCAGTCACCTCTGAGATGGAAGGGAAGGGACAGCAAAGAGAGAGGATGTGCTAAGGACTTCTTAGAGCACTCCACAGCTATCTTCCTCTGAGAACTTATTTGTAAAAGCACATACACACAAAAAAAAATTTAGAAGTAAGCCTATTACAGCTGAGAATAACAGTTCAGCTATTATAACTATTTATATGCAAGACAGAGGAAAATACTGTCAGAAATGGGGCCATCAGTCAAACGTTTCCCTTAACAGGAGTCTAATAGATAGCTCTCTAGAGCATCCTCCAGCATACAGACTCACTGCTATGCGATAGCATTTGTTATGGCTGGCAGTTTTTCTAGGTTGGGTGTATTAAACTAGATTCCTGTGTCTGTTTATATGCCAACATATTGAAACATCTTTTTTTTTTTTCCCACTCTTCTAGAGCCAGTGAGCAACAGAAGTCAGTGGGTGCCTGTCTCAAAACCAAATCACTTTTACTGAGGAGCCTAAAACATGGACTTGGACTTTAATACTGACTTGATCTAGAGTTTTAGGATGATGGAATGATGTGGGAGAAAATGGTTGGAAAATTCAGGAAGCCAAAAAGACAACCCAAAAGCAGCTTAGCGTTCCTAAAAACTGAGAGGGGTTATTAGTGCAGGTGGAATAATGACAATTCCCTGTCCTGTCTCACTTTCAATTTACATGAAAGAATGATTTTTTGAAGTAGTTTAGCAATTTTTCAGGATTGATAAACAAACAAAATGTCTAGCCTTGTAGGTAGACTTCAGGCAGCTGATACTAAGCAACGAACTGCACAAATCCCTGCGGGCCAGCAGCTGGGTGCTTCTTGAAGGACAGGAGCTGGACGCTCTGCCTGCTGCCTCATCAGGACTCAACCACAATGCAGCTGTGTTACTGGCATTGAGCATCTCTAAAATGTGAGTGGTTATCCACTTTCCTGCCCTTCCATAGATTAACTTGTCTGAGCTTTGCCTACATGCAAGACATGTCTCAAACGGCATTTCTGCAGTGGTGTTGTGCTTGGATTTGCTTCTAGCTGTGCTGCATGGTACCCCAAGGTCTCCTGTGGGTCCTCCAGAGCCCTGGGCCCATGGTGAAAGTTATGCTCTGCTCCATCAGCCACGCTGCTTTCAGCACTGAATGCTTACTGTATGCTCACAGTCTCAGGTGCACGACTGCTTCCCTCTAGAGAAGATGAACTGATCTGTTTGACTGGAGCTTCAAGATGGTCCTTGTAAACAAGAAACCTTTATTGGCTTTCCGGGGGCTTTTCATATAGATGGTCTCCAAACATGAGTAAAAACAGACCTCTCCTCTATCCCGGGTAAAACTGACTGATGTGCAAAATGCTGAAGCTTGAAACAAGGCTAAAATGAAACTGAGTTTTATAGGATTATGATGAACAGGGTCTGACTTAGTGGAAAAGGAATGTAGTACTTTCATAATTGGTTCATCCTCCGGCTGAACATGTGTCATGTCATGTGGGAATTGTCCTAGTCCATAGTGAAAGCCCATTTAAAACTTAATATTAAAGCTAAATGTCATGCTTCTAGGACAAAAATCTGGCAATACCCAGAAAAGTCACGAGAATATGAGCTCAGAGCTGTCACGATGCAAGGAAGCTATCCTTACAGATCAGGAAGGAAAAACTCATTTGCCAGGATATCCCGTGAGATGCACAAACACCACCCAGTGAACACCTGAGTTCTTCTGGCCCTTGGAACTCCCATGTTAAAACCTGCAAATATGAGATGGCTTTTAATGAATCTATAGGTATTATTGTGCCTGTTAAAACACTGTGTGAGTTCCTCAAAAACTGTCAGGAAAACTGGGGTCACCACTACCTTCTCTCCAGCAAACATCAGACAAATCTGACACTTCTGGGCAAGGCTGTCATAAAGCGTGTCAGACTCCTGAATGTGACACCACTGAGGGGTTAAAAATGGCATTGCCTAACTATGCCACTAAAAATCTTTTGGCCCTTTGATTTTTTTCCTTTTCTACCTCCCTTTATTGTGCTTGGTTAGAATAAGTGAGTGCTTTCCATTCACAGGGCAGTAGCATAGACTTCTGAACTGTTTGAAAGCTGAACTTCAGAAGTAATGAATAATATGCCTGAAATAGATTCAAACCAGTATCCCATCTTTGACTTTTTCTTTTTAATGGGCATTACAATCCTTTTTTCCCTTGGCTCACATTTTGATGGCTATCCCTAGGAAATAAGAGCCCATTGTAAAATATGCCAGCATTGTGACTTTGTTCTTTGCTTTGTGCAGCAGCTGCCACTGGAGAATTATAGCCCCATTAAAATCCATTATTTGGGTTGAGGTCCTGGGCTTATGGACTGAAAGAAATCTGTCCAGTCGTCCTGGCCAACTAATGGTATACAGAGGATCTGGACTAACCAAAGAATTGCTGTGTGAAAGAGTGCTTACCTTAATGCTGAGGTGGGAGAAACAGAGGAGCCGTTCAATGTTTCTTTGCAGACAGGTGGGGATTTCTATGTCGCATGCTTCCAGGAGGTATTTCTGATAACAGCTGGAGCTACTTCAGCTAGCTCAGTATCTTTTCCTTCCTAGGAATGCTGTTGCAATCAAATGTATTGGATGTGAGGTCTTGACCATGGTATGGCTCTGCCTCAGAACAACGCAAGTCTGTCTGTGCAGCTTTTTCCAGGCCTGTATGTGCAGCATGGCAACTTGCTGTGTAGTCTGAAGCTGTGTGCCAAAGACAAGGCAGCAGGTCGGAGTAATGGAGCCAAGGAAAGGGCAGCTTTTCCTACTGCCCTGCTGAGCAAGGGGAGGTACCTGCCAGCCCTGACTCAGGGCCTATCAGGTTCTCTAGGATATTGCTGGGGAAGAGGAGCTCTGCAAGTCTGTTCTGCATCTGGAGGAGAAAGCATGGACCGGAAATTTAAACTGTTCAAGCACTTAGGGGTACAAGGATCTTCAGTGCCAGGTCTTGATTGTGTGTGGCTTACTCCTCAGGGAGTACGGATGCCCTGTAGTCTCATGGGCGTTATGTAGGGTCTTGCATGACAGCCTGAGGTGGGGGCTGCCTGTCAGCGGGACCCTGTCTGTCCAGAGCAGTCTGCTGCTACTTAGTGGACACTTGGTGCTGCTGATTTGTGGTTGTAATTGGGCACCTTTGTCTATCTCTGTTTGTAAAACGTCCCTGTTCTGGTTTCAAGTACAACAAGCTGTTTTCTGGACTTGTGCTGTAGTCCAGTTTGTGAATTCGAAGGTGAATGGCATCAGGAGTTTGATACTAAGGGCTTTTAGAAAGGGAAATCTTTTCTGACATCTCATTTTCGGAGGTTCTGTCATATTGGACTTGAGTAAACTGGGATGCAATGTTAGTCAGGAGGCAGATGTTAGATACATGGTGTTTTATTTATGTAACTCCTGAAAACAGTGCAGACTGTTCTGCAAAACATGCAGTTAAAATGTTAACATGCCTCCAACATGGAGTTCTTCATTTTGATCACGTTTATGGCAACTATCAATGCAAGGTAAGAAATACCTAACTAAGCACCTTAGGAGTAGGTAGTTTGAATTTGGCCCATTTGGAAAGCTTTCTCCAAAAGCTGTATGTAGGATCTCAGTGTCTGGCCTCTAGATCACTCTTCAGAGTTCAAGTTGTTGCTCAGGTCTGTAGCCCTTTTTCTGGTTGATCAGTTCTGTGTAAATTGCATGTAGAACTTGGGAGCCATCTGGCGATTGCACAAGGCTCCACTTCTACAGCCTGGGCAGGGAGTGATGTTGCATCAGCTACTGGAGACATACCTCTTGAAAGTCCTCGGAGCCATCTCAGCATCTCATTAGCATCTTCCTGTATCCAAATGGTCTGGATTAAAAATACATCACTGGAAATAATAAGGGCTGGGTGTCAAATTGTACCTGGCAATGACCACAGATATAGTATTCCAGCAAACTTAGGTGGCTAGAAAAAAATATCTTAGTGTGTTCTCTAGTGGCAGCTTCCTGACCATTCATTTCAAAACTGATGAATCTGTGGGATAATGAGGCTTCAAAATCCTTCTCGAAGAGCTGTATCAGCAGCCAACACAAAGTGAGATGGAAGGCAGCAGCCAATGCCGGTAGTGCTCTGGGTCTTTCCCTGTCTGCTTTGCAAAGAAGTCCTGTTGCTAAAGTAGTATTGAAGACTACAGGTAAGGAAACTTTTAATGTTTTTCTGCTAAAGGTATTTCTCCTAAAGATATTGCCAGAAGATGGCATCAGGATAGTCTTCTGTGCCCTCATGAATCCAAAACTGTAGCAAGTTAATTCAGCACTCACTCCATGCACTTCATACTGTCTGGCAGTCCTCGTATCTCTGCAGTTCTCACCATCACCAAGCCAAATACAGAAACATCCCTGAGCAATGACTGTTTCCTTAAACAAGAGACTAACCAAAAAACTAGTATATAATAGATGTGTATTGGGAATAGCAATTGGTTTCACCATGTATCTGACCTCTGATTAATTAATAACCACTATCTGGAACCTGACACTTATAAACAGGAAGCAGAAAGCCAAACAGTTTAGTCCATCTACGCTAATGTTTACTTGACAGCTTGGCTGCTGCTCCCTAAAGGGTCATGCCCTTTTCCTGGGGCACAGGAAAAGGGATAAAGGGAGCCTACTATAAAATAAATAAATAAATTTGTTCCCATGGCATGATCCAGAAGCCCCACTGTGAAAGAAAGGGAATAGAGGATGTGTTGTACCTCAGCCCCTAAAGTTCTTTATAGGTTTCTCCAAGCCAAGTCTGCCAACTGCATGTACTTAATGGACTTCTTTTATTAAGCATTTTTTTTCCTCCCCTAGGCTCATCCTCTGTGTTACTGCCTTCTGAGGAAAGTAAATAATGCTCACTTCTAGTTTTCTTTCCTTTCTTATGCAAACACCTCTTGTGATCAGTGAAGCTGATGATGGTGGGATTCAGGTTATTTATGCCCTGTTTAATTTGCTGTTACTGGAGCCGGTTGGGAATACTTTAGTGAACTAATTTTGGAGAATGGAAATTTACTATAAAGGAAATACTTCATATATAACAGTTTTGAATTAAAAAAAAAAAAAAAAAGTCAAGGAATGCTCCTCACCTGCAAAATGTGACTTCCTGAAAAACCTGTGGAGAGTCATTTACACACAACACATTGGCCAGCCCGTACACATCAAAGATATCAAGGTTCAAGTCCTTCCTAAACTGGTATTAGTTGAGGTCTTGATTTTTTGATATACATGGGTATCTTCTGTGCTTTTGAAGAGCAAAATGTTCCCAACTCTCCCATACAGGCGCTTCAGTCCCACTAGAGAGCTGTTTTGGAACCTTTGGATGTGGCTGTCCAAAAAAGGTCTGGTGCTTCTTTGGTGTTGGAGCACATCAGTTCACTCAGCTGTGGCCAGTTTTCTTTCTTTTTGAATAAATAAATACTAACAGTGAGGAAATGAATCCAGAGAAATACAGATTTCCAGTGGTGGATCCATTCTATGTGCTGGGGACTGCAACAAGGTGCAGAAGAATTGGAAGAGCCGCGTAGGAAGCCTCTGTTGGCTGAATGCAGCTGGGCAACCCTGCTGTCCTGGCCCTGGCTGGCCAGCCTGCAGTGCAGGGGTCAACACTTCTGCAGAGGCTTTTTAACCGATGAAAAATAGGTTTTGACAGCTGCACACTGCAACTTCAGATGGGCTATGTCCTTTCACCCCAGAATGATGAAGGCTTGTTAGCATGAAGAACTGGCCAAGTTCTAAGCTATCTTGTCACTCCTGGCAAATACAGATGGACTTGATGTTTCCCACATCTATGTACAACCAGAGGTGCCCTCCGGTAACTTAAAACCTCACCATGTGTCTTTTGTGTTGCTAGCGTGGGCAATGGTGGCAGTGAAATGGAGCATGGGCTTTGGTGAGTACCTGGTAATTTGTGTGCATGTAATCGTGGGAGAGCTTGCCATCTGCCCCCCAAAACTGCTGACACATGTATGATGCCCATGGTCGCCACTATGTACTTACCTGCCCCTGTGAGGCTGAGGTACCACATGACGCTCGTGAACCTTCATCTTCGTTATCCATAGACACCTGTGATTGTGGCATTTGTCTTGAATGTTTCATCCAAGCAGTTATACAGCCCAGATCTGTAGCTTTGATATAAGATCTGTCCCTGTCGAGACTTGATTCCCGAGAAGGTGATCAACTGACCCACCTCTGGACTCTGTTGATCGCAACAGCAGCAGGCCTTTGGAGACAGGAGACAAAGTTCTGTCAGTACAGCACAGAAAGCAGTGCTACCTCAACTGGGACTCCCCAGGTTGTCCCTATGATGTAAGGTTGTAAGTCTTGGAGCATGAGTGTTGCTGGCAGCAAACGTTACTCATGAATTTTGGACTTCTCCTGTTTAAACTATGGAGTTCTTTAGACTGAAAATGCACTCCATTTTCTTTTTCCTTAATCTGTGCTCAGATGTACAGGGTAGTTCTGGGAAAAAAAATATTTGTTGCTAAATGTGAAGAGTAACAGCTGTATGCTTGTGAAAGCCGTGCAAGTGCACACTATGACTTCAGTGGGTCTCCTTCCATTAACGACTTGGCAGTCCCGGGACTGCAGAAACCCATCAAGCCAGGTACTTCTTGGACCTGAAAATATTCAGCTGTGATGAGCTTAATTGTTATAAAAAGACTCTGACACAGGGCACAGTGTTTAGTATGGGGCGGAGGGGGCATTTGTATCTTACACAGTAAAGGAAGCTAGGAGTAAAATGAGCATCGAGCCTTTGGGGGCAGTTTGCTTCCTATCAGGCTAAATTACAGCAGAAGGATTAGGAATGCTTCTGTTGTCTTCAACAGGCTTTGAAGGAGATTCCTCCAAGCAGACTTGTTTGTGACTTCATGGTGTACGTGTAAGCTAGATGTGGTCAGGAGAACAGCAAAGATCACCTGTTCTATCTGGCTTCCCAGCCAGTCTCAACTGTACTATGATTGTTAAAATGAATGAGCCAACATTAACTATGCATGTCCCCAGGGGCGGTTCCACAGCCCTCTCCCCCTATCCATACGATCTAGATAGAGCTGGAGCACAAAACCATAGCATTGAATAAGGAGGCTCAATAAGCATGTGGATCTCACGATGCCATGGTAGCAGTATCCACAAAAAATGCCACAGTCTTTCTAAGGACTGCTTAACTACATGCACTGGTTATGGGATTTCTGCCCTTAAGGAGAGAGATCCTGGGTCAAACTGGTCTGAGGAAACTGTCAGCACCAGCCCTTGACTCCTAGCAGGGTCTCCCCTCTCACCCTCCCAGAAACTACCTCCAAAAGACGTTCAGTTTGACTGTGCTGTGGCCTCAGACAGCTACTGAGAGAAAGGCAGGCTCGACTCATTAAAACAGTGCTTTCAGGCATTTGGTGAGTACAGCGAGGGAGCATATACATTATTAAAGCCCTTTCTCATCTGTTTTGTAGTTATGGGATATTGGGGGGAATGAAGTAGTGTGTTAAGAGACAAGAAAAGCAGGGGGCTGACTGAAGTAAGCGCACAGAATCTGTTCCTGACACTGATGGGAACTTGCCTTCCAACGCAGTGATTGTGCAGCAATGACGTGCTTACCGGGCAGAGGGGGAAGCAAGCACTGACACACAGTGCTTAGCAGCAGGATGGGAAGATGGAGCTGGCAGTAAGCATGCCTTACTTTGTTGTGGAAGAGCACCTATGGCCTGTTGAGGACAGCGGCAGTTCAGACTGGGGGCAGTGCCAGGCTGATTCCCCCCATCCCCTCCCCAGATATTGCTGGCAGCATGTGAAATATTTTCGAGGAGTTAGGCTGCCTTCTCTGCCCCTGGAGGTGTTCAGGAAATGTGTAGATGCAGCACTCAGAGACATGGTTTAGTGGGAAAGATGGTGTTGGGTTGTCAGTTGGACTAGATGATCTCAGAGGTCTTTCCCAGTCCTAATGATTCCATGAATCTATGAATTCTATGAGCCATTGACCCATGCACCAGGAGCTGCAAGGCACATAAGCATGCTCATAGCTGACACAGGGCTTGTCTGCATCCTGTCTTGCAGGCCCTTAGCCACAGTCTGGCACAGGCAGTGGCAAGGAAGCAAGTTATCAGCTGGCTGGAATCTAATTAAGAATGCTGGCGTGGTGATGATGGGCTTGGAGATGCTGCCAGAACGTGTGCTCAGCTGTGCTCTGCAAGAGTGTTTGTGGTGGTGTGCTGGCTATACTCTCTCTAAGGATTTGTTCCAACTCTTCTGGTCTGCTGTTGGCCCTTGTGGGAGATGAGGGAGAGGTGCAGGACCTACAGGGCATTATGTGCCATGCACATTTCCCACCATTGACTTCCCTCCTATTACAGCTCCTGGCTGATGAGCTTGTTGCCAATGCCAGCTGCATACCTCCCAGCTTCAGGGGGCCAGGCTCCAAGCTGCACTGATGGCAAAAGGATGGAGAGAGATGTTCTGAAACATGAAAATTCTCTGTGACTTCTGCCCCCGTAAGTGCTCTGAATGGCTACCAGAAGTGGTTATGGGGCAGCTGGTGCAGGGGACTCCTACCCCTGTAGCCAAGCTGACACTGCTGCATTTTCCAGAGGAGGAACAGGGTGCCAAGCTGCAACAAGCAGAGGCTTCTCTCCCCCCCTACGAGACCTGTGTGAACTACTGGTGGACAAAATATTGAAAAGACCAACATCTGTGCAAGAGCTACGGTGGCAGCATGGTATGTAACTGAAGGGGTGAGCATGCTATGCTGCAGCCAGATGGACCTGCCCAGGCCAGGACTCAAAGCCATACTGTCTCTGAACTTGCTGGATTTAAAATCTTGTATGCTGTTGACGGATGGTAACTCTGTGCTTTCTCTTTCTCTCCCTCCTCTTTTCCTTCTCTCACGGGGACTTGGCCACTGATCTGCAGGACCATGGGCATTATAAGCTGGTTGGTATTGCATGCTGGGCCGGTGACAATTGCCATCCAGAGTCAACAACAGTATACGCTGAGGTTTCTGCCTACAGAGATTTGATTTCATCAGTCACAAATCAAAATTAACTTAAACAGGAGGTTTTTAGGATTTAGTGTATTTTTCCTCAATAAAGAGATTGTGGCATACGTTAGGTAAATACGTGTGATTCAGGTCACCTTCCTGTAAACTTATTCTAGTGGAAGTTCAAACCCAAGCACTCAAGTTTGAGTGCTTAGAAATCTTTTTTTACTGCAGCGCAGCCTGTGGTGCTGTAGTTCTGAGATGAATTCAGTGCCAGAGAGGTGCTTGGGAAATGCACACTTCTTCGGGGACTAGGTGCATGTTTAATGTCATGTCCATTGCACAACTGATACTCATCTGTCAAAACAAAATTGGTATCCCCTGTTCATATCTGATAACCTGATTTACCAGAGGTAAGTCGTTTTTTAAATGCCACTTCCACAGCAGGGATAGTTAAGATGAACTGCTTTAGCAACAGTGGTACTTGGCTTCTTCTTAAGCAACCTGGACTTTGGTGTGATGGCTCGTGCACAGTAAATATGCCTTCAAGCTTTGGAGAGATTTATGCATTACAAGCTCTTAGCCTCGTCTCATATTAGCAATTGAGTTTGCCAGGAGTTTGGGAGCTTTATTTATTTATTTGTTTTAATGGAAGGCTTTAAATATACTCTTGAATAAACGCTGAATCCTTGAGGAAGGAAAAGTGGTGGCTGACTCTAGTTATCAATGCTTAAGAAGCTTTGTAAAAACTAGAGCTGAAAGAGAAGTGTATTTGTGAACAAGGCCTATCAGCATATACAGCCAGGAAACACTGACTGCCTGCGTCAGTCTCCTCTGGTTTCAGTGCTGTTGTGCACGGCACACAAATCTGTCCTTTACACAGCAGACAGCATGCTCTCTTCTGACCTCTGCTGTATGTTTCAGTCCACTTAAATATAGAAATACGAACATAGGAGTGTTTGTGATGAAGCAACTTCATGGCTGGTGTCTGGCCAAGTGACCCTGGCCACCATCTGCTGCCAAAATGGCTGAGGAGCTGCAAGCTACCCTCAAGCCGTGTGCTGTTCAGGTGCAATAGTTTAATCAGTTAGAAGTTGCACATGACCTTTTCACTTGCCAAATGCTAGTCTCTCTCTTGCTTAAGGAAACACTTTTCTCTTCAATCCCTGTCCCATGCTGCTTTTGGAAGAAAACCTCAAATGTGCTAGCACAAGTCAGAAAACATCAGTCAATCCTTACAAAAATAATAGTCCCCTGAACTAGTGGAGCTGTAAATTGCAGTATTTGTCAGGCTGCTGTTGCTGATGACTGACTTGTACTATAACTAACTTTAAAAAATTGTTCTGCCACCATGAAGTGGTGTGGGTTTTGGCTCAAAGCTATGATTTCCCCAATGCATCTTCAGCTGTGTAAATAGAGCAGGTTAGGGTTTGTAATTCAGTGCTGTATCGCAGACTGCTGAGACTTTGTATTCTGGAAATGTGCGCAGCATTAAGTGAATAACCTACTGGCTGAAACCTTCAAAGGTAGGGACAGGATGGGTCACCCAGCCGCTGCTCTTGGTGGCAGGCAGCTAGGGAGAAGGAAACCTGTCCCCAGGACTCCTGACCTGCCAGCAATCATTTGGCAACACATCCTCTTTTGGAACGTCGAGTGAAGTGACATCTCAGGCATGGTCCTGCCCCAACCTGGGGAGCCTGGCAGAGCTGCACGGTGAGACCAGGCTCTGGGGCACACTTGTGGAGGCAGCAGGACACCCAGCCTGCCGTGGGGGATTTTGTAGCTTAAATTTCACAGGGAGGAAAGTGTTAGGAAAACCTCTGGTAAAGCTGATGAGAAGCAATTAACATTCATCTGATCTTTTTTTATTTTTTATTTTTTTTTTCTGTGCTGATCCATAAAAGGGCAGCCAGAGGTACTAAGGGGGGGTATAACTATCGACCTCGTAGGGGAAGTGTCATCATACAAAATAATTTGGACTTCTAGCTCAGAGTTGTAATTAAGATGAACATGTAGGGCATCTGCTGTTTACATTGTCCCCCAATGTCTGCTGCATGCTCTCCTTCTGAACCATCTGTCTCGTAGGAAGGTATCTGGTAAGAGAACAGAGAGCCTCCAGACCAGCAGGAGGTGCAGCATTTCCTACAGAGGAGTTCTCCCTCCAACTTTTGACAAGCAGGCCCTGCTCTCATGTTATGAATGTGCCCATGGGGGTAAAGAGAACATCAGAACCAAGAATTATTTCCATTTTTTGAAAGAAGAAACAGGTTTTGAAGAGAAAGGGATGGATGTCTGGGGAAAGCAGAGTTGCATAATTAGAGTGACAAGTGTTTCCTAAAGCATAGACCCTGGCAAGCTCTTTTCTTTAGTTCTAAACTTGTTTGATGCAAGAGCAGATGATAAATTAATCTATACAGCATTGCTTTTGGAGGAACAGCTTTGCTCTCCAGGACTGTGGCTTTCCCATGCTGCAGATGTTATTCCTGATCCATCCCATTAGAAATACATCGCTGTGCACAAATCCCGCAGTACTGATGTCTTTCCACTTACAGAGGGCGAGATAAGTGTACCATACCAGTTGTAACCCTTGCGTGTGCTTTGACTGTGCTGCCAGCACAGGTGTTCAAAATCAGAAACCAAGTTCTCCTGGCCACTAACTCTTCCTCTGGCCCAAAGGTGCCTTTCAAACTAACCTGGCTTTCTTGTTTGGTGGACTCTGGGATTGGTATGGTAAGATCTAGAGGAAGAGGGAGGGCTCCTGCCTGGCATTAGCTGGATGTACTTGAATGCTTTGTGCACATTTTTCATGGCACACGAAGTGGGGCTGTGACATCCCAAACAGGCTTCTCATTAAAAGTTTTCCAGTAGCCAGGAACACAGCATGTCCTGATGCTTCTGGGAATGTCCTCCTATTAGCAGTTACTGCGTGAAGTTGATTCTCCTGTCAAAGAGGCATGTTCTGCTTTATTGCAGTGGAGATGTTATCCTGTTTCACGGTTCTTGCTTTGCAGGGTTTTTTTCTCTTTGCTTAAATGTAGTTCAGCATGAAACTGCAAGCTGCTGATTGAATAAACATTTTCTTTTCATTTTAGCAAGTGCTGGTTTAAGGTGAGTGGCATGACTTGTTTTAAACAAAAATAAACCAACAAGAAAACAGTGTTTAGGTTAGTTTTCTCCCAGAATAGCTTGTCCTTAATTTTGGGGCTCAGATTTCTTCTTTTTAATGCTCTAAGTAGCCTGGCATATTTGTATGTTTGCTGAAAGGCCTCTGAGAAGAATCTGAAGTATTTGCAGGAGCTAAAACTTACAAACTCAAAAGCACATCAGTATGTCCTTGAAGCAAAGTGGATGAGATGCTGCTTTTCTCTCCCCTGAACTTGATGGAAGCTGTTTTAGCATCTAGATTTCCTTGCAAGAGCCAGCTCTTTGTGTTCAAGTTTTCTTTGGATGCAGAATGAATGCACTCACACACAAGTAAGTATCAGTTGCTCCTTTTTTTTTTTTTCTCAAGATACATACAGGATTTAATCTATGCTTGCTGTAATCTTTGCTCTCCCTTCACTTAGTGACACCATTTATATAATCGCTGCCTTTAATTAAAGTGCATGAGTACAAGCTGCAAGTTTGATATAAGACAGCCAGCACTTTTTAATTGCCTTTAGTTCAACCTGAGCTGTGGCATATCTCTTTGAATGCAGCTGACTTGTGAGAAAGTCTGGGAGAGGAATTATGCACTTTTTATTTATGCTTTTTCTCTGGCAAAATTGCTCTGTGAATTTTTATTGCCTAATGGTTTCTCTGACACGTTTTAAAACTGTTTATCTCTCACCAAGAGACTATTGTATGTGAGACTTGGGCCTGTAAACCATTTCTGTGATCTGGGATGTGCTATCCTTCCTGCACAGAACAATCCATTTTGAAATTAGCTGGGCCTGCCTGCTCAAAAAGAACTTGGCTGCTGTTCCTGACTGGACCTATTAAATGACCTTTTATTTTTCTGTAAAAAGCAGCAAAAATATATTGCTGACTAGCAGGTCCTGAAATTCATGTGTATCAAGGGTGGCATCAATAGTTTGTGTGTGATATTTGTATGAATAGTGGTCTCTGGCTTAGTAAACAGTTCTACCTGGCCTAATAAAATTGTGATTATATAAGGTGGATATCTGTTGGGGCATGAGCAGAGCAGGTAGGAACTGGCTTCTCTTGTATTCAGAACTCCTTGTGAAAGTGGCAGCACATAGTCATACGGTTAATTGACTTGTTCTGTGTTAAGCTGTGCCCATCCTTGTTGTCCTTGTCCCGTGTGGTTCCAGAGCACAGCCTAAGGCTCCACATCCTGTCTAAGGTATCTTGTAGAAATGCTGTCACCCTGTATTAGCCCCAGTTATGTGCCAGGGAGGTAGAATCTACGGTAACTGGGGGACAGGAGAGCTGAGACATCACAGGGTACGGTGAGAAAAGAACTAAGGACACTGTGCCATAGGCTGAGAAGGGGAGCTGGGCTGTGTATGTATGATGTGAAGACCACATCGTGCTTTAACATTGAGTCTCCATGTTCAGACTTGTAAATGAGAGCAGAAGAGGAGGGTGTCTACTTTGGGAGTCAAAGCTCCCTTGCAGTAGGCTGGAGAACAGAAATCAGTGAAGGGTTGCAGTTGGCCATTAGTGATGACAGTTGACCACAAGTGCCCCAAGGTCCCTAACCACTGCCATTTCCTTCCTTTCTTCAACTGACCATGGAGAGGAATAATGACAGATCAAATTGAAACTGAGTTTCAGATTTGTGTGATACAGAGCTACCTGAACTAGCTGTCAGCCCCAGCCCTTATGGAGGGCTGCATTTGTGCTTTTCTGTGTCCTGTTGCACACATACTCCACCATGTATTATGGCACCTTCCTGAGGAGCTGGAAGTGCTCTGGAGATGGCTGCCCATGCCTTTCCTTTGGTCTTCATCTACTGGTGGCATTGTGTGCATCAGCAAAGGAGTTTAGCTTTCTGCCAGCACAGCACTGCTTGGGATACCTGGTAATGAAACCAGTTGTGAGGGATCCATTCTCACCCACCTGGCTTGCAAGAGGCAAGGCAAAGCCGACTTTTTAAAAGGTGCAACAGTCTCAGTTATACCAGATATTTCTGAGAGTAGAAAACCACAGTCTAGTTGCCTGAGGGTTTTTTTTGTCTCCCTCTGTTTTTATTAAACTCATTTTTCTTTATCTTTGATCTATGTGGTAGCTGAAACAGTAACACTGGGAGAGAGGAGATGAGTGTGTGCATGCATGTGGCAAGGGGCTGGGGAATAACTGGATAACTGTAGGGCCAGCTTGTCACATAAAGGATGCCATACAGCTTGGGTTCAACGCGATCACCCCTGTTCTGGTGCTCCTGCATGAGGCTGGAAGTCTAAGCAGCACCCCATGCTCTTTATTCATTTATTTATTTTTGTCTCAGCTCTTCCATCTTGTTTGACCAAAGGCATGTGGGCTGCAGACTTCCATAAAGCTGAGCTTTTCATTTCCCAGAGGTATAAGCAATAATGCAAGACTCCTTATGGTTGGGTGTCACATTAGTACAATAGGTGCTTGCGCCTCTGGAGAACAAAGGGAAGCCCTGCCCGTTCTTTCTGCCCTCTACTTGTCCTCACTGCCCTGCTTCCAGCTGCTGTGTGTTGAGAGAATCTGCAAGGCACAAGAGGGACAAGGTGCCTTTACAGCCGCACCGAGTGCCATCTGCGTGGACAGCTGCCTCCCGTGTTAGAGCAGTTTGACTTGCAGGGAGTGCCAGGTGACAAAGTGTCACTGAGCTGCTGCATGGACATCTTCTGCCTGGATTTAGGTAGCCACAGGTGGGTGCACCATGTATTATTCCTGGGAGGGTCGTACCTAATTTTGAAGATGTGTACAACAGCACACGTTTAACGAAGAAACGCTCCAGTTCAGGTCACTAACTTTATCTTCGGCCTTGCTCTGGATCTTTTCTCACTTTCCTCCTCTGCTGCCACCACGTGGACATGCCACTGCGTTCATTCAGGGTTGAGCTTAAGCTTAAAGAAGGATGTACGCCATTCTTGATTGTGTCACAGTTTTTAACTATGACACGTTTCTTCACTTGCTGTCAAATGTAGCTGGGAGGAACTTTTGACACATTTAAATAACAAAGCAGGGAGATAGACTTTTCATCACTTTTTCCTTTCCTGTTTTTCTATTGAAAGATTTCCAAAGGCTATGCATTTTTCACACTCTAGAAAAGGTTATGCAGAGTAACTGACAGTGCATAGCAAATTGCAAATCTCAGGCAGAAGTTTCACAGACATTTCAATCATCAGCCAGGCTCGAGCCTGAGCAAAATTCTTCCAAAGGGCCATTTATGAGGCAATCATATGCAGAAGAAACTGTCACTGAGGGTTGATTGACTGACTTTTACGTGCCATACATTCAGTTCTGAAAATTACACTTGGGACTCTACACCGTTTGTACACTCCTGTGCACCGTTTATGAGCAGAACTCCATTAAAACTGCCAGCATGGACTTCTGAAGGAGGAGAGGGGCTAAAGAAGATGTCTGGTGCAGCTCGTACGGTTTTATTTCAGAAGAGCATTGGTGCAGCAATACAACCTTTGTCCTATTCACCTTGGGGCCAAAGCTAAGTGAATAACAGTATTTGAAATCTGACACAGACAGGGGCAGTCTAATTTTAGACCCAAATGTAACTTATTTTCCTCATTTTTTCCATCAATAGTCTTCATCATTAAATTTGTCATTTATAACGTGTTGCTATAAGCCANAAAAAAAAAAAAAAAAAAAAAAAAGCAGCATACAAATGCAGCTGTTGGAACTGGTGTGGGCACGCCGTGCAACCTTAATTTTTGTGAGGCTAAAATTAATTGGTCTGGTATTACACATGCACAAAACGCTTTGCAAGTCCTTACTTTGCCTGGCAATAGGCGAGCAGAGCAGGAGCCCTTCCATCAGCAATGAAGTGTTGAAAGCAACAGGCAGGATGGGGTGTGGGGGTGCATCTTGTCCCCCTCCCCATTCAGACCAGGATGCAGTTCAGGGGTAGCTGCTGGAAATGAACACCTGAGACTGCTTTCTTCTCACTTTCTATGAGAGAGCACCCTTGTGAATGGGTGGAGGGGTCTCGTTTGGTCTACAGCCTTGCCAGGAAGCAAAAAATTAAATAAGACAGACTTTAATGCATCAAATGCAATTCTAGGTGTATGGAAACTTGTGCTGAGTCCAGTTGTCGACAGCGATGTGTTAACTGTCAGCAGCAATCACAGCTGTATTCACTCCTTGACATTACCCTTGTAGTAGGATGCTCAATGTGTTAGAGTACCTAAAGAATAACTAAATCTCATGTGGTTTTAACCCTTATCACAGCACTGACAAGCAAGAGTTTGGCCCTGAGGCTGTGAAGTCCTGGTGCCAATGTGAAAGAGAATTGCTGTTCAGCCTCAGAAATTCAGAAATGACTTTCTTTTCATTTTCTCTCTCTTTCCCCCCTCTACTGGCCAACAGAATAAAATCATAAAGTGGTTTGATTTTTCTTTTGGTCTTCAGAGACACCCTGATCTAGAATTCAGCAAAGCTTCCAATTCTAATTCATCTTGTGGGTAGAATTAAGATAATCACAGATAGGTGTATCGACTACCTACCAGAGGCTTACTTGCTGTTTCAGGGCTAACCTTAGTTGTAGCTGTATGTTAGTATCTGTCACAGAAATGCTCTGAGAGACAGAAAATGCCCTAAGAGCAAGCCTGGTGGGCCTGGCTGCCTGGGGCCTGGCTTCCCATTAGCACCACAGAATCACAGGGGTGTGAAGGCATCTCTGGATGTTCCCTGTCCAAGCTACCGTTCAGATCAGGTCACTTAGAACAAGTTGCCCAGGGCTGTGTCTAGTCAGGTTTTGAATATCTCTGAGGATGGACACCACAACTCCAACAACAACAATAAAAAACCACCTTTTTTTCTTACATTTAGTTGGAATTTCCTGTATTTCGGTTTGTGTCCACTGTTTGTTATTCCTCCTCTCTGAGAAGAGCCTGACTCCCTCTGTCTTCCTTACTACCCCTTATCAGATGTTTATACACATGGATAACAGCCTTTTGAGCCCTCTTTTCCCCAGCATATACTGTTGCATGTGGCTGTTCCTCTTCTAGTGCAGGACTTGCATTCTCCTTGTTGAACTTGATGAGGCTCCTGCCAGCCTGCCGAGGTCCCTCGGGGTGGCAGCACAACCCTCTGGTGTATAGGCCTCTCAGTTTTGGATGCCTCCACACCCAGGTCTGTAATGATGATGTCAAGCAGTACTCGCCCAGCTATCCCCCCTCTGGGCTGTGCTGCTATGGATGGGCCTCCAGCTGGAGGGGAAAAAACCCTCACGCTTCTATTTTAGAAGCTATGTGTTGTCCCATGTAGTGCTCAGATCAAGGAAAAGAAAATGAGTTAGTGACTGGTTTCCATCTGCACCTTTCTGGATCTATGTGATGAGGATGGAACCTGCTGAGTGGTAAACAGCTGTGCTGCTTCCCATATGGGAGGAAACTCTGGCCAGGGGATACAGCTTCCAACCCAGCCAGAGTGGGAGATACTGGTGAGCTGTTTTCCTCAGATCTTGAGATCTTGTTATGCAACGCATTCATGATAACACTGCTTGGTTCTCTTGGAAACATGCCGCAGCCTGTACTGGATATGTGCATCTCTGCAACCTCTATTATGCCTGTTCCCTTAATAACACATATTTTGGACTAGAAGAGTCTCTGTTCATGGGAATACAACCTGCGTCATTCTGTTCCTTCTAGAAGCTTTTGAGGATACTAACTGCAAACCTTGCAAGTATGCAGTATTTGAGTTAAATGCTTTTACACCCCAGAGTTTTAGATTAAAGGTTGGCTTTCCTTCTATATTGCCTACTGGTTTATATTTTCTAAAAAGCAATTTCAGAGTAGAAAATGAGATGATACAGCAACAAACACTTTTTAAATTTACTCCTGCTGAAAGAAAACTTGTCCAGGCACATTAAGAGAAATATGACCTTCTTAAAATTGCTCATCCCCCCCGACAGAAGAAAGCTATATTCTGTTCCGCCTTATACAATTTAGTAGTAGCTGTTTCAAAAACAGCTTTCAGCATCTTAAAAGGAAACATGCTTTTGACAAAGGCCCTAAAAAAAAAAAAAAAAAAAAGAAAAAAAAAAGGACCCTCATAAAAAGCATGTGGAACAGCTGGGGAAATAATGGGAGGTATACTGGACTGAAGTCAAATTATGCTATCTTTTTGGTTTCTGCGACCTCTATGCACAGGGTTTTCTCTCTCTCTGCTGCTCTGTATAGGAGTTATTTGGAACAGGCCTGTTTAGATTTAGTATGCTCTTTAGACCTACAGTGAGAGAAGCCATCTTTGACTCTCACCCTCAGGAGACATCTTTGTCTTTTTTCCCAACTTCTTCTAACATTTTCATCTATGGCAGATTAGATGTTTTCTTCTGAGATGCTTAGAAACTTCCTGTGTGTTGGAATAAGATTCGTTTCTTACAAGGCTTCTTGAAATCCTCTGCACATCAAGTTCACTCTCTTATTGAAAGTGGTTTTGAAGACATACCTGGTAACATCTTCAGGAATGTTTGATATGGTTGTTTAAGTACACCACTTAGTAGGCTTCACCTCTTCCTTCCGAAGTGCAATTTTTCAAGAAATAGCTCTGCCTCGATAGATCACAAGGAATCCCGTATTCTAAGGATAAATATTCCATCTAGACTACAGAATTGTTTGGGATCTCCGTAATTTTCACCATTGCAATACCTACTAGTCTGAGTATTTTTTAGAATTTCTTCAAAGGTTTGAGGGGATACAGTTCAGTCATTGCCTTGCCAAAATAACAATGAAATAGATCAGTTCTAGTCTGGAACTGTTGCAGTGCAGTTGTATCAGTAGGATGTATACTCGCAGGAATATAATGTGAACAGTCATAAGCAGCAGTAACAAGCCTGTTGGCTTTTTTGTCCTGGGTAAGTATGCAGTGCAGCAGCAATGCAAACAATCCCTCAAACACTGTTATGTGTTATGTGTTACAGTGTCTGATATGGCTACAAAAAGTTGAATCCCTTGGAAATATCTGCAGAAAGAGGAATAAAAAGGATTTTGTAATGTATTGGTTGTCCATCAGATGACATGGTGGAAAATGCTTGAATGCTGTCGAAAAATTTTGGGTTAGTTTGTGTCCAAGTCTGTTATTCATCAGGGCTAGTTCCGAAGTTATGGGCTGCCATGTTAAAATTTGTAGCAGTAATACCTGGAGGACCAAACAAAAGCCATGTCCACACAGTATATCTATTTCTTACGCAAATAAGAGATTTTGAACAATAATGTTTTCCAGTCACAGGGCCACTGTGTTTCCATTGCACTTGCTTCCCAAGAGACTCAAGCGTGTTACTAACTGTACTGGAGTCGCAGATTTGGTCTTTTGTTGAAATATCCAGGTGCTTGGCTGGGAAAAGTGATGGAAACTTCCCCGTTGCATATTCTTTCTGGAAAGCATCACATCTGAGTGTGCAGACATGGCAAATATCCTCCCATGTCCAGGGTTTAGGAAGCCATTCCCATCAATTCAGCAATAACTGTCAGTCAAGCAAACATACAGTTTGGCACAAGTGTTTTGTGATTCTCCAGGCTAAAAATAATGAAAAATCACCCCTCGCTTGTAGTCTGTTGTTTGATCAGTGATTCTCCGTGACAGGTTGATGCTTTCAGTCACTGTGAAAATGCCATCAGTGAACAACCATCCATAAACTTACTTGATAGTTCCTTGGATTTAGATGCTTTCAGATGGTCCCTTTTCTTAAAAAGATGGAGGATCTCTTTCTATAAATATATAGGACCTTCCTATAAATAGTTTCACAAGCCTTCTGGGAGTACAAGGTAGTCACAACCTCAGGGCTGTAGTATGCGTTTCTGTGAGAGCTACATCCATGTAGAAAAAGGCATGGTGGGTTGTAAAATACCTCTCTAAAATCTTAGATTTTAGCATTTATCTTAGATCTAAGTGCTTAGATCTAAGTGCTAAGTGCTCTAAAATCTTAGGTTTTAGAGTGCTCTAAATTGCTTTATGACATCAGCTTTGACTTCATTACTGGTAGGAGAGTGGTGAAGAACATGCGTGAGGACTTGTTTATTTATTTATTTTTTAATCCTAATGGAACCGTAATTTACAGACATGTAAAAATGGGGCCTGCCAAAGCAGTGGCAACTTTGTCTTCCATCTTCACATTTAGCTGAAGACCTCATCTCAGGCATACTCGGACAGAGCTGCTGGCACTGCTGTGATGTTCTGAGTACTGCCCAGCCAGCCACATCTGAAGCAATAATCCTGTTTCTCTTCAAATTTATTTCAGCCATCTAGGGACAGAGCGCATATATCTTGCTGTGAGAGCCCTGGTCCTGCCTGTCATTTTTCAAGACCTTAGCTTGTTTTTGGTTTCTTGGAAAAGAACCCTCGCCCTTCAAGCAGTAGCAGGTTTGTAATACATTTTCTTCAGCAGTGGCACATTTAACCTTTCTGAGAAGCATTCTATTATAAATATATGGTGCTTCTCAAATAAACGGTAAAAATCACCCTATAAAATGGGATTTATTAACAATGTGGAGAAGACCAAAGGTTACAGTAGTCCGTTATACTCTAGTTATCCAGGACTCTTCTCATCTGGGCAAGGTTTGCACTGGGTTGTGTGCAGCACATTTAGGGACATGCATTTAGTAACGTACACTGTGAAAGGCTCCATTGACATCTCACTGCTGAGATTTAAGTGATTTGGAAGGGACCTTTTCTTTGGCTCTGGCTTCTCTATATCCAGGTAGGTGCAGACAGCAGCAAGGTTGGCCCCGAGCCTTCTCTTCTGCAGGTCACACAGCCATGCCTGGTTCAGCTGCCCCTCCTGTGACGCATGCTCCATCCCTCTGGCTGTCCTGGGAGCCCTGTGTTGGACTTGCTCTGGTATGTCTGTGTTTTTCCTGCAACAGGGAGACCAAAACTGGCTGCGGTACCTGAGATGTGGTCTCACAAGTATCATGTTGAGGGAAGGATCACTTTTCTGGGACCACTGGCAATGCTTTTCCTAATGCAGCTGCCTTTGTGCTCTAGGAGGCTGTCAGCCTTCTTTCCTGCCCAGTTATCCACCAGAACTCCCAGGGCCTTTTCTGCAGAGCTGCTTCCCAGCCAGCAGGCCCCAGCCTATGCCGGTGCACAGGGTTGTTCCTGCACAGGACCTGCACTTGCTTCTGTTGAACTCCACGTGGCTCCTGCCAGCACGTTTCTCCAGCCTGTGCAGGTCCCTCCAAACGGCGGCCCTGCCACGCTGGGGCTGCGCTACCACCAGTTGCACAGTCAAGGAAACTGCATCGACCACACGCTTCATCCACGGAGCCAGTCGCCTCATCGCAGAGCAATCATTAGACATGGCCAGACGCTGGTAAGTCTGGTAATCAGGTGATCACCGTGTGATCCTTCGTGTGCTGGGATCTGCTTCATAACCTTCCCAGAGGGGAAGGCTGGCTGGCTGATCTGTCTGTCCCTGGACCATCCTTCTTGAAGGCACATGGGACACTTGACTTTTTCCAGTCACCAAGAACCTCCCTGAGCTCCCAGAAGTATGATCATGATAGAGTGGCCTCATGAGCTTATTGGCCACTCCCCTTGTCGCCTTGGAAAGCTCCTCCTTTTCTGCTCTTTTCCCCCTTTGCTGCCTCCATTTTTAGCTGTTTCCCCAGTTTAGCCTTTTTTCCCCAGTTTTTCTTTTCTCCTGCATCTTCACAATTTTCCTGTCTTTTTTCTGTCATTCTCTTTTGTTCTTCTTTTTTCTTGTCCTTGTCCTTCCCTTAGGTGGAAGATGACATCCAGCCATTCAAGAAAGAACTCTTAAGAGACATCAGATTTTAAACTTTCATACAGGAATTTTCCTCACACTGGGCACTACATTCAAATAGTTGCTCTTATTCTTAAATGTGGCCCCTCTTTTCCTTCAAGGAGCTGTAAGATGAAATGATGCTTAAGCAAACAGGCATCCACCTGAGTACCACTAACCCAGGCTTCTCTCTCCACAACATACTTCATTTTTAATGAAAACCTACTGTCTGCCTCAAAAGATACTGTCTAAGCAAGCACAGAATGGCTCCTCTGAGAGACAGTCTCTCCAGTTTTATACATACAAATTCATTACTGCATCATACTTTGAAGAAAAGTGTTTTTCTTATGCTTTTCTTGTCTGCATAGCACTCTTGCCATAGATAAGTTTTAAACTTCCATTAGAAAAAATAACAACCATAAAGCTTAAGTAATGAAATGGAACTATCTTGATTTAGTAATGTTAAAGGGCATATTCACATTACATTGGAAGTCTAACCACGACATGAACATTGAGGGAGATCACTTGAAGACAGACAAAACAAGAAAGTTGAGAGCAGGTGTATTTTTAGGTTTGGGAAACACTATCCCAAGGAGACAGCTTATTCACACTGCCCTCAGTCTGAAAGGATGATGGGCTTTCTTGAGACTGACTGCACTCAGGGTAGGTGTTGGGAATCCACACACAACTGCAATATTTTTGTGGCATCATCCCCCACCCACACAAAGGCAGTGTGACCTCTGAGGCCCTCTAAGGACTTCTAAGGATGCTTTTGAGCTTCTTCTACTCCATTGCCCAGATGGGAGAAACTACAGTCCTAACAGGAGTTCTCAGGCTTTATGGGCTGTCAAGCTGGACAAGTGGTAGGTAAAGTGCTTAGATGGAAAGTCAGCATTAAATCTTTTCTCACCTCTAAACTAGTTCACTTCATTATTTCAAGGCACAGACATCTCTATGCCTGGCCAGGAAAAACAACTGAGAATATCAGGTATCTGTACTTTTAAGTCTTATCAGCCTTTTCCTGTAATTTATTACAATAAATCGCTGATGGAGAAAAAGAAAAGGACTTACCTGCATACTCACAAAGAATATTCCTGCTACTAACTTTTTCAGACCTCTGAAGATCTGGCTTTTTTTCCCTCTCCATCTCTTCCCATCCATTCTGTGAAATCTGCCTCTCCTCTCTCTGCATTACCATTGGTGTCTAGACTCTCTTTCATGTTTCTTTACAACAGTGTTGTTTTCCCTCACCCTGTGGTTATTTCTTTTAACTTCTCTACTGCAGAGAAGAAAGTGGCTTTCATTTGGAAGGAACTCCAACACTGAGGCATTCAGGAGCTCCTAATCTTTAGGAGAACCTAGGTTTTTAAATTTTTCTCCTACTTCGTCTAAAGACATGCACTCTCAAAAAACCCACTGCTCTTACATGAATGCAACTCATGCAGATGTTGTGCATCACCGTCCCACACCGCTGAGAGTCCATAGGTAAGTTAGAGCCTACATGACTGTCTGTCTGTTACCTCAGCCTGCCTGCCCTTCACTGGGCTTCCGTGATGGGCACACAAACCTCCAGAAGGTTAGGGGTGTCTCTGCTGCATGAGCAGGACCTGCACATGCGTCTATGTTGAGCCCTTCCCTCTGGCCCTTGTTTTGTTTTGTTCCTCTCTCGTGTGGCTTTTCATCATGTTGGGTGTTACTGCAGGAGGGGTTGGACTCGGGACTTGTGGTAGGAGGAAAGAACGCTTTGAAAAAAAAAGAACTTTGCTAGTGCTGGAAAGGCACCTCGGGATGGGTTTATCATGTCATGTGTGAATGCAGACTTGGGATGCTTGGAACACAAAACTGAGCCCCAGAGCTGTCTGGGATCCCTGTCCAGGTGCAGCAGACATTAACTTAATAACAGATGGTGAAAAGTGCCTTGGCCAGGCTCTCAGACGAGCTGAATGTGTTATGCACGTTTCTGTTTAAGACCAGGATAAATATGGTGCAGACTGTAATTGGGATTCCAGGAAAGAATTTCAAGAATCTGTTCTCGCACAGCACAGCCAGAATGGTTGTTTGAGGCAAAAGTGAAATTGATTTTGGTTTAAAAGGGCTGTGAAGGAAGATATGAGTAAATATGGAGAAAAATAATCTAAAATTGATTAGAAAGGAACCATTACCCCGCAGGCAGTAAACCATTGTAGATAGTCCATTGAATAACTATGAAAAGAAAATGAGACTGCGCTGGTAAATACAAATAAGAATCAGAACATTGCACTCCAGCCATAGTATTTTTTGCTTCAGTCTATGTGTCACTCGTTTATGGCTTCAGACTATAAACTGCCATGAAAGACTATAGCTGTACCCTATAACTTTGAGAAAACTCTGTAGGTTTGCCTTCCCGACAATACTGTGCTTCAAGTAATAAAAAAATTATGCCATGGTAAACGAATGACAGCGCTATGTGCTAGGAAAACTCCTCAGGTGTGGAGGAAAACCATTTCATACATATGGAAATAATCTCCAATGTTCCCAGCACTGCTTGTATGGGAGATATGGAGGACCTTACTAAAGCTCCTATAAAACCTGATACTAAAATAATTCCAATAATTGAATGAATAGTAACGTAAGCCTCCCGTGATTGCATGGTCCCAGCAGGAACTTTAATTCCTCTATTACATTTCAAAAGATCTATAATAAAAGTAGAGAAAATCAGCATACTAACAGTAAGATTTAATCTAGCTAAATGAAATTGGAGTAAACCATATCCAAACTCTTAACAAGACATTCATTAGGCACAGGTCAGGTTGTACATAGAAATGAAATTTCACCAGTGGAGTGTGATGAATTGCAGACTTTTGACTGAATCTTTATGAAGAAAAGGGGATTTGGGGAAAATTTTGTAAGTTACAGAACAGTAAAACTAGAACCTTAAATTCCATAAACAGAAAACCAATTGCAAAGAAGCTCACTACTGTAGAAGAAGACTTTGTGTCTGTAATGAATCCTACCAAAGCTGTTTTTAAACCATGCAGTGTTAACTCATGCCCCAACTCAGCGAAAAATTTGTAGGGGACTCACTAAGTAAGCAATAGGCCTTGCTTCACATAATCTCAGAGTAGCACAGGCAGAACCTGGGATCCATCTGGTCCATGGCAAGTCTCTGGCATCCAGCTGTGTCTTGTGTTCTGCAAAAGCAAAATTTGGATCAGGGCTGGTAACCATCAGAAGGATTCATACCAAAGCTCACCTTTGAAACCCAGGAGAGGGGATGCACTCTAGGAGCCACATGCAAGCAGGACGTGTGAAATTATGCCACAGATACCAAACTGAAAGAAAAAAAAGATTGATTTCACACTTGATGCTAGCATGGAAAAGGAAAGCCTGGCTGTATACTTGGAATATCAGGAACAGGAAATTATGGCAGTTTTAATTACACAGATGGGATTTACCTAATATATCAGTTTGGAGACTGTAGACAGACTTCAGCTCATTTTTACAACCATACAATGGTCTTTGAACCTTTGCTTGCGTGTTCAGGGCAGTTCTGTTCCAGGTCTCTCTGCAGCCTGGATTTGATGCTGTATAAAAAGCACATCTAGCACATTAATGAGAAAATAGAATGATTCATTCCACTTTGTTCTTGGGAATTCACAGGGGCTGTGTTACACACTATATCTGCAATCATGTTAGACTTATGGATTTGTTCCGGGACAGCTGAAATACTTAATGTCACCAAGCTGTACATGAGACTTCATCAGGTACTCTAAGAGCAAGAGCTGAACTGATGCTTTAACCATTCAACTGGCTAAGTTATAATTAAGTGGTTGTAAACCTGTATTCCTAGCTGTTGTCTCAAAAAAAAGGTGATCTGGCTCTGAGCTGCGTTTCTGCACCTCGCCTGTCCTGCATGTCCCGTTCTGGTCTGCCTCACCTGGTGGAGTTACAGTGAGCCTCGGAGGGAACCAGCTTTTCCCTATGGAAAGTAAATGGCTGCAGGGGGATCAGACTGAAGGAAATGAAGGCATTAAACACAGCTGGTGGTGTCGGGTGGAGAGGCAATGCTGCTGTCTTTTGGGATTGTTTTCTCTTGTGAGACCTCAGGTTTTCTCTCAGTTATCTGTGTCTGAAATCCTGTGATTTTACACAAGAATCTGAGCCTTTTGAAAAGGGAAAACTGTTCTTATCCAACACGTATATTTATGGAGTGGCAAAGGATGCAGTCGTGGAGTTTTCACTGTGTGGCAGTATTGAATCAGAGGAATGGAGAGAAAATGTTCACTGTGCAGGAGGGAGAGGAGGCTGGGTCAGTGTTGGGGTGAGCCCTCCAAGCGGCACATCTACTTCCCTGCCTCTGCCTGCCCCCAGGAGAGGTGCACAAGGTTATGTTGCTGCAAAGGGAAAACCATTCCCACAAGCAGCTGGCAGCAAGCCCCAGGGGAGGCCAGTGCAAGGGGCCTCTGCAAGCTGGGACCTTGCTGGGGGCAGCAACAGAGCCCTCGTCTGCCGATGCTGGGGATGAAGAGCCCAAAAGTGCTGTGGAGAAGATGGTGTTGCTTCTTTTGGAGGAACAGTGAGAACAGGTCTGAGCAAGCCAGGCACAGATGTATGCTTGCCCTGTCCTTGTACTCTATGTTGTATATTTAGTTTGTTATAGCTGCTGGAAACAAAGAGCCAATATTAGGTTTGAAAACATGACTTACACAAGATAAGGGAACCCAGAAATATAATGCACATAAACATGAGAAAAGGGAATTGCTCGCTCTTAGGAACGTGGAATAAATTTGCAGAGGCACAGTAAAAGATGAGAGATTATAAAAAGGCATTAAGGCCGTCACAGTAAAGTAGTCAGGGAATTACACAGCAAGCTCACATTACCAATTCAAACTGGAGTTTGCTGTGAAGAATGGCCTGGTCTTTGGAGGTGTCTTTGCACCGAGCAGTGCAAAGTACATTGAAATCTGATATTCTTTGGAGAATTCAGCAGGCTTGTGTGGGTATAGAGAAATGCAAATGGAAAGCACAAGGTATGTACATGTAGCAGCTTCCTAAATACTCAAAGACAAAGACAATTCTAAGAACGACCTATTTTTTCAAAATATCAACCTGAAAAGAATAGAATTAATGCTGATAGATCAGGGCAAATAGCAGCCATGGTCTGAAGTGAGTGTAGACACATTTACACTTTGTTTTTCTGGCAGAGACTACACTGCAGCGTTAGATCGCAATCTGCATTTCCCTGTGGCTCTGCTATAGGGAATGTACCAACAGCATACGTCGTCATGCCCAGCAGCTCTGCGTGTGCCAGGCAGCACCACAGAAGGGGACAAGCAAGAAGCTGTCCTCAAAGGCCAGGATTTTCAACCATTTGCAAGGCATGATGGGGGAGATTCCACTCTGTAACGTCTAATCCCACATATCCATTATTGCAAGGTGTACTGGAAAATGGAACTGAGATACTTGAGATTTCTTTAAAGAGCTACCAGATCTGAAAGAGACTCCTCTGCTGCTGAGCTTAAGAGATTGCCTTTAAAACATGGTCAATCTCCCTTTACTTCAAGAGGCGGCTGAGAAGCAGGCTTACTAGTATGGGACTAATCTCGGTGCCTATAAATACGGATGAAGCTATGCAAGAGACACACTATTTCATGGGGAACAAGGATTCTAAAGTGCAAGGAGACACAGTCTGCATACAGGATGAGACTCACAGAGCTCTGCCTGCCAAGGGGATAGCTTTCTGTGCCTTCGGAGTGCAGACTCCTGAAGGATGGGCTTTTGGGAGACAAAAATATGGAGATGAAGTATGCAACTGCAGTGTCTGAAAAAACAGAGGTTGGGCAGAATAAGTAGGAGTTCCTGGAAGACATTTTGCATGCTGTTAAGGCAGCTAATGCCATTTTTTTAATAAGAATCAAAACAGAAAAAAAAAAAAAAAAAAAAAAAAAAAAAAAAAAAAAAAAAGTGTAACACGCATGCTATTTTTAAGAGGATTAAGGTGAGAACTGGCCTAAGAGGATCAGACTTGAGAGAAACCAGGGCAGAGAGGCCTGTTCTGGTGCCTATACTCTACTTGCATACTGTATGACACCTTGTATTTACTTTCCCTGCTGCAAACCACACCAAAAGCATGTTTTGAACTTTTATGGCTGGATGATCTTAGTCTGGGATTTTTTTTTAAGCTGTGGTTCAAGGGTTTAAAGAGCAGCTGAAGGTAACTTTGCAAGTATTTGCAAGCCTGCATCTTTTCACGGGTGTGAACATCACTAGCCACAGTGGCATAAGCAACACCTCCCAGGGCTGCAGCCCCTCTGCTGGAGGACAGCCGCTCCCAGGAGTCCGTCCCTGCAGACGTTGACTGACTGCAGGCCCCACCTCCGGGGCTGGAGCTCCACCGTGCTCACTAACCCACGGCCCAGTGCCCTGGACCTTTGTTTGGAGGCCACTGGCTTAGGACGTCTGTAAGGTACCCTGCACCCCTCTTTGTAGGGAAAGCCCACACCTCATTGATCTCCCTTGCCCAGAAGGTGGTGGTGATCAGGTGAACCCCTTCAGCCACTCCCCACCTCCACAGCCATCACCCATTTCACC
>VXAV01010314.1:663028-674055 GCA_013399715.1 Alectura lathami | reverse complement strand
GGGGAGCGGCGGGTGGTGCCGCCGGGGGAGCGGGAGCGGGAGCGGTGCTACCTGCCGGCAGCAGAAATAGGGTGGGTGGGCAGCTCCCGCCCGGCCTCCGGCCCGGTCGGAGCCGGCGAAGGAGGGATTAGCGTTGGGATGGCTAAATGTGGAACCGAAAGGCGGGAGAGCCCACGCGTGGGCTGCTCGCCGGGGCCGGGGGGCGGCAAGAGCAGCCGTGGTGCGGGCTGGGGGGCTGTCTTTGCCGGAGGCGTGGTGCTTACGGCGGCTCTGGGCACTTTAGGGGGGAGGGAGGGAGCTGATGTGGCGAGGGAAGGCCGGGGCAGCCGGCATCGTGCTTAGCATCCCCCGTGTGTGACCTCCTTGGGCCCTGGAAAAGGTTACATTTCCCAGGGCAAGTGGAGGATCTGGGAGGAGGGAGCTCTTCAAGGACTGGTTTCAACGGATAGTGACAGTGCCTGTGTTTCACTCAGTGGTCTGTGTCCCCCAGGCAGTGCAAAGGGACTGCAGGCATCCCCGACAGACGGTCCAGCGGGGCAACGCGCCCTGTGTGGTGCGTCCCGAGGAAGAGCTGCTTTTGGCTTCTTTCTCCTCACAGCCCTCCATGGGGTGGGTTACCGCAAGGCCTGCGGAACAAAGGTGCATAGGGGATTTCATTTAACAGCGGTCGCTTGAAAGCTGAAGCTGAGAACGCAGGTTTAGAGTAGCTTCGAGGCAGGCCTAAACTCAGAGTGAGCGATTCAGAAAACCAGAGCTGGTTCCAAAAGAGCTTCCACTCTGCTGTTAGTGGAGGTAGCTTCATACAGTTTTACTTGCAGATGTGTCCAGTGTCCATAAAAGGAACAGCACTACAGTCAAAATTCCCATAAATGAGGCTCTGCTGCTTATTTCCCGAGAGACAAGAGGAGTTTCTTAACATGAATACTTATCCTGTGTGTTTCATAGCGTCTGTTTCAGAAGTAGATGACAACCAGGTGCAAGCACCGATACAAGGAGAATGCTAGGCCAGCAGTTCCCTTGCAGGGTAGGTCTTCTGCAGTGTGTATATTCACACGTATTTCCAGAGAAGATTCTTCCCTTAATGCTTCTGAGCAGAAACACACGTCCTTGGTGAGGAAAGGCCAGCATTCTGCCATGACGTTTGCTGAAGGAGATAACAAATTCCACCTCTGCACAGGACGGAGAGCTAGTGATGACAGCAGCACAACCCCACACAGATAAGAGCTCCTTTTTTCCATCTTGCCTTGTCCAAGGAGAGACATGCCCAGACTGAACAGTAGGGGGTGCACAGTTTGTGTCTCCAGTACAGTTATTTCTGAGAGGGTAACGGTCTTTCTCTTAGAACCCTGAGCCTGGCTTTCCCCTTGCCCTCAGCAGAGGTGCCATTTCCCCTTGGTTCCCACAGTGCTGGCCTGGGGAAGCACTGTTGACCCTGATGGTGCCTCAGACCTAGGAAGGAGGACTCCTCGTTCCTGTGCTCCTGTACACCCCCCCACCCCGAGACAGCATGCCAAAGAGCCACAACTGCCAATCCCTCTTTGTGGATCACTTTTCTCTCCCATGTCCTGTATCAGAGCCATCTGCCCACCGAGGCACACTTGCGTTGTTCAGGGCCACCAGCAGCCTCATGGCAGCAGCCTGCAGCTCTTCCTCCCCCACTGCCTTCCCCATGGTCAGCAGCTGCTGCAGTGTCTGCAGCAAACGCTGCACGTGGGTGTCCTGCAGCCTCAGGAGGAGATCCTGGATGTCCGTGGTGGGCAGCCGTCCCTGCTGCTGGCCATGGATTGTCACCTCTGTGGCATGCGGGCCGGAAGGCTGCGTGTTCCTCAGCTGTGGCGTGCCATCGGGTGAGGAGGTGGAGATCACGGCTTCTTCCATGCATTCCAGAGAAACTCCGCTGCTTCCTGGTCATCTCTGTCACCCAGACCATGAGAAGAGGCTGGCACTAAGACACACGTGGCTGCCATCAGAGAAGACGCTCATGAGCAGGTGCCTTCTCCTCACCCTGGGATTGCTGCCTACCCTCTCCCAAACCAGCTCCCGAGTCTCTCTGCCCTCCCAGCGATGAGGCGCAGTGCTGGCCCATCCGTCTGTCTGCCCATGGCGGTTGTGGTTTGCTTTACCCTCGGGGATGACTCCGTGGTTTTCGTACTCATCCAGTCTCCGGACCAGGGGGTTCTGGCAGCTGTACAGTGCGTGGAGGTGGCAGGCAGTGGCGGCGTGGTGTGCGGCCTGGAGGGACCTGAAGAACTGGCGGTACTCGTGGCTGGAGAGTATGCCCGGCCGCTGCGCCTTCCCACCTCGAGGGCCGGCAGCGTGGCCCCAGCCTGACAGCACTGGTGAAAAATAAAATGCGGGGAGGTAGAAGGAGGAAATGCTAACCCGCGCACACTCAGAAGAGCTGGTGGGCTGAGCCCAGACCTCTGTTGCCTTCTCTCTGGGTGCAGGGTCCAGAACATTGAAAATACTGTGAGAGATGGAGGTGTAGGCATGGAGAGGACCTGCTCTGCCCGTGGTAACAGGGGTGTAGTGTTCTGGGGACAGTACATGGCTGAGGGGCCTTGGCCAAAATCTGTGGAGATCAAAGTCCTGAACTGGGAGAAAGGTCTTGGAAGTCACGGCTGGAAGTGGGAATGCAGCTCTGCTGTCAGGGCTGGAGCAAGGAGGTGGTTTCCTTCCAAGATTTTTGTGTTTGCAAATTCTCTTCCTCTGGGTACGTGTGTCCAGGCCCCTTGAGTTAACTGAGCATGCCCCAAGAGATATGTGTACACCCTTAAAATGGTCCAAGCATTCACTGAACCCATTTGCAAAACTTAAAGCCAGTTCTTCCCTGTAAAGAACATTATGAAAGCTGGCAAAATCAAACATTTGGAGGTTAGATCACATGCAAGCTTAGTTTCACCTCCTTGTGGACATGCTATTTATAAATAGCAAGGTACTCGTCTTTCCTTAGCACTTCTAGCTCCTTCAGTGTAGAGACTGGGCTTGCCCAGGCACGGAATCAAAGTTTTCCAAGATAGGCTCATGCTGCATTCAGGACGTCTGCTTGGAAGGTGTATGGAAGAAGAAGGCAGGAAGGTGCTGGAAGAGCAAGGATAGTTTTGTGAGTATTCTTCCAAGAAGTAGGTTTTATTCCCTGCTACACAACAGAGGCTTCTGTGTGATGCTAGGCAAGTAGCAGGTTTCTCCACATGTTTTTGATGGGATTTTCCTTACCTTGTGGGTTGCCATTTATAGGAAGGCTGAGGTCTCCTGCAGTTCTGGAGTCTGCGCGTACTGTATTTTGGATGTTTGTGTTACGTTAGCATGTGTACTCTGAGAAGACAGGGCTGAGGCATCTCAAACTGAGATTCTAAAAGCAGTGGATATTTTTATCTTTAATCCCTCTCTGCCCTCATTTTGCCATTCATAAAATCACTGTAAATGAATTAATAGCTGTGAAGCACTAAAACTACAAAAAAAAAAAAAAAAAAAAAAAAAACAGTTCACGAGAAAATGAGTCATTTGAATGGGATCAGCAGATAAATCAAACACTGGACAGTAGGGGTGACAACTTACTGAATAGCTGCTCATTGCAAAGGCACTGTCCATCCCAGGACTAAAGAAACCAAAATCCATACAGAAAAAATAGAGAAGCAAGAGCTCTGTTACTCCATATGAGAAAAAGAGAGGCAAGAGCTGTGTTACTATGTCCATGAACAAATCTAAAGTTGCAAAATGAATGTGATTTAGGCATGCTCCAAACATTCTCTTTGGCTTTGGTACCTCTGGAGTAGTCTGTTAGTCTAAGATGTCTTTTATTTATTTTATTTTTTTGTAAGAGCAAACTTAAAAATTCCCTTATGGCCTCTATTTTGTTAACATCTCTGCCATCCTATTAACATCTGCGTGCCTGTAGATGTAGCAGGATCAAACGAAAGCGTGTAGCTTTCCCCCTTGAAAGGATCACAGAGGTTATCAAGCCCTCCGTGAAACAGCATTAGATGAGAAGGAGACGCTGCCAAGTGACTTTGTGGAAATCTGCAGAAAGTGGAGGAATGAGGAGACCAGGAAATATGGGAACCCTCCACAGCCTCCTGACAGGTTGTGGTCTGATAGGCCAGATCTGTTTCTTCCAGCTACATCACTCTCTGTTTGTCTTTAACCAAAGTCAGATCTCATGCCTCCCCCAGCTCCTCATCTGGGCAGTTCTTCCCTTCCTGGCTGGTGGTTCGATCCCAAATGTCTGCCTTGCTCTCATTTCTGGTCCATGTGCCAAGCTGTCTCACATCTCCAGTCTCCACCTCTGGTCCAGCCTCTGCCCAGCTGTGTCCAGCTCCTCAATCCCTCCCTGGCTGTCCTTAATGAATAAAATACCAGCTCTAATGGATGAAGACTGGCAAAATTGTAAGCACCTGTGTACAATCTGTGTACCTGAGGTGCTCAAGGGTGCTCCCGTTTCTTCCTCTCACCTACAACATGCCCAAGCTGAGGCACGTTGAGGGTGAGGAGGCAAAGATCAGCCAGGTCAGCCATCCTTCCTCACACCCTGACCCAAAGGGGAGACATTTCCTACTCACCAGACAGAACCAGGAGAGCCCATGTGGCTGACATGGCACCGTGCGCGCTGCCTGAGGCAGCCCCTGAGCTGACTGAGACGTCGCCTCTGCTGCCTCGTCTGCCCGCGTCCTCCCTTCTGCCAGAGCTGGGGCAGGCAGTGGGGCAGCATGGCCTGTGGCTGATGACGTTGGGTGGTGTCACAAACACCTCTGTTCCTCGTTCTGTTGTCCCTTGCTTCCATCGCCCCATGCTTCCTCCGGCCCGTGCCTCTCCTCCTGCCCTGCGTGCCCAGCGGTGGCTGTGTGCTGGGTTTGTGCCAGATACATGCCCTCCGTACTTCTTCTGCCTCACCAGGGGTTGTGGTCCTGGTGGCTCACCTGTCCTCAGCCAGCTGTGTTCTTTGAGCAGTCCCTCTGGGGCCTCAGTCCGTTGTCTCAGGAGCCCAGTGCGGCTCAGGGCCCGCCCCACACAACGTCGCCTCTCCTCCCTGATCCTGTCTGTAAGAACTGGTGTCTCATCAGCCACGACATTGCCTGGGGACTTGGCTTTGTCCAAGCATGGCTGTTCAGTGGCATTTCAGACTTCCCACCATGCTTACGGTACACATCAAGCAGCATGCTTTTCTGCCATATCCCACAGTACTCCTAGCTCTGCACAAAATAAGCTCTCTTCTGTATAGGCTTGCTGATTCTGCAGGTCCTCACCATTTTGGGGTGCGCACTGACCATGTCCTTGGAGCTGCTCTGGAATGGTGGCAGAAAGGGACAGAAGCAGAAGGGTGTCTCTCCCCTCCTAAAATCATCAGGATGGTTCAGCAGGGTCAGGCATACCTGCTGAGCAGCAGTGCAGTGTAGATTGAAGGGGGATGCATGGGGAGGGAGAGCTCAGCTCTCCTGTCTCTCCCTTTCCCCTGGGCCCAGAGCTGGCAGCTTCTGCCTGCAGTGACACCCACCAAATCCAGGAACCCACGCCTATTGCGATACCCTCCTCTGATAACACCACTGAACAGCCAGTTCGGTTTGTTCCTCATTTCAAATGGAAAAGACTGCTGGTTTACTTTTGCTTTTCTTGTGAACCCTGTGGTGAATAATTATACATGTGTGGCACGGTGGGAATCCACGTGACTGGAGTGGTGCAATGCCATTGCAGAGCTGGCATTCACATTTGCAGTTTTTAAGCATCTTCTTTCTCTAACCTGTTCAGAAGTCAGCATCTTAAAATGCCTCAGTCTGCTGCACAAACACAGCACAAAGCTAAATAGGTGACCTAATTTTCTATTCTACAAAACCCACTCCTGTGCAGTGTTATTCTGCTCTGTAAAGAGATCCTTGTATGTTCATGCTCTAAACTGTCCAAACCAACTCATGTCAGTATTCATGCACAGACAGGTGTGTGTTTTTCCTGCTCGCTTCCAGCCCTGTAAGCTCAGTCAGGAATAAAGCAGCCAAACTACTGTTTTGCTGGAGCACAGGACAGGAAATTCTGCCTTTGCTCTGCTGCTGCTGTTGATGTGTGAACAGGCTGAGATCTCTTCTCTCTCCCAGCCCTGTGCATGGCTGGCTGAGCCACCGAGGGTGACCGAGCAAAATGCTCCTCCAGTGAAGGCAATGAAGGGGACTCTAGGCAGATGCAGAAAGCAGCGCAGCCGTGCAGGCAGCATTTTCCCTCTGCCTGCAGAACAGGACTGTGTCGTGTACTTCTTTAGCTCACCAGGAAGAAAGTTGACAGGGAGAAAATGGCTTGAGGCATCTCTATTTTCTTACACAAAACTCAGCAAGCTGACAGGCAGCTCTCTGCAGCACGTGTAGCCATCCCTGTCTTTACTACATGAGCGGCCCTAGCTAGCAGACCTGGCCAGCAGCGTCACGGCGTGCATGGCAGAACAGGCGGTGACCCTGACTCGTGTTTCTGAGCATCATTTCCCTCTGGACGAGGATGCTTTCATTTCCTAAATCTCAGTCTCAGCACTGCTGCTAGGACTGGTATTTGTTACATCTGTTTTCTTTCTCTGATCAGGAGCTGCTGTCCCTGACTTTGCTTTGACCTCCTGGATGGACTGAAGAGAAACAGCTCTGTGGCCAGGAGCAACTGAACACTGAAACAGTGGAGATAGTGCTTACAAGGTGAGAAATTGAATAGTGCATGTCTGGGAAAGAAATACAAGAGTGAATGCTGAAAATCTGGTGTGTGTTGTGCTGCATGCTTTGCGCTCATCCTGCTTCTTCTGCTCCTGTTTTACTTGGACTCAGCTTTCAGGAAGATTTGTAGGCAGGGTATGATAAAGATGGAACACAATCCTGGGGAGCCCAAGACCCTTTCAAAAGGAGCCTATCTGAAATTAAATCAAATGCTGTGTATTTTTCAGCAAAGACTGTACTCAGAATGTTAGAAGGCATAAACAACCACAGTGTGGCTTTTACTTCCTTTCGCTCTGACAACATTTTTAACATTTTGTTGGTCAGTTAGGTGTCTTGGGGTCCATGCCTTGGGCCAGTGCTACTCTTTTATTTCTACTGTGAATGCTTCTCAGCCCTGAGTGTTGTAAGCAGAACTTCAGAAATCAGTATAATCAGTGTGGTGTTGTCTTCCCAATAGAGCAGATCAGCCGAATCAAAACCAGCGAGGTTTATCCTGCTGCATTGTTTCAGCTTCTGACCTCCCACACGTAAAATGACGTTAGCTCTGTAAGCAGTGCCTTCCAGCTAATCTGCTAGGATTCATTTCCCAGTTGTGTTCTCCATATCAGTGTAACTAATAAAAAAACAGGAGCCTCAAAATGTTTCAGTCTAAATGTACATTTCCTTGCTTGATTAATAAAACAGTTTATCATTCCATTCAGTTGCATATTTGTTCTGTAGACAAAATCTAGATACAATTTACTGCAGAATATGTACGCTTTTCTTTGTAAGAAAAAGGCCTATGACTGAAAAGAAGAGAAGTAGTCTGCTTAGCAGGGGAGGCTGTTCCTGTGGGGCTGTCTGCTTTCTTCCTTGATTAAGGACTGGAATGCTGGAGAAGAGCAGTGATTCATAGGCAACAGGAACAGAAGCGGGAAGAGGATTATGTACATGGGGGTTGCTGAGGAGAGCAGCAGTGACATTCCCCTAACCTTGCTAGATGCAGGAGCTTTGAGGACAAGCAAGCAATAGGTTTTGTCCCTTAGTGCTGTAACCTTATGACAGAGGACCCTCTTTGCAGTCTGTGCCACAGTGGCCACCATCCGCAGGTCACGCTCCCTTCCCACACTTCTGCATCTCAGTGCCCTAGCCCAGCAGAGCCTGCTCCTGCACTGTTAGCTAACGGTGGCTGTCCTGCAGCAGGTCTCTGGAGGCTGTCGTTCTGGACCTGTCCCTCAGAGAAGTGGAGGGATTATTCATTGCTAGTTCCTCTGTTCACTCAGCAGGTGGCAGGACCATGGGCGACGCACAGAAGGGGCAGCCTCATGAGAAGAGTCCTGCGAGAGCTGAACTGCACCCGTTCACCTCCAGAAGGTTCAGTGGAAATACCCTCCAGGGCTCTGATGAAAGACAGGATTGCAAGCAGGAGCTGGAGACGGAAAACAAGGTGGAACCATCTTTTGGAAAGAGACAGGGAATGGGAACGCCCTGTGTGTTGGCAGTGTGGGAGTGCGAGGACAGTGGCAGCACCCCCATCAGCAAGGTGATCCTTGCTGGGGACAAGCCAGACCCGCCTGTGTGTGGGAACCGCACTATTTGGATTCAGCAGGTGGGGGAGAAAACCTATGAGTGTCCCGAGTGTGGGAAGAGCTTCAGCCGGAGCTCGTACCTGAGCCAGCACCAGAGGATCCACCTGGCAGAGAAACCCTTCAGCTGCTCCGAGTGTGGGAAGAGTTTCACCCGCAACTCGGACCTGATCAAACACCAGCGGATCCACACCGGCGAGAAGCCCTACCAGTGCAACGAGTGCGAGAAGACCTTCAGCCAGAGGTCCAATGTCATCAGGCACCAGCGGACCCACACGGGGGAGAGACACTACCGGTGCAGTGAGTGCGGCAAGAGCTTCAGCCAGAACTCACATCTCATCGTCCACCAGAGGAGCCACAAGGGTGAGAAACCATTTAATTGCCCCCGGTGTGAGAAAAGCTTCAGCGACCGCTCCTCCCTGATCATACACCGGAGGGTCCACACTGGAGAGAAGCCCCACAAGTGCCAGGAGTGCGGGAAGCGTTTCCGGGACAGCTCGGCCATCATTCGGCATCAGAGGATCCACACGGGAGAGAAACCCTACGAGTGCTCCGAGTGTGGGAAAACCTTCCGCCAGAGCTCCTCACTGGTGACCCACATGCGAACGCATACAGGGGAGAAACCCTACAAATGCCCCGTGTGCGGGAAGAGCTTCAGCCAGAGCTCGGCACTCACCACGCATCGCCGCATCCACGGGGGAAAGGCCCTGCCCCTGTTCCACAGCAGCCTCTTGCCCAGCCCCTACCAGTGCGCTGAGTGCGGCAGGAGGTGCAGTGACCACCCCACGCTTGTCAAGCACCAGACCACGCACGCGGAGGAGCGGCCCTACATCTGCGTGGAGTGCGGGGACAGCTTCCGTCGGAGCTCGGCGCTCAACGTCCACCTGAGGATTCACCGTGGGGAGAGACCCTACAAATGCGAGGAATGCGGGAAGACCTTCCGGCACAGCTCAGCCCTGGGCGCGCACCTGAGGATCCACGCGGGAGCCAAGCCCTACGAGTGCAGTGAGTGTGGGAAAAGCTTCCGGAAAAGCTCGACGCTTAAAGTGCATTTGAAAATCCACGTGGCCAAGAAGCCTTATAAATGTGTGGTGGGTAGGAGAGCTCTCTCTTCTCGCTCTCTTCTCCCCTAGGGCTGGAGCAGAAAACAAAAGCAGAATTTGATTGTGTCTGAGGGCACATGAAAAATGTGGGTGCTGAGAACCCCAGTGGGAAAAGGCTAGCTGGAGACGCAGTAGCTCTGGTGTCAGGGCTGGGTGCTTAACCCCAGCGATACAGAAAACATTAAATTGAGGTCAGGGAGCTCATTGTGAGAGCCACATACTGGTGATTTAGGAAGAGTACGGAGAGCCTGAGGAATGGAGACCAAGTTCTGGGTAATTTGGGGACTGTGAATATGTGGTAGAATACAGATGGAAGAATCAGGCTTTCAAAAGAACTTTTCAACTAAGTAAAAGATCAGAAGTTCCAAGCTGGCAGTGATTCAAAACTCTGTCTTGTTGGACACTGCACTAGTCTTAGAAACTCTCGCATTTTCCATGAACGTAGTAAGCTGACGCAGTGTTTGACAAGGCACTTCAGTTCCTTTGAGTTTGAAACTCAGGAGCTGAACCTCAACCTGTTTGTCTTTCCCTCCTCTTTTCTAAATCTTACATGGGACAATGAATTCCTACCTCCATATGCAAAGTCCAGATGCCAGAATATCTGGGTAAAGCAAAACCATATGGGGCTGTTCCCAGAAAACATGGATGCGCAAACATTGCCGCTTAGAACACTGTCTGCTACCAGTCTTTGGCAGCTTTGTCCCCTCAGGTTTGGAACATCTTCCAACCCGGGACATCAACAAAACACAGGCAAAAATGTGGCCTTACCTTACTTAACCAAATAAAAGTATTCCCCCTAGATGTCTGAGTTATATCCAGTACACACAGAATCACAGGGGTTGGAAGGGAACTCTGGAGATCACCTAGTCCAGCCATCTCATCAGGGTGGTTTCAACAAAGGTTTAAAAAATACCTGAAATACAACTCGAAAGCATGTGGATTGAACCCAGTACTGGCAGTCCAGAGATCGTTTGCAATTTTGTAGTCCTTTTTATGATAGAGAGCTCTTTATGCTTCACATTTTTTTTTTTTTTTTTGTAAAGTATTAACGTATAAAGCTCAGTGTTAAGTTAGGAATTACTATATTTACATTTATTGCTTTATTAATGATTGTATGTTACAGAAACCTCCTCTATATTGCTATGTTTTCTTATGAGGTATGTGTTTCCACCCAAATAAACTGTGTTTTTCTCCCTGTAATCCTGTGTTCTGTCATTGTGGAGGCACAAGTGGGAATGAAACGTAAGTGGGGGTCAGCCCCACGCTGAGTTAGATGTGGGGAGTCACAGGGGGCGATCTGCCCAGAGGGGACGGGTGGGCGGCAGCTGTTATGGGGGGGCTTTCCCTTGTCAAAGCAATGTCACCTGCAGAGCCGGCGGCCCTTCCTGGCATCTGTGCCTGGCAGCCTTCTGCTCCTGTGCTTCGCTTCAGGCAGCTGCACAAAGAGAAGCGGCCTCCAAAGGTCACAGGAAACGGCTAGAGGCAGCACAGCCGTATTTGCAACGAGAAGCGCTGTAAGGCGCCAGGATTTAAGGCTGTAAAGAAAGCAGAACCGGGGCGCGCCAAGGTACCACCCAGCGGCACCATGCCCGGTCCCTGGTTGGTAAGAGGGGGGCGCCGGCCCCCTCCAGCCCCTCCTCGGCGGGCACCTTCCGCCCCGCGCCGCCCGGCGTCACGGGAAG
>VXAV01010314.1:606335-662982 GCA_013399715.1 Alectura lathami | reverse complement strand
CGGGGCCCGCTCAGGCGCTGTCCGTGTGCCCGCAGGCGGCGAGTGGCCCAGCGCCGGGCCATGGCCGGGCCCGGTTCCCGTTCCCCTACACGCCGTACCTCATTCAGGAGCAGTTCATGGCAGCGCTGTACGGCGCGCTGGAGGCCGGCCGGGTCGGGATCTTCGAGAGCCCCACGGGCACGGTGAGGCAGCCGGGGGCGGGGGCGCGGTGGTGCCTGGGGAAGGGGGTCGGGGCAGGCCTCCTCCGCCAGCACGAGGCCTGGGGTCCCGCTTCAGGGCCGCGTTAGCCCACACGTGTGGTGCTGGTGTTGGAGCTACGTTCCGCCCGCGCTGGGCAGGTGCAGGGGGGAAGCAAAGGCAGCGCTGACAAGGGCAGCGCGGGGTAGTGAGGTGGGACATCCCCTGTGTCTGCACGCGTGGGCTTGGCCTGACCCCGCTATGCCGGAGCTGCCGCCAAGTGGATCTCCTCTGTGGAGGAGCGCTGCTGGGGGGCTGCCCGTGACAGCAATGCATCAGGTGTGGGGCTTGTCCTGTTTGTTCTCAATATCAGGGAAAATCATTGAGTCTTATCTGCGGGGCCCTCTCCTGGCTCAGAGACTTTGAGGAGAAAAAGAAGCAGGAGGAGGCCCGACTGCTGGCGCTGGAGGGCAACGGGCAGGAGGAGAAGCAGCCGCTGACTTCTGATGAGCCAGGGTGTCGGAACGGCAAGGACACGTCTGAGGAACCAGACTGGATTGCGGCGTTTGTGCAGAAGAAAGAGGAGCAGGATTTGGTGAACAGGCTAAAGGTTGAGAAATGCTCGTTTGTAGAGGAGGGGAAAATAGCAAGGTGTGAGGATCAGAATGGGTGGTGTCATGGGCAACGACTGGAAAAGCTGGTGATGCGAACGTGGTGGTCTTCATCTTTGACAGGGCTCTATTTCACCTAAGAGGGATGAGGCATTCCTGTGCAGGATGCAAGGAACAATGTTGCTCTCAATGTGGGAACGTATCACAGGCATGCAGGGAGAAAGGGACTGTGCTGACAATTTTGTTTCAGAGCTTTTTTTTTTTTTTTCCCTATTCCCAGGTAACAGGAAAATAATTATGCCTGTTCTATAGGACTAAATAGACTTCATCCTTCTGTCACTGTCCTTTCATTTCAGGAAGAGCAGATCAGGAGGAAAAAGCGAGAAGATCGTCTAGAGAAAATCCGCCACAACGTGCAGTTAAAATACGCAGCGAAGAGGAAGGTGAGTGGTCCTGCAGAGGTCAGAAGTATCTGTATAATCTCAAGTGTCATACTTGACCCTAAATTTTCCAACCTGTATGTTTGGGGAGCTCTTTGTATTGGATTGCTGAATTGGCCCTCTGAGATTTTTGGTTAGATTATCTTTTTTAAGTACAGGTGTGAAGAATAACTTGTGCATAGAGAATTTCCTGTGACGGGATGTGTGTGTGGATAGGCAGGGGCTATGTTCCGATGAGCCATTTGCTTTTATTTTCAGTTTTAATACTTTTTTTTTTTTTTTGGAAAGCTCTTTGTCCTGTGGGCACATGTGGGCTCTGTACTTCTGGAATAAAACCTGGAGAACTGGGATTCAGTTTAAGTTTGTGGGACCAGAAGACCCAAAAAAAAGCCAGGTCAGGCTTTGGTTGTACTTTGCTCACCACTGGGGAATGACTGTCCTTGTTTACCTTCACAGAAAATATGATTGTGTTGCCCAGGAGTGTCTCTTTTCTACATGGAGAAAGCTGAAATTCTTCTGCCATGTGGTTGGGTGAACTGGCCCCACTACCCTTGATGTGAAGAGTGCGTTATTTGACGATGTCCTTATATGTTTGCTTTTTTTATTTTTATTTTTATTTTTTTATTTTACAAACTATTTTTCTGTGGCAGTCATTTTTAGGGGCTAATTTAAGCAACTCATACTGGATTATATGGGTATTGTCACTTCAGGATTTAGGTGTTTAGAGGGCCTTTTGCACAGAAGGTTTTTCTGTTTCCCCTTCATACGTGTCTGTGTGGGCTTTGGTCATTGCTGTCATCTGCATTGTGTGGGGCTGAATTGCTTCAGGCACCCGTGGTGCGTTTGCTTGTCCTGCTGGAGATGTGTTCAGCAAGCCATTCTCTGCACCACGGGACCGAGCTGTCCTCGGACCTGTTGGTAGCATGAAGTGATGGGAGTGCTGCTTCTCTGTATGAGAAGTGATGTGGTCATGTGCTCCTTTCAGAGGTCTGAGGAGGATGAGACAAAGCGTCTGCTCCAGCTCAGCAAGGAGATGCTTTCAGAGGGAGCTGGAGGAGATGTCCTGGAGCAGCTGGATCACAATGAGGAGGAGCTGATTCTTGCTGAATATGAGAGCGACGAGGAGCAGAGAGTGGCACCTGGGTAAGGACCAGGACTGAGGGGGCTCCGTGTCAAGGAAATGGCTTTTCCATCACTTTTAGATTGCCTCAATTTCAGCTGTGATTGCTTTTGTGGGTGTCATGGCAGTGGTGGACCTGGAGGGTTGGTTGATAGGCTGTTTTTTTTGTTAGTTTTTTTTTTTCCCTTTTTTGAAGCTGATCACAATGACCTGAAGCGTCTTCTGAGAGAGTGCGTCTTTCTTAAAGTACGTGGCACTGTCCTGCCTTCATCCATGCCTGTTTCCCAGAGAATGCCTCTGGATGCTGGCTGAATGACAAGAGGTGAAGTTCCTTGCATCAGGAAAACAAAGTGCTCCTCAGGGCATCAGGGGAAGCAAGCAGTTCTGCAGATGAGCAGGGGCATCTTTTGATACTCTCAAGGGAGAGGCATCACATTTCTGAAGACTGAGCTACCACATGAACACCCCGTGCAGCTTTCCTCTGCCACACGCTTGTTTCTTTTGCTTTATGCAGAAAGCCAGAAGCCATACTTCAGCATGAAAAGTCAAATACATCTGAAATACAAATTTACTAATTAGTATCTAGACAGATCCTCCTGCCTTAAAATTGCAAAGCATTTAAGCTGCATATAAATGGAGCAGTTTCTAAGCATTAAACTGCTGTTGCCTTTGAGGAATTGTGTGGCAGCTAAATGTCTTCTTGAAACTTTTTTCTTCATGCAACAGCTTGAGGGTGGTAAATTGTCTCTAAGGGAAATGCTTTACAAAAATAAATAAATAAGCACACCAAAGGATAGCATAGCTCTGATGAGCTTATGCCTGGGGCTTGGAAGTGCCAGATTTAAAAAAAAAAAAAAAAAAAAAAAAAGGCAGCTTCTTGAAGTTGCTGAAGACACAACCCTACATACATTTTTCTTTTAAAGAGCAAGGCTTGACTTGATTGTGCACACCTAAAGTATTCTTTAAAAGTCAATTTTCCTTTTACTTCCTGATGACACAAGCACCCCTCTGGAGAGTGCTGTCTCGTGGTAAAGCATCGTTTGATCCTGTCTCCCAGTGACTAGCTGCTGAAAGGAAACTCTTTGGGCTTTTTCTTTTCTTAGGCTGGAGGAAGATGATGATGATTTGGAAGAAGAGCATGTGACAAAGGTGAGATGAGGAGGGTAGACTGTGCTGCCTCACAGGACGATGCAGCAGAATTATGGCTTCCTTGCAGCCTTCCCAGAGTAACGCAGTGCTGAGGGAGTTTGGAAGTTGTTGATAATAGCAACCAGTTATGCTGCTCTTATCTCCTTCTGGACTATACCGCCTGCCTAAGCAGTTTGCTCTGCTAGCATTGCTGAAATTTTTGTGTGGCTTGCTGTAAAAGCACACTGCAAGAAACTCTGTTTCATTACTCTGCAATGGTGAGTCCCTGCTGTTAAGGGCCTTGGAAAATTCAGTGAAAACAAAGGACAAGTGCATTAGGTAAAGGTGAGGCTGATGGCCTTGACAGCTGCATGGTGACATTCCTGCAAACGCCTTCCCTTGTGTTTTGAGGTGTGAGCAAGATTAATGTTGCTGAGGTGCTTGGTCACTTCCTGGCAAGAGCGCTTGTAGGTAGGAGATTGGCTTCTGTGTTCTCATCTTCCTTTATTCTGTTCTTCCTCACGGTAGATTTACTACTGCAGCCGCACGCACTCCCAGCTGTCTCAGTTTGTGCATGAAGTGCAAAAAAGCCCTTTTGGCAAAGACACGCGTCTGGTCTCCCTGGGATCCAGGCAGGTACGTGATGTGGTCACAGGATCCCGAGTGTGCGCTAATTTAGTACGAAAGGCTTTGCTGGAGGTGCGTGGCTGTGACACCTCAGGAGGTGTCTTGGGACTGACTGAACCTTCCACTGGAAAAGCTGAAGTAGCTGTGTGTCAGGGTGCAGATCCATGTGGTGTACATTCTTCTGGGAGCTCTTTGGCCATTTACCCTTTGATGTAAATGCAAAAGTCTGCTTTCCCTCTTCTCATGTGGAAGATTGCAGGTGCCTGAGTCCTGGGAGGGCACTCCTTTTGGTAGCTTCTTTAGAAGCTGTTGTGCAACAGTGAGCCATCTGAGGGCGCCTTTTCTCTTTTTTTTTTTTTTTTTCCCCCTTACTAATTTCTTCCAGGCTTTGAGCATATTTGTAGCAGCTAGCACACACAATGCCCGACTGACAGACTCTCCTGTTTCAGAATCTGGCCTGGGTCTGCTTTAAATAAGTCTTCTGTCTTACAGCACAGGGTGCACACAGGGCAGGCGCTCTGTTCTTAACTACCTCCTGCTTCCTCTCTTTGCATGCCCAAGAACCTGTGTGTGAACGAGGAGGTGCGTCGCCTGGGAGCTCTGCAGCTCATCAACGACCGCTGCGTGGAGATGCAGAAGAACAAACATGGTAAGAGCTCTGCCAGCCCACGGGGCAGCGGCCCATGCAGCTGGTGGAAGGGAAGGTCTGGAGGCAGTGCTCTCTGCCAGCTGGTTCTAGCAAGAGAGGGGCCAGAGTTTGAAAAGGGCAAGTCGGAGGAGTCGAGCCAGAGGTCGCTGGTGCTTTTACTTCTCTTGTCCTCCAGGTTAGGATGCTGAGGTCTGTGTGTATTTTCTGAGTGCCTTACACTGGTCAGGCCTTGTGCAATGCAAGGGTGCTTGTCTTTGCAACTTACTGCTGGAGATGTGGGGAAATGTTACACGACTAAGTCTGACCAGCAGGAGCAGTGTCTGTGGCAGTGATGGAGGTGTGACTGCTGAATGCTCTTTGAAAAGATGATGCCTCAAATCCTCTTGACAAAGCCTGCTTTGAAGCCCGGGAGGTACTGCTATAAGGTGCAAAGTGGTGGTTTTAGCCTGCTGAGTGTGGTGCTTATGGCTTCCTCTCGATTTCTGCTGTCAGAAAAGAAGAGCGACGAAGAGAAGGAAGGGAAGAGGAGACGTGTGAGTCGCAACGTGTGCCCGTTCTATTCCTATGAGCAAATGCAGTTTCTCCGCGATGAAGTTCTAGTGGAAGTGAAGGATATTGAGCAGCTGGTGGCTCTGGGGAGGGAGACCAAAGCCTGCCCCTATTATGGGAGTCGATACGCCATTCCTGCTGCTCAGGTAAAGTGTGGACACTGCTTAGGGAATTAATGCCAGGGCCTCTAAGAATCAACCCATTACTTGCACTCTCTGGCACTTTGTTGCACAACGTTCTGGGAGTTTGTAAGCAGGCTGTGTTTCTGTCAGGCTTAGTTTTGCTGAGAAAGAAAAGGAAAGTGAGAATACCTGTTTCAGTTTAATACGGAGGCTGTAGGTGTGTCTCAGTTTTGGGTCAAGCATTCTGAAATACCTGAAGTGCTCAATGACTGCAGTGGTGCTGGCTTTTGGTTATAGTCTTAGCATTTGCCACTGCTCTTCTTCCTTGCTTGGCTCTGTCAGAAGACAGGTTTGCAGTCCTTAAAAGGAGATTAAGAGGGTAACCTGCTGTTGCAGTTCTAGGCTGTTCTTCCCATAATTATTTGAGGGTTGAACAAGATCAAGAATCAGTATGCACAATCACCTCCCCTCAGCTTACCTCCCAGGGCCCCTCTCAAGCATGTGCTCCTGTCTCTTTTGCTACTTCTCCCGTAATAAGAGTAACTTGACAGACTTCTGCAAGGCCGTCTGATGTAGGCCTTTCACGAGCAGCTGGTGAGCGCTCCCAGCCTGTAAGGACGTGAGCTGGAAGCAGGGCGGTGTGTGCTTCTCCTGCAGCTGGTGGTGCTGCCCTACCAGATGCTCTTGCACGAGGCTACCAGGAGCGCTGCAGGGATCAACCTGAAGGAGCAGGTTGTTATCATCGACGAGGCCCACAACCTCATAGACACCATCACCTGCATCCACAGCGCGGAGGTCAGTGGCGCTCAGGTGAGTTGTGGCCTGGCCCGTTAGCCATGAACGAACACCCTTTCTCGACCCTTCTGGAATACCAGCTCCGCTTTCTGTTCTTGCAGCTGTGCCGTGCCCACTCCCAGCTGCTGCAGTACATGGAGCGCTACAGGTGAGGATCTTGGAGGCGAGCCACCTAACAGCGGCAGGCGGTGTGGGTGCCGTGGCTCGTCTCATGTCTGCAGGGTCTTTCTTGCTTTTTCCCGGTGGAAGGTTATTTGCGTTAATACTTCTGCAGATGAAAAGCCACTGGCTTCATTATCTCTGTCTAGAACCCCTCTAAGTCGGACTCCTGGGGCTGGCATTAAGCAGTGAGAAAGAGGATACCCTGAGGATTCTGGCTTTTCCTTATACTCTCAGTTTCCCAATCTCTCTCTCTAATCATCCCTGCTTTGTGATGCAGAGTTTCAAAAGCCTTTCAAAAGTCTTTCATCTCCCTTCTGGACCTTAACCTTTCATGTGCTGGCTGACATTGTGGTGGAGACGGTACGCTCTGAGGAGGAGGCAGCTGTATGTGTTTTCTGACTCTGGCCAAGTCTTGCATCTTGTCATCGCTGCAGTGGTTGACTGTTGTGGAGTGTTATCGCAGCAGAGACGTGGGGCGCTGTTGCCCTTGTCATAAACAAGCTGTAGGTAGTGTGTGAGGATAAAGGCAGCTGTGGGAACAGTGATGTGCTTGGGCTGCACGGGTGAGGGCTTTGGGGTGACTTTGGGTAGGGTGTTCAGGGGAATGTGCCCTGTCACAAACAGGGAGTGCGAGTAAATGTCGTCCGTAGGGCACAGCTGGTGGCTTGTTCAAGGGGAGAGCTGGAAGTAGCGTCAAGTGCCACATAGCAGAATCTGCTTTCTGGCAGGTTCTCCATGCTTCCTCAGTGTAGAGATCTCTTCTACTGCTGTCTGGTTCTTTTCTCCCCCAAATTAAGGGGAATTCACTTGCTTGCCTCTGTGGCTTAGGAAGCTGTGTGAGTTAGTCCCTGAAGATGTCTGGGAGCCTAATGCCTATCTGTATTTTTCACAGGAAACGTTTGAAGGCAAAGAACTTGATGTACATTAAGCAGATCCTGTATTTGCTGGAGCGGTTTGTAGCCATGCTGGGAGGTGAGCAAGCCATCTCTCTCTCTGTGGATGCTTACAGACTCTGAGGCAGTTGGTGCATCCTCGGAGCACTGTTCCCCCACTCCTACGCAGGCTGTGGGGAGTTGTTGCTCGTGTTTGGGTGCCAGTAATGTCATTTCTCAGTCTGTTTTGTAACAGGGACTGGTGTCTGCCTGAGTCCCTCTCTCTTTTGATTAGCTTAGGAGGAGAGGATGATGCCATAAGCTGGTGGCAGCAGTTTGCCTTTCTTTCTGTGTGATTTTTCAGGTCTGATCTGAGTGGGGAGGTGATAGGGTCCAAAGTGAGAAACATGGCAGATGAGTGACAGCACAGGACAGAAGCTGCACAGAATAGTTTTCCTGTGTCACCTGGTGGCAAGAGCTCTGCCTGGGGCATGCATGCTTCTCTAGAGGGATTTTTTTTCTTGAGCGGTGCCTTTCCCGTGTGAAAAAAATATTATTTTGCTGTGATTTTAAATCTGGTCTTTGCGGGGCTCCTTTCCTGTAATGCTTTGTTTGCTACACATCAGTGTGCCTTGAGGTGTAAGTTCACAAACAACTTCCACCTCGCCCAGGGAAAAAGCAGGTCTTTGGTGCAAGAGCCCACTGGTGCTCCCTACCCTTCTCTCAGATGTGCGCTTCTTTTCCCCCTCTGTTCCTGCTGCTCTGCTCTTCCCCACACTTGGGGAAGTGCTTTCATAAGGTTGCAGCCTGTGCACAGCTTCAAGAGTGAGGCTGCAAAGTGAGATGTGAGGTGGGTGCTAAATGCTGGGACGCAGAGCGCAGTGAGTGGCAGCAATTAGCACTGTTCAGTCTGTCCGGGTCTGGATGTGGATCTGTCCTCAGGTTTTCCCCTCTTCCCAATTCCCTGTCAGCCTATGCCCCTCCCAGCTCCCGGTGCTGCATTGAGGAGGGGTGAGGGGATGCACTGCAGTCCCTGTCCCTTCATCTTTGCAGCACGATGACTGTGTGGTGTGTGAGCATTTGTATGCACCCACCCTACCTGCTGCCTCCTGCTACAGAAGGAATGTAGGTGGCGTTTCTTAGGATGCAGCAGCACACTTGTCCTGCAAAGTAGGGCTATCCGACAAGGGGAAGAAAAACTGAGCAGGAGCTGTTGTTTTCTCTGCATAGCTATTTCTTCCAGATGTGAAGCTGATTCTTGTTTTTCCTTTTTCATACTGGGGCTGAGCCCCTTTCAGCTCACTTGTTAATCTCCCTTAATTTTAGGACAGACTCATCGTAAGCCTTCCTTGAATTGTTTTCATATTTTACAGGAAATGTGAACCAAAATCCTAGCTGTCAGGCAGTTTCCCAAACAGGTATGACTGGTGAGAACACCTGGGGTAGCGCCGCCAGCCAGGGACATGGATGTGGGCAGTAGGGGGCTGCAGGCCCAGTAGCTAATATATCTTTTTTTTTTTTTTTTTCCCTCCTTTTGCCCTTTTCTTTCAGGCACAGTGCTAAAATCCATCAATGACTTCCTATTTCAGAGCCAGATTGACAATATCAACCTCTTCAAGGTATGCAAATTTTGTCTTCTGTAGGGCACAGCTGATGGCTTGTTCAAGGTTAGCGGGAAGCCTGTGTGAGAGCTGGAAGTAGGGTCAAGTGCCACATGGCAGAACCTGCTTTCTAGCAGCTTCTCCCCACGTCCCCATGGTGCAGAACTCCTCTGCTGCTGTCTGGATAACAGGGCATTAAAGTTGGAGAGGTGGTCTTAGAGTAGAGGAAAGCAAGTGGTTGAACATGCATGAGTGCACGTATTAGTCCAATAACCAAACCCATCCCTCAAACCTCCCAGCACAGTACCTGAGCAGAGGGGGTTTCCACTCCAGAAGCAGCGCCTTTGTAATACAACGTTGTCTGGGAGGGAACTCATGCAAAGAACTGTGCACCCCTCCCCAAGAGTACAGCAAGAACAGCAAGCGATATCCCTGCTGGACAAGGACTGAGGACAGCAGGATGGGAGAAGGGATGCTGAGTGACAGTTATTTCTCTGTCTTCCTCCACCAGGTGCAGCGTTACTGTGAGAAGAGCCTCATCAGCAGGAAGGTACTGCCGCTATGGCTTTGGTCAGCAGTGTTCCAGTGCTGTTGCACAAACTGTGTGTGAAGTAGAAGATGCAACAGCATCTTTATCTGATGTTTTTATCTTATCTGATGCCTGCTGTTGGTAGTCTCAGTCTTGCTGGCTTTTGCTTGGCAGCTGTTTGGATTTGTGGAGCGATACGGCAGTCCCGCCCCAGCTGTGAAGACCAACAAGGAGAACCAGAAGTTGGTTGGTTTGCAGAACTTTCTTCTGACTCTCCAGCAGGGGTCTGATAAAGAGGGTGAGTACAGACGTCCTCCACTGGTGCATTTGTGGACAAAGTGAGGATGTGGAACCTGCTTCTGTGTGGGGGAAGGGGAAAGGCAAGCTGAAGAGTGGGACTGCAGAGGCTGTACTGCAGAGGCGTTTTTCAGTATATCTGACGAGATGACTTAGGCATCATACCTTTGATTAGATCTCCTGAGGTCCTTTCTGAGCGTGATTAACTGTTTATTCTGCACTCACTTAAGCTTTGCATTGCTGTGGCTTGCTGCCTCTGAGACCTGAGCTGCCATGGGTAGCTCTGTTTAGTGGCGCCAGCTACAAAAGCCAGATCTTTATTTCTTAGCAATGAGATGGAACTTGGATATTGTGTTCCTGGAGAACCGACCCCTCTGTACTTAGTGCTGAGAACTAACTGTCTTTAGAAGTGTAGCCTAAGCTGCCTGACTCTGTTCTTCTCTTCTGGACAGCATGTACTCTCCAGAGCCCTCCTGTGGAGGCCGAGAACGACCAGCTCCGAGCTGCCTCCCCTCTGATGCAGATTGAAGGATTTCTGTCAGCCCTGACAAACGCAAACGAGGATGGCCGAGTCATTCTCAACAGACAGGGTATGGAGCAGGAGAGTTGGGGAGAGGAGACATGACTCACAAACAGGATGCTTCACTGGCAGTGAGGGAGGCGATCCTCAGTCTATAGCCCTACCAGAATGTACCTGTGCAGCCCTGAGTCAGGCTGGCAGGGTCAGTCTGGGTGAGGACTCACACACCCAAAGGGATTCGTATCAAGGGCGCTGGGGCTAGGGTTTGCAGAGTTCTGCTCCCACTTTGGATGTTGGGTTTTGTCTTCCAATTCAGTGTGCCTCCTGTACAACTCCAGGAAGAGCAGGAAGCAGAAATAACAGAGGTCGTCCTTACCCGTTGCTGCCATGGCAGCAATCGAATAGCAGGACCTTGCTTTGAGAGGTGGGGTCTGCCAGAGTGCCCAGGGCAGGAGGGAGAATCTCTCATATCCGTGTTTGTCACAGGTCGTTCACAATGCCGTCTCTCTTTTTTTCCAGGCACTGTTGGTCAGAGCAGCCTCAAATTCCTCTTGCTGAATCCAGCTGTCCACTTTGCCAAGGTGGTGAAAGAATGCCGTGCTGTAATCATTGCTGGGGGCACCATGCAGCCGGTGAGCGAACAAGGACAGCTCTGCACTATCTACAAGCAGGCATGGAAAGATAAGAGCTTGGTCCCAATGGGACGTGCTTTTATTCTCACCTCCTGTAGTGTGTGTGTGGGAAAAGACCTCTCCTACCCACCCTCTCATCTCCTTGATGTAGTTTCCGTGTATGAGGCGTTGCACTACATGTTTGTGCGAAGAGCCATAGGTGCAAGGGCAGGATTGTCCTTGTCAGCCTTCCTTGTCTTCAAGGCAACAATATGGGCTGAGCTTGTGGTAGGTTGGAACTAGTGTGGATAGCAGTCAGAGGAGCTTGTAAGCCAGCTGATCTTCTGCAGGGACAGGGATCCCACAGGCACTATCCCATATGGGATTTTCAGAAAAATCAAGACCTAAGTATTACTATGGTGGCAGGATCCATCTCTTCAGCTTATGATCCTTATCCCATTGCTTTTGAATGTAGTTTCTAAGAGGCTGTGTTGCACAGATGCAGCGGGGTGTGTCTGATATCTGTTAGTTGTATTTATGCATTTTCTCTGTTCCTGTTTCTGGGCAGGAATGTCCTGAATCTTCTCTTTGCTCTTGCGGAGACAAGGGAAAGAAAAAGGTGTGAAGTGCAGGACTAAGGTTAAGCAGTGGCCTCCTGTTTTGGAAAGGCCCCACTCCAACTTTGAACCCTTCAGACTGCAACTTGGAGAGAGGATGTAGCTGCAGTCCAAGATGTGGTCTGCATAGTGCTTGGGACTCCTGGCAGTGGGGTTTGGGGCCTGGGGAGGTCTGAAATCGGAGCATGATGGGCCAAGAGAGGATGAGTTCCAGGCAGGGGACCACAGCAGGGTTTGGGAGCCTGAGCGCTAGCAGGTGAGCCTTCACTTGCATTTCATGCTGCCTGTTCTGCTTGGGCCAGCTTGAGGTTCTGCTCCTGGGCACTTGGCTTAGCCTGAGCAGAGGGCAGCAAGGCAGGGCCACAGCAGGGTCCCTGCACCCTTGGGAGCAAAGAACAGCTGCTGGATGAGCATTCTCATGTCCTCAGTGAAGGAAGCTGCTTCTTTTCATGCCAGCAACCCGCTGTACTGAGCTCGTTGTCTCCCTGGACACTGATACTCAAGGAGCAGTACCAGTGTTGCTGGTGCAGTCCCTCTTGGCACTTCACTTTAGCTTGCGGTCCGCAGGTGGCTGATTTCCGAGAGCAGCTGCTGTCCTGTGCTGGTGTGGACCCTGCCCGTGTCGTGGAGTTCTCTTGTGGTGAGTGTGCCGGGGGAGCAGGGAGGGGTCACAGTCTGTCTGCGTGAGAGCCGAACAGGTGCCTTTGGTGCTGTTTTGCCAGCACTCTAAGCAACGTGGCATCTCTTCCCTAGAACTCATGGCAGCGAAGGGGTACCGTTCTGTCCTACTCCGAGCTCCCCAGTGCTCGTGGCCAGCAGCAGGCTGCACCTCACCTGCTGCCCAGGGCCCAGCACAGCTGAGGGCCTTACGCACAGTCTGTGTCACTGCACACAGGCAATGCTGTTCAGCTAGCTGTGTTCGTGCCCAGGGCAGTGCTGCTAACTTTTGCTACTTGTTTTTGTCTCCAGGACATGTGATTCCTCCAGAAAACATTTTACCCATAATCCTCTGCAGCGGACCTTCCAACCAGCAGCTGGAGTTCACCTACCAGACGAGAGACCTCCCCCAGATGGTCAGGCTTTCCTTTGTTCCCTTCTTTAGTGTTTCTTTTTTGCTTCGCTTGCCTGTGTTTCATAGGACACCGTGCTCTGTATGGGAGGTGTGATGATCAGAAGCCATGGGAGGGGCAATACGTGGGATCTGGGGCAGGCGTGTTGCCAAGTAGTTGGGAAGGAGCAGCCTGGTTTTGAGCTCAGAGGAATCTCTTGGAGACCAGGAAGACCAGCAGCTGTTTGTTTGGCTGTTCAGAGATCCTGCGTGCATGCTGGACACCAGGAAGAGATCTGACTGCTCCGCAGTTTGAAGGGCTGTGTCAGTGCAGCAGGGCAGCCCAACAGCAGATGTTCCTGCACTTTTCCCTTCCTTTGGTCAGCCAGTAAGCACCCAGCGCCAGGTACTGGACCTGCTCTGCCCCTGCTGAATCCCCACCAGCTGTGCCAGCTAGCTCTCCTCATCTGTTCCAGTGTGACAGTTTCCATCCACTGGGACAATTGATGTAGACCCTCCCTTCCTGAATGACCACTGCTCCCCACTGGTAATGGAAACTCTGAATTAGGAGGAGAGCCAAGCAGCAAGTAGCTTCTTGGTGATTCCCAGCTCCCCTAGACAGCTCTCAGACCTCACTCATTTCCCATGTTGCTCCCTCGCCAAGGTACGTCTCGGGAGAGGTGTGATCCTGGGATTGTGCACAGGGTTGGGGCAGCATGAGCTGGAGTTCCTGTCGGCTGCAGTATGCTCTCGTCTCTCTCTTGCAGATGGATGAGACAGGACGAATCCTTTGCAACCTGTGCAATGTGGTCCCAGGGGGCGTGGTGTGCTTCTTCCCCTCCTATGAATATGAGAAGCAGGTGTATGCACACTGGGAGAAGACAGGGCTGCTCACCCGCCTGGCGGCTAAGAAGAAGGTAATTGTGCAGCCGGGGCAGTTGGTACAGTCAGTGGTAGCTCCAGAAGTCAAAGAATTATCTGTGCATTACAGGCCTCTCTCTGAGTTGTTCTCATGCTCTGCACAGCAGAGCATGGTGAATGTTTATCTAGCCAATCTCTCCAGTAATGAATAAATGCTGCTGCTGTGGGGCTGATCACTGAGCTGGGATCTAAATTAGATTAAATGCAGCTATAGATTCTGGAAGTGCACAGCCTGTAGTGGCCACGGGGGGCGACTGTCCTCACCTGCTGCAGGCAGCAAGCTTGTTGCCTTGTAGCTGGGGCTGTTCAGGTTGAGCTCTTAGGAGGAATTCCCTTTTCCCAGGCTCAGCTGATGTCCCTTGAGCACAGACCAGCACCACTGAGGGCAGACAGGATTGTACTGGCCTGCAACTCAGAGGACAAATGTTGTGGATGTTTTTCTGGTAGAAGTGTAGAGCTGAGAACTGGAAGATTAGCAGTGGTGACTCCTGTTGAAAGAGCAGGGAGAAACTTTAAATAGGGGGATCACTGCAAGTATGAGATCTTTGCCATGACTGTCACAGGTACTTGAAGGGTGGGTGCTGAAGTCCAGGCAGTCTGACTGTCCTGGCGGTGACGTAGGAGTCTTGAATCATGTGCCAGGGGGGAAAAAAAAAAAGAGAATTTCAGATCTCTTATCTGTGATTTCACTTTTACCAAAAGCTAACTAGCTTACCACGTGGACGAGCAGAGCACAGTCCCCAGTATTTCACAGCCTTGGTGCAGGCATTCTGGCAGGATCCACCTGTAGGTTTTTGTGGTGGAAAAATGTTTGCACAGCTGTCATTCAAAGTGCCTCTCGTGTGTTCTGGCAGAGGCCTCATGGTTTGCCTGCCACCGCCAGGAGCTCATGCCACAGTGCTGCAGCCTGCTCTGCCTTTCAGCTGGTTTGTTCTTGTTCGGCCCTTGCAGTCCCCTGCAAGTCAGATATGTGTTAGCAAAGCCATTTGGTAGCAGAGCAGTGAGTGTGACTTCCAGCTGCCTGCACACAAGATCATATCATAGCAGAGGAAGGTTAAAGTCTTACCTGAGGTGGCTGTGGTGCGATCACACAGATTCTATATAAATTACACAGGAAACACTAATCGAAATCAGAGGATTAAAGAGCTACTGTTTAATGAACTAAATAGTTTACATTTGTAATTGCCAGTTATACTTTTCTACTGAAAGACTGATGCTGGCTGGTAAAATTTTGATAGTACTTTATGACCAAGAGGAAACACATCCTGTAGGTTCTTTACTGTCACAGAAAAAACAGATGTTGCATTTCTTGTTTACTAGACAAAAAATTGTAATTTAAGCCACAGTGCAGCACCTATCAAGCTACAGCTCAGTTAACTGCAGGGGCTCTCAGTAACTTGCTAGTTTATAACTCCATTAGGTGTGCTGGAAGAACATAAAGAAATATTGCTCTAGGTTTACAGTGCATAGAAAGCTCATCTATTTACTGGCAAGGGAACTATTTCTTGAAAATAATCGGTGATTCAAATTAATTGGCCCAATCACTGTCCCTCACGATCTTGCATCTGGAGGGTCTCTTCCTCCTGCTGCACCTTTATTCCTAAGTGGGAGAGGGGCACGTGTTTTCCAGCCTTTCAGTTCTCAGATGACTTCTAACTTCTTGCAGCATCAGACAAATCTGCCTAAGCTGGAAGGGAGTGTTGGAGGGCAGGAGCAGCTGCTTGTCCCCTCCAGAGCCCAGCTGAAAAGCGCTGCAGTGGGCACACAGTGTTTTTCCAGGGTGGAGGGGAAAAGTGCTGTGTAAGTTACAGGAAAACTGCCCTTCCCTGATCTTAGTTCATGTGCTGTTTGAAGGCACAGGAGTGAAACGATTTACTTAAACTGTTTGCTTCTTGATCCTGCAACTGATGTGCTGTCTGTGACAGATCTTCCAGGAGCCTAAGAAAGCCAACCAGGTGGAGCAGGTGCTGGTGGAGTATGCCAAGTGCATAAAGGTGAGCAGAGCTGACGGGCGGGAGTGAAACATCCCATCTGCATATGGGAGCACTGGTAAAGAGGACACTGCAGCTTTTAGCAAGGAAAGAGGGACAGAGGGACTTAGCCCAGGTGTGTGTTTCTGGGGCACAGAAATCTTTCCTGCTCTGGTCTAAGTTGCTGGTCCCTCTCTCTCAGCGATGCAGCCAGTCAGGAGGCCAGCTGACGGGGGCTCTGCTGCTTTCTGTCGTTGGAGGCAAAATGAGCGAAGGGATCAACTTCTCTGACGACCTGGGAAGGTAAGGTGGCTGCCCCTTTGAAGGAGAGCTCTTTGCTGGTAGCACAGTGCCTCCAAGCGGGACAGGCACATCGGTGCTGGCAGAGGCAGAGAATGCGGGGATGGCAGGGCTCGGGCTGATGCTTGAGCCAACGGGGTGGTGTAGGATGCAGTTGTCGGGCACACTTTTCATGCTTGTAATGCAGGCTTGCTGTGCTAGATAATGCCTTGTTCTGGCACCCTGAATCCCTCTGCAGCTTCCAGTTCAGAGTGTGCTTGTCAGACTGCTGTGCTTTATTGCCGCCTTTTGGTTTTCAGGGCTGGCTGTCTTTCAGGGGTGCAGTGACCTCTAATTTATCAGTCTATTGGCGAAGTGCTCTAGGATGAGACATTAAGAATAACGCGGTCCTCCCTTGCCCCTTGCAGGTGTGTGATTATGGTGGGAATGCCTTACCCCAACATTAAATCTCCAGAGCTTCAAGAAAAAATGACTTGGCTTGACAAAACCATGGTAATGGAGACACTTATGGCTCTGCTTGTTTCACTTCTGATTTTTAGTATCAGCTTCCCTCCTGGCATATGAGTCCTGCTGCTGCCTTCTAAGACTCCTTTTTCTCTTTGAGCTTGCCCATGCTTCCCAAACTGTGGTACTGAGAGCACAGCCTTCTCCCTGCCGCCCACGTACAGGCAGCCCCATGCACAGGGCTCAGTGGTAGGAAGTGAGCTCCAAGGGGAGCCAGGTCCCTTCACCCCAGAGGAGGTGGCAGAAGGCGCACTCCGGGCTCACTTCTCCTCTTGGTGCACTTGCTTGTGCTCACTGCCCACCAGAGGTGCTGTTCCTTGGCAGCTAGGGACAGGTGTTCAGCTTTCATGGGGCCCTCAGACTGGCTCCCTGTGACTGCTCAAGATAATTTTCTAACTGCAACCTGCAGGGATAAAAGTATTTACTTACCTCACTTCTTCATTAGGATTCTCCCCAGTTTGATTAAAGATCACCTTGTGCTCACTCTTACCTATTTCTCCTTTCCAGCCCCGAACTGCTGGCCAGGCACCTAGTAGAATGTTGATTGAAAACCTGTGCATGAAGGCAGTGAACCAGTCCATAGGTAACTCATCCTTCCTTGGGCAGGCTGGGCGATAGAAAACAGGACTGCACCAAAGTGGGGTGGGAAAAAGGCAGCAGTACTGATCACTCTGAGTGCAGATGATGCAAACATGAGCTCACCTGCCTGAGAGCAAACAGTTGAACGCAGCTGTGCACTCTGTACAGGTAGAGCCATTCGCCACCAGAAGGACTTTGCGAGCATCCTGCTCCTGGACCACAGGTACGCGCGCCCCGCCATCTTTAACAAGCTGCCACAGTGGATCAGGGAGAGAACCCAGGTCAAACCTGCCTTCGGATCAGCTTTTGCAGAGTTAAGAAAGGTCAGAACTTGCCTCTCATGTACTGCTGCAGAAACTGTTTCCTACTGTGTTCGTCTGTACTTCTTTCAAACCTTCAGCTTGGCCCTTTAGTGTTAAGGTCAGCAACAGACTGTCTGGTTTCATGTGTTCCCAGTTCCATCGAGGGAAGTCAGACGCTTTGTGACGCAGGCTAGAGAACGGGCTGCAGGTCAGCGCTGTGATCCACGCCTTCTGAAGGACAGCCGAAGAAGCGCAGGTTCCTGCTGTTCTGTTTGAGTAGTTTCTGCCTCCTTCCCGCCTCCTTCAAGGACGGCCGCTGTTCAGTATGTGCGCGCAGCCTTCACCACCTTTCTGGAGGGAAACCCGTTGCAGGGCTGGCGCTGGTGAAGGTAGCAGGAGGCTCTTACTTGTTCACATCTGATAAGGTTTTATTTAAATTGATTAAATATTTCCAACCCAGACACTTCAGTATGGGGATCATGATTATTCTGATTGAATGCATCAACCTTGTCGCACCAACCACCGAGTTCAGGGGGCCTGATGAGCAAAGAAAGTTTACAATTCTCGTGGAATTTGTTAGCTGTTAGCTTCATGTTATCAGGCCATTCATTGTATCGCACTGGCATTACACAGTGAGACAGGTAAGGCATGGGGTAGCTAAGGGTGCCGTTTTTTTTTATCCCCTTCTTTCTACTTTAAGCTGGCAGTAGATTCAAGGACTGATTCATTCGATCAAGGGGAATAAAAATATGGCCATAGCACAGCACTTCTCCTTTGATCATGCTTAATCATAGGATTACTCTGCACTTTTTTTTTTTACTGCTTACAGGCTTTTTTTGAACACAATAACCTTCTGTGGAAACTGGTGAAACTCTCTTTGGTGCAGCTTCCCAGGGGTTCTTTCCAACATCATGGGTCAGTGCTGGAGGGCACTGACACCAGCAGGGATGGCTGTGTAATCCCATGGCTGCAAAATCCCACAGCCACTCTCAGCTCTTTCTATCATAATGAACAAGTCTGTTCAAATGAATTGTTTTTCCTCCTTGTCAGTTTCAGCAACTGGATGCTACCTCTCAAAGCTCTTCACAGCAAAGAAAGCACTTAAATTTACGCAGAGCTGGTACCTGCTCCCTGTGTGTTAATTGGCCCCACAGGGGAAAACACAGCTGCTTCTGAGGAACTTCAGCTCTGAGCCTCCTGCCACCTAGGTAGGGGGCTTGTAACAGCTGGTGCCCTCCAGCCCCATGGCTGATGGTGCTGAAGGCTAGCCCCAGCCTGAGCTGAGAGTAGACAGCTGGGCTTTCCTTTAAGCTACTCTTAATTGAGCACATTTCCCTCTTTTAGCAGAGCAAAGGCTGCAAAGACCTGCTTCCTTGAGCTTTATTGCAATTTTTCAGAAAGTAACAGCCAAAGAATTGCCATAAGCCAGGTGGAGAACAAAACCAAGTACAGAGGCACCAGTAATCAGACCTCTCCCATGAAGGGACTGACACTCTCTCATTCACTCTTCACTATCCAGCTTAATCTTCAAGAACTCAGAACGAGCACCACCCAGACAAACATGAGCTTCAGCAAGCAAGCAGCAGAGATCAATGAGGCAAGGGCTGTTTGTCTGCTGGAGGTGTTCTCACAGTCATCACCAGTCACACTGGGCAAGACCAAGGGCCCTTAAATGAGGAGCAATATTAATTCAGATCCTCTGAGCCCAAGCTGCCCTACTGACCTCCAGCTAAGGCAGGATTTATCAAGCCTCTGTGAGCAGCAGCAGCATTTGAGATGGAATGCAGTATTTCTGATGGAGAACAGCAAACAGCACAAGAAAAACCCTCACTGGTGACTATTTGGCAGTGGTCAGTTCCTGCTGCTCTTGCTCCTCTTCCAGAAGAAATGACAGGGTGCCCTTGCCATGCCAGAGCCCCCCTCTCTGGGAGATATTCCCACAGACTGGTGTCTCAAAGGTGCATAGTTCAAGAGTCCTGGGATTCACACTGATGCGTGACTGGTGCCATCTATGACTCCCAATCATCCTCATCCTCTTCACCTGGGGGCTGCTGCGGGGGTGGGAGGGGCGGTATCGAGTCTGACATCCGAGCAAAGGCACCGGCAGGACTTCCAGGAGCATCAGGATTCCCAGAAGCTCCTGGCCCTTTCCCCGAAATACCTGTGAGGGAAGGAAAGGCTCCAGTGAGTGGCACCTGGACACTAAAGAACATGCAGGCTTAGTGAAGGCGAGGGGAAACACATGGCTCATAGCACTGCACCCCCAGCACCCAGGTGACCAAGGCACACAGAACTGCAAACATGCTCAGATGGCAGCGCAGCCCCCTGCAAAGGCTTGCTTAAGCAAAGCCCCACTCGAGCGAGTCCACGCGCTCTGCCCTGTATGGACAAGGCAGCTGCCCTGACGAGTGAGGGCACCAGCTCCCCCAGCACTGGTGAATTCAAAAGGATACCACTGTCCCGCCCTGACCCTGCAGAGCCCCTCACTGGCAGCTTCCAGAGCCATTATCTGTGTTGTGTTGGACACACAGCCTCCCTCTAATGTCTCCAGCTGGTCTCGAGATGGAGATTCCCCTGACATCCCTCTGTAAATGCACTCCCAGCCACACTGGGACACACTGGCCTAGGAAGGAGCCTGCCCTTGTTTCTAAGGGCTGTGGCTGACAACTGAGGTGCCAGAAAAGGCTCTGCCTCTTTCCCAGACGGAAGGAGCAGCCCACCCTGTGAGACAGTACCTTTGCGCCTCAGCACCAGTTTGTTGAAGAGGTCTGACATCAGATCTCCGCCTTGTCCCGTAGCTCTCACTGAAACAGAGCAAACCCCAAGAGTCAGATGAGAAGGAAGAGTCAGTCTGAACCTAGCACAAAGGTGAATGCATTCTCTTGCAATAGTCTTCAGAATAAGGAAGAAAGTACACTCTCCAGTCTTGCATCACACCCTTAATCGCCTCTCCCAGTTTCAGGTCAGGAAGCCAGGCACTGCAGGATAATTACATTCTCTGGGGAAATTTAAGTGTGGATTTCCTCCAGGAGCAAGAGGGGCTGGGCATCTGCAGTCCCACTCTGCCAAACCAGCTGTGTCAGTACCCTCACCAGCCACCCAAACTCACATGCTCACACCAACTCAGCCCTGTCCCTCTCTTGGCCCCAAGGTTTCCTTTGACTGTCCCCCATGCAGCACTTGTGAACTTCTAAGCATGCCCTAAGACAGAGGGGGTGTCCAGCAGGAATGCGAATGCCTGCCTGGCAGATGGAGTGTAGCAAGTCCACAAAGCACTGTCTGAATGGGAAGCAGCCTGCAAGGAGAGACACCACCTCTGTGCCCTGTATAGTCCTTGTGCTCCTGGCTTGCCAGTCTCCCTCCAGACCAACACCTCCCAGCCCAGGGCAGAGAGTAAGGAAGACCAGTTTTGCAGAAAGCCTCAGCACCTTGTTCTTGTTCCTTTTGCTTCTTCTTCTCCAGCTTCCTCTCCTTGACGCTGCGGAGGTTGGCCTTCCCAATGCCGCCAGCCTGGCGGATGGACTCCAGGAGACTGGCGCGGCCAGTCGAGGGGTTCACCACCTCCTTCGGGGCTCCCTGGACCGAAGCTGCAGGGACAGGAAGGACACGCATCAGCCCTGGGTCAGTGCACCAGCTACAGGCCCAGCCAAACCCCCATGGGAAGGGCTGCTCCGATGCCCTGCCATCTTCTGCCTGGGGCTGTGACCCTGGCACAGACACCTCTCAGCCACAAGTTCACACTCAGCCCAGCCAGCAACAGGCCTGTCGAGGGGAAACTGAAGGCTAGCAGCTCTCAGGCAGGCAGAAGTAGCTTTCCTCCTCTGCTGGAAGGCTAAGGAGCCACAGCAGGAGGGAATTGAGGGCATGGGCTGAAGGCAGGGACTTGAGTTAGATTCTGCTGGTGAAGCTCCAGAGATGCGCAGCCCTTACCTGCAGGTGCGGCCTTGCTGCTGTCCTCACCCACTGTCCGGGCTGGTTCAGAGGGGGCCATGGGTTGGGGCAGGGGCGGCGGGGGAGGCACGGTAGCTGGCGTAACAGGGGGTGGGGGGGGAGGCGGCGGTGGAGGAGGCGGCAATAGCCCAGGATCTTGAAGGTCTGAAAGATGAAGGACATTGTGTCTGAACAGAGCCAGAGGATGCCACACTCAGAGCTTCAGCTGACAGCACTGAATGCCTCAGTGGCAACTGGTACAAATCTCTCAGTGCACCCCATGTGGCAGAGTGCTCCCACTCTGTGCAGCATCTCTTACAGCAGACAGGGCCAAGGCAAGGACTGGGATTCTCTGCCTTCCCCAGCTGCATCCCACTGGGCCTGCCCAGCTCACCCAAGGGCATCCCCACTGGGCTGCCATGAGGCCAGTCCCTCCCTGCACACCATGTGCTTTCATCCCCGCAGTCACCTGAGGTGAGAGGCCTGGAGCCTGGCAAGCACTTGAGCAGGCTGCAGCTTTGACTCGGGCCCAAGCGCAAGCCAGAGGTATCTCCAGCACTCATCCCAACACCTCTCCACCAAGGGACCTTCTGCCTTGTCTCCATCTTCTTCTAGTGAACGCCTCCCCCTTCCTCTTTCACAGGGTCCTGGGAAATACCTGGCTGCAAAGGCTCCGCGGACTCAGTGTTGAAAGTGGGCAGCTCCGGAATGGCACTGCTCGGGGCGGAGGGCGCGATGCCAGGGCCCAGGTCAGCACTGTACATGAGATCTGCAGCAATTCCAGGCAGGTCTGGCAGGTAGGACGGCACATCGATCTCAGGGACCTGGCCCAGATCTGGCACGTAGAAGTAATTTTCAGCTACCTAAAAGAAACCCCAAATAAAAAGATTAGGCAGTGACTAGGCACTTTTCCCTTGCAGCAAGCAGGGGCACTTCAGGGAATGGCGTGGGCAGCAGTCAGAGCTGGGCTCATGTGTGGCTGGGCTCAGTACAGCGGCTGCCCCTCAGCTGGCCCTACAACTCCATGCTCTTGTATATTGTGGCAGTAGCCTGAGCTTTGTGAGTACCCCTGGTAGAACAGGCAAGGGCAAGGCAGGTTGCCTGTGGAAGAGGAGGTGCAGGGCTCTTCCTAGTTTCTTGCTAGTACACCTCTCCCTTCCCCTGAAAGTTTTATGCACTGACTTTTGCAGCCTACATAAGCCAGTCCCTTCTGTTCCAGAAGAGAATGGTGCCTGCATTGTTTGTGAGGTTACGATGCAGGAGAAGCAAAACAGAGATATGTTTTGTGTTTAATACACAAGCAAATCAGTACCAAAGATGCACTACGAACAAGGATTTTCTCTGCTATACACACTGCTTTCTCCTCCAGTCAGTACAAGCCCCTGAAGGGGAAACAGCTGCATCCCCTCAGCTACACCTCACCTGCTGGTCCAGCTGTCCCCTTTTGGTGATGGAGAGAGGAGCATCAAAGAGCTTCTCTTCTGTCTCCGTTTCCAGAGCCACATGGGTCTTGGTCACTGCTCCAGCCAGAGGGTCCAGGAAGACATACTTCTTGTACCTGGGGCAGAGGAAAACTCTTTCAGTAAGGCCACCTCTACAGCGTTAGCCAAGAAGGCTTTGGAGGAGAGCTCCAACTCCCTCAGGCAAGTGGAACGTGTTGGGCACTCCCTCAGTCTCCTTCTAGCACCCTTTTCCTGCCCCGCTCCTCCACAGCCAGGAGCCTGTCAGCACTCCACACTTCCAGCACAGCCTTCACACTCATCCTGCAGCAAAGCCCCACTGCGCTGCCGTCATTACCACGCTCTCCCTGTCCCCTGCCCTGAGACTGCGTTACAAGCTGCCACAGGACACCAGTCTCTCCTGGTGGCTTGTCACTCAAGAGGCAGGAGGAAAGACAAAAGGGAAACAATAAGTAGCTTGGGAAGAAAGAGGAGGTCCAGCTGCTGAAAGCTCCAGAGGGACTTAAAGAAGCTCTTCAGTGTGAGCAGGAGGAGGAACCATGAGGCAACGCCCAACGGCAAAGGGAAGTGCAGCATGTGAGGCAGTGGAGACATGAAAGCAGTGACAGTGGTCAAGTATTGCTGTGAGGAGCCATCAGGAGAAGGAGCAGCACCTACACAGAAAAGCTAAGTCGGGGAAGGGAAGTGTAAGGCTGGGCTGAAAGCAGCTGAGTGGAGGACTCCACCCACAGGGTACAGTGGGTAAGAAAGGGTTGCTAGCTAGAAGCTAGCTGAGAGGTACCAAACCCTGTCCCACCAGCAGCCTGATATGCAAGATTCCCAGGAAAGCAAGCAGCTACTGCTGCCCCGGGGCAGGGACAGACCCTCTGAGTGCAAACAGGGACAAGCTCAGCACAGTGCCGAGCCAGCTCACAGGTTCTCCGTGGTGTTGAAGAGCAGCAGGGAGCTGAGGGAGCTGATGTTCCTGGGGAGGCTGCCGAGACCTTCTTCTGCATCATCCTCCTGGTGAATTTTGGTGCTCACGCACACGGGGAAGTACTTGAGCTTTTCCTGCAAGAAGACAGGCTGTGAGACACTAAAAGCACAGCCACTGGGACAGCTCTCCCCAGCCACCACAGCCCACACTGCTGGCTCCACTGGGAACCCAGCTGCTCCCTTTGCACCTTCCTTTGAGCAAGGAAGCACGTGGACAACATTGCAGCCCCACAGTCATGACAAATCTCAGCAGTTCAGGCTCGTGGAATACGCTTTTGGTGCCATTGATGGGTCATACTGAACTGGTGCTTCTGTGGCAAGAATCCACCAACACAGAACGACTATTTAGGCTCCGTAGCCAGAGGCAGGGATCAAGCATCTGTCTAAAAAAGGCATTTGCTAGTGTCTCCAGCTCATCTTCATGCAGGCAGAGCCCCCAAACATCTCTATTACCTCCCCTCTGCTGATGTTTTAAGAGACGCGATCCACCAGTGGGGTGTGCAGGGAAGGCAAAGGAAGAGTTTAGGGAAAAATCGCGTGCCTTTGCTAGGCAAGAGATCAGGCAGAAGGGAGTGCGCAGGGCGGAACGTGCCAGATGGTTTTGCAAAGCCTGAGGGATTTGCAGGAGTTTTCAACTCTAATGAACTGAAATCTCCTCTCTCTCGGTTCTAAAACTTCATGCATAATATATAGAACTCCCTTTAGAAAAGGACTTATTACATCTGAGCTGCCTGACTTTTATGGAGCGCAGGAATTGCCATCCCAGATCAGACCAGTGTTTCAGCTGCTGTGACAGCACCCGCTGCCAGATGCTCTGGGGGATGATGTTCAGTGACCACAACACACTTTGCTGCATGCAGCACACTACAGGGAGGAAAGGAGTCAGCCCCTGAACTCAGCGAGAGCCCATGAAACAACAAACCCCCATCCTGGACCCCTCCCCAGCCCCTCCCCAGCTGTTCTTTCCTCACACTCAAACTGGGACAAGCAGCAGTCTCACAGCTCCGAGCTGATACAGCTTCAGACCAGAACAATCCAGAGAGCTGACCAGGACAGTCTGTCAGATTAAATATTTGGCCATACTCTCACGCTTTGCTTCTGTCACCAGCAGATGACCAGATGGGCCACTTCAAACCCTGCCCACAGCTTCCCACTGCCTCACTACTTGCAGCAGCTCTGCGTGTACTTTGTGCGTGCATGGGGGATCTGGAGACCACTGGTGGTTCAGTTTAAGATCGCCTCTCAGCAACATCAGCAATTTCTGCTGATTGAAATTGCACGTTTGAATTTGGTAGTCAGAAATCCTGGGAAACAGCTTAGTCACAGCTCAGCAAATCCACTAGAAGTGTGGAAGGTGCTCTGGCTCTATAAAACGCTATGAGAAAAGACTGGGAGGCTTTGATTCTTCTTCCCCCAAGTAATACATTCCAACTTGTGAAAAAACACACTGAAATAAACACCTTGGATTTTTGCAGCAGTAAGTAGGCAAAAATATATAAATTGTTATTTAGAGACTGTAGAAGCAGAGATTCAGAAATAAAGGTTCTTTTGATCATTAATATTCATTTTGCAATGTTTAATTTTTTAAACATGAGGGAGTACTGACGTTTTTGCTAGAACTGTTCACACACACTTAGCCCTCAAGTCAAATATTTTTTTTTAATTCTCCCTTTGTAGATTTCAATTAGCATTGGAAGACCATGCGTCACATTAGGGGTGGAGTGAGAAACCAACCATTACCTACATTTATGTGTAAGTCTAATCTAAGGTAGTTATAACAGCACTAAGCTATTACTCTGAAATGTAAATCCTTTTAATTTAAATGCCACAGTGCTAGCCTGACTCAAAATACCTAGATCTGCTTTGAAATTTAGAACAGGTACCTACCATCAATAATCTCCTGCAACTGTGAATTCTGAAAGTCGACATGTCGTTTACAAATGAGTGTTCTTAAAGCGTCATCTGTCCGTGCGCCAACGGCTCAGTGGCCTGGGTGTACTGAAGTCTCGGGGGCGCCTGAATGCTCCAGCACCTGAACGTGGTGGCCTGGCACCTGGCAGGATCACAGCCTGAGGATGGAGCACCCCCAGGCACTGTTCTCCCTAGGAGCCTGTGGTGAGCAGTGTGTAAGGCACTCTGCCACTCCGAGCGCTGCACCAGCTCACAGGTAGCCATGCCTAGTTGCTAACGCTGCCACGTGCAAGGGAAGTGAGTCAGGCTCACCACGAGGACCCCACCTCTGCTGTTCTGAGCTGTCAGTGCTTATTTTACCAGCCTAAAGCACCCTCTCACCAGCTGAATTTCCATTTGCTTGGGGTGTGAAGGGGGAAGGTGAGTTTCCCAGAAGGGAAGCATCTTTTAAACGAAGCTGCAGAACCACATACAGTTCTAGTGCAGCTGCTTTCGCCACAGAGCACAAACCCGAAGCACTCAGCACAGGCTGCCACCACTCACCCTCAAACAAGGGAGTACACCTTGCTTTCCTGGTGGGGCCTGTGCTTGTGCACATATACGTGCGTGAGTGAAGTTAGCAAAGGCCAGTGCGACTGCTCCCAGCAAAGAGGCCCTCATTAGAAGTGAAAACAGGCAGTGAGCCTCTGCTGAAAGCCCTGAATAATTGAGGAGGGTATAAATGCAAACATTAGACTTCTCTCTGTCACATTTCATTACTGCGAGGCACATCAGGCTCTTGCTCAGCTGTGGATAAGAAGGGCCTGTCCCCCCGGCTGGTGCTCAGACCACGCTGAGCCCCACTGCACAGCAGCTGCCTCTCACGCAGGCCCTTCCATCATTCCTAAGCTGACAGCCACCTGCCAGCACAGCAGCGGCCTCCTGCCCTGTGCTGCTGTGTGGTTCCACAACAGAGCTGCAGGGGACAAAGCCACAGGCCCCCGAGAAAACCAATTGTAAGGGAGGATTTGGAAGAGAGGAAGAAGGACAAACGTCCCATGGGGTCTGCAAAAGTCCTGTGGTGATGGCAGCCTGGATCATGAAGGGCAGAACGCTGCAGTAGTACAGAGACTGCCAAGGACAGGGAAGGAAGGGGTGGCACCGCAGGCAGGTGACATGGGCTGCAGGGAGGAGTGCACAAAGCCTCCTGCAGCCAGTAGGCCACTCGGGTGGGCACACCATTTGCTCTCCGTGGGACGCTGCTTCCACCAGCTGATTCTCTTCTCCAGCCCACCCTTGCGTGAGGTACATCCGCACCAGTCCCTTGGGAGGTGAGTGCACGTCCCCTGCCCACTGCTTGTGTTCCTCTGCTCCTCACAGGCTCTCTGGTGGGATGGGGCCACAAGCCAGTCGGCAGCAGGTCCCTCACAGCTGTGCCCTGGGCTACTGCCAGGGCTTGAAGGACGCACAAATACTGCTCCAGTGTGCCAGCTGTCCATCCGGCCAGCAACCCTGCCTCCTGGCCTGGCTGAAATATTCATAACTACCTTGCTGCAAAGTGGCCTCAGCTCCATTAAATCTCAGGAAAGTTTCATGTGATAAAATATTCAGTGGCAGGTTTATTTTTGGGCCAAGGCATACAAGGATGAGGAAAGAAGTCTCTTAAGGGGTGGAGAGCAGGGAAACTGTCAGCCTGAACCCTGACCTGCAGGAAGAGCACAGCTGCTACTCCTGGCACAGCACACACACAGTGACTTCTAAACACACCAACCTGTCCCCTCTTCCTCCCAACTCAGGCAAGGGGACATTGACCCAAATTGCCAGGGTGTTCCTTGGAAGCATTTCTCACCAAACCCATCACTTCTCAGACCTCCTTAAGAAGCCTCTCCCTGCCACCCAGTCCACAGGGAACTCGACAAGACCAGCTCCTTCAGCACACCTCCTGAAGACAACAGCTGTTCAGCTCTCCCTATACCTAAAACCCTGGTCTACTTCATCAAAGAGACCAACAGCCTCCCAAATTCCCTTTACTTGTTCTTTTACAATGGTCTTTTCTCCTCCTCCTTACCTGCAGAGATTTCTCATCCAGCATTCGGTGTTTGCTCTGGATCTTGTGTCTTGGCCATTTCTGTTTAGCTGGGTCTTCTGCACCAGCGAAAATTGAACTGTACTCCTGCAGCCGCTCGGGGGCAGGATACTTGGCACTGGAAAATACCTGTAGGGAGACAAGAAGGGACTTAAAAATCCCACCAACTAGGCAATCTTATGCTACAGAAACACCTGGAGAAGATTGAGGCACGTGATCTGTGCTGACAGTGGGAATGGAGAGCCTTGGAGTCAACAGGTTCCTAAGGGCTATTTGTGCAGAAGCCATCATAGGTGGGCCATCAGTTTTGGAAGTGAAAGTGCCAGAAGGTCTCTATGTAAGCAGCAGGAGGTCACAGGCAAAAAGGCTTCCACTTGCAGGAAGGAACGTGGAAACACTGCATTAAATGGAGCAAGAATGGGAAAGGGAGTACTTTCACCAGTTTTACACAGCTCACACAGACAAACATGCAGTGAAGGGGAGGCTCTCTAATAGCAGCTTCCATTCAAATAATGAAGGAGTCTAAGAGCATGAAATGAGAGGGTGTTAGGCCTAGTGCAGCACAAGGCTTTTCATTTCTCAGGTAGCAGCTGAGGCACTGACTTACACAGGCCTCATAAGCACAGGAGCTGGGTGGTTTAAAATCCATTAATTGGCCCTGTCAGGTCAGGGATTCTCATCACAGCTCCTGCTCAGCAGCAAGGCACAGAGAAGGCGGATGGGCAGCAGCAGAAGCTGAGCATCTCTTTCTGCAGAGCTTACTTAAGGAGTAAAGAGAGAAGACAGAAGGAAGGAGGGAGGCCATACAGCCTTCACTGGAGTCACTACCTTAATAGCCTTCTTGCTGCCCTTTATCTTCTCAATCTTTGCTTGTGCAAGCGTGACTCTCTCGCTGATCGCCTGAAGCTGAGCCCGGCTGGTCTCCACCCGCTGAGAGATCCTAAGGAGCAAGCACATTGCTTAAGGGTAAGAATCCAAAGCCAGAGACTTTTTGGCAGCAGCCAGTGCCCGGGCCAAGGGGAAGGATGTGAATCTCTGTGGTCTGGATTGTTTCACAGGGCAAAATAGTGCTGGGTGAGATATGCTTGTCCTCCCTGATCCCGCGAAGAGTTTCACGTGCTCCAGCACGAAACCAAGACCAGCCTGTGGCTCTGCACAGCATTCCCCTCGCTGGCTGAGGCACAGCACGGTAAGCTGGAGAGCTGCAGGACACCAGAGTGCAGAAAACCCTATGCCTCATTGCAGATACTGCTAATAAGAAAGCCACAGCCAGTTATCCACTGCCAACATACTGCTAATAACAATGATTTGTGAAAAAGGAAAGGCATCACATGCCAGTGAGCAGAGTCCAGAACTGATAAAGCTTATTCTGTCCTCTCTGCTTACCAGCAGTTCAGTGCATGACTTCTTCCGTGCTGCTTTATGACTCAGTTTCTACATCCGTTAAGCAACTTAGGTCCTCATTTGAAGCAATAACACATGCTAACTTGTGTAACTCTTGCATGACTAGCATCAGCACCAGAATGCTTTGGGACTGAGGTGAAAAGCACTCTGCCAGGAGGAGATGGACAGTGTCACTGGGTAAGTACCTCTGTGCTCACCAGGTGAACACGTTCCCCTCCCCCAAAGCTTACAGCAGACACCTTGCAGCCAGAAGCACAACTGAAACCACCAGCAGGCTGCACACTTGCTACCGTGCTGTAGGAACCACACAACTTCAGCCAGAGCCCAGGAGAGACACCAAGACACCAGCAACAGGTAACTACGGGGTCACCTTCTCAGAAGAGACCTTCCCTCCCCTTGCAGAACCACCAGGTGTGCCCCAGCTGCAAGCTCCAAAGCTAACAACTGTTCTGAAGCTTCACCCCTGTAACAAAGCCAGCACAGAGTGTCTTTATGGCTACACAATCTATCAGGAGACACAGTACTCTATTTCAGCACTGTTTTGCAGCAGTCAGTTCCACTGGATCATTTTGTGCTTCTAAAAATCAATCTCAAGTATTGCCTTTGAATCCCACCCCAAATCTCCCTTTGCATTGGAGAACTCCCATGTGTTTTTTTCCCACTCTGCCTGTATAATCCCTTTTAGCAACAAAGTTGACATCAGCAGTGATCCACTAATCCCCTTCTCCACCAAACCTGTATTTTCACGTATTTTTACTCAGTGCAATGCATTCTCTATTTCAGTGCAGAAATGGGCTCCACCAAAGGCCCCCGCTGTCCGCAGCCAGCGAAAGAGCAATAAGCACCAGCAACCTGCTCGCCTCATATCACTGAAAGACCCCCACTCCTTTTCAGCCAGCTTTAAGTGGTTCTCTTTGCTTATAACCCTGCACCCCCCTTTCTGGAGGCATGAAAATCCTTCCTCATGTACAGGACAGGAGAGCAAACAGCCTGTTTCCACTTCACTCTTTTTGGAGTGGGAGATGAGCAGAACTGAACCTCACGAGATCCTGCCTCTCAGTAACATCCTCCACTCCTCCATCCCTTTATTTGAACTACAGGCTAACAGCTTGTATTTTGTTCCAACACTAAGCGCAAATCTGTTCCTGATCTCCTTCCCACACCCTCCCTCCGTCTCAGTGGAGGAAGCCCACATCATTTACACACTTGGTGGCTCTCAGAGTAGTTTATGCTATTCCTTTCAGCGTGCATTTCCTAGCACCTGTCTGCAGCAGATTCCATGTGTCACAGGGCTGTCCCATCGTCTTTTTTTGCTCAAGCACGAGATGCCTCCAAAGGACCTAAATCCTTCCTAACTGCTCTTCCCAGCAAATTTTCCCACCTCACAGTTCGCTTCTTGTGTGGATGTTTCATAATTGTATTGATTGACTCTGTTCCCAGCACTGCTCCTGGGGGCACCTGCCTATTTTTACTTCCTTCAAAGATGAAGAAAATCGGTCACTTATTTCTGCTTTGCCTCTCTCCCTCAAATCGATGTAATTTGCCCTCACCCGTGAGTAGACCTCTGTCCTAGAACTCAACAAAGCCTTCCCGTAGCTCGAGCGAAAGGCAAGGTTTCAAACACTTTTAGCCAGTACTCTGCTGACTCCCAGACCAGTTCTCAGAGGCCAACAATGTATGTTTCTCCCCCAGAAGGAAATGTTAGGCAAATACTCATGCCAGCTCAGGCCTGAAAAACCCAGTAACTATTCTCAGCTCTATGAGAATACTCCATGAACGCAAGTGAGCCAAGCGAGGCAGCAAACCCAGCCCTCACCCCCTCCGCTCCCTGCCCCACGTTATCACCACTGCTTCACCAGGGATCACCTCTTCCTCTCCCGCCCACATTCACTCTTTCTCCATTTGGGAAGAAGCAAGAGAGATTTTGCAGTACATCCCCAGCCCCAGAACTCTCAGCACCACACGGCACCTCTGCAGCAGCACTGGAAACAACTCCTCAGAAGACTCAGAGCAACACCGTGCCATGGCATGGCAGGCTCAGAAGACCAGTTCTGCCTTGATCTTGCCACGATCCCACATACAGGATGTCTCCAGTCTGAGGCACGCAACCCTGAGAAGTAAAAATCAAGGGAGAGGAAACAGGTAGGGCTGGGGGGGCTGCACCCAAGGATTTCCAAGGCAGCGTGTTTGAAGCAGGGCTGCATTTGGCCTCCAATCTCTGTTCAGGAAGCAGTAGGTTACTGAGTGGCGATTATCTGAAAGGCAGTGGCAGGAGGAGTGAACGGTAACGAAATGGCTCCTCGCTGCCCCTCAGAACCCCGTACTCAGGCAGCCGAGGGCAGCATCACCATCTGAACCTACCCTGTGCCTATCCTATTAGTCACTGCTGTGTTATTTTGCTCTCGGTGCTCTCTTCTGCTCCAGAAGCTCCTGCAGCTAGATTCAATGCGACTGCAGAGCTGCAAAGAAGCAGGAGGCGCGCAGTGACAGCCCTGCCCTGCTCTGGGACCAGCGAAAGGGGGGCCTGCAGGAGAAAGAATGCATCACCTGCCTTCAGACCCGGGCCCAGAGCCAAAGCAGCCTCCTGTCCCAGCGCTTCTCTTCGGGGAGGGAATACATGTGGCAGATTAAATCTATCTAGTGGATAATCTCTTAATCCATACAGACTTTTATTTTTATCTATGCAGATATTAAAGCCAATCTTTCAGCTGCTTTGATTCAAGCTTTCACATTCTCTGTCCCTCTTAAATCTGTATACAGTCAGTTCCTGCGCACCCCTCACCTTCAACTTAGATCTCCTTTCTCCTACCGCCCTCACCTTGCTGCCTTGTGCTCTTCTCCATTTCAGGTGACTCCCTCAAAGCACCGACGGTGGTGCTCAGGAATTCTCCCTCCCACCTCACCACTGCCCTTCCTGGCCGTGTATCTTCTATCCCATCTGCAGCCACAGAGTTTATAATTTCCTATTATCTCCTTATAACTTCTCTGATAATCCTCATATTCAGGCAGCTACAGAAAAACCTCCTCTGCTGCATCTGCATCTGCTCAGAGGGGAAAAATTATTTTTTCTCACTCCCACAGGAGAAAGGCATGAAGCATTTGGAATTTGGCATGCAGGACACAGGATGCTTCCTGTCAATTGCCTGCCGTAGTAATAACCCCGTATTCCTATTAAAGTCTCCAAGCACTCCATGATACCCCCCAAAAACAGGATTTTTATCATCGATATTTGCTTGGGATCAGACAGCATCAGAAAAATCCTTAAAACTGGAGCAGGTTTGAAAGTAGCCTGACAGATTACCAGAAAGGTGACTGAGCAAGGCAGCTTGAGGAAAGACAGAATTCGGCTGGAGGGAAGTGTCACAGCGGAAGGGGCCCTTTGCTGTCCATGTTCAGCGCACACATCACCCAAAAGTGACAGGGACGACAAAACTTGGGAAGTGGGAGAGAGAAGAGGTGAGCTCCACATCAAGGTGAATGAGAAAGGCAAGGCAGCAGCGTCTGGAAGCAAACCTCTCTGGAATACCAAAGAACTTCAATTTCATGTCTCAAGTACAAAAGTAAGTGATCAACCAAGGAGAAAGAACACTACAGAGCAGAATGAGAAAGGAAGTTGCACGGGAGAATAAGGCAGCCAAAGTATTAAATGACTTTTCTCTTAAATGAGCACTGTACACATCACAGCAAGCCAGACTTCTGGTCTCCTCCCAGCCGAGGCTCCAGCCCTGAGATAGCAGGGAGATGCTCGGCATTGCTATTCTAAACCTCTAGGTACACGCTGTAAATTTGTTCTATAAACCCTTGGCTTTTTGCCTAAAAGTCAAACTGCTTTTTTTTTTTTTTTTAACAAAGAGTGGCTTTATTAAATTCCTCCTTACTGCAGGAGGTGTGAATCAGAAGGGATGGTGTTTATGCTTCTTGTGTTTCATTACATCCCCGGACTCTACAAGCAGGCTGGTGATGCAGCAGGGTAATGGTGAAGAACAACAGTGCTGGCTGCCATTCGTCCTTCCACATTACCAGAAACAAACCCAGCAGGGTACCACTACTGATCAGTGGCATAACATCACACCTCTAGGATGGCTTTCCAAAAGTGAGAGAACGACCGGCGAGGCGAGGAGAGGTGACTACTGCCCAGGGGAGGGAAGACATTGTCCCGTGATGAAAGCAGAACTAGGTGGTGCTGAGACAGCTACGTGTCCATCTTTCTTCTCAGGCTACAGAGCCCACTTGTTTCCTGGGACCAGGGACATGACCTTACACTTTTCTGTCTGTATGCTGCGGTGAAAAATAAAAGCTTGAACTTTTTAACTTCTAGTTTGTGTAAGAATTTTATTGAAATGAGACCATGGGCTTTGATAGCTCCTCAGGCTGCTGAAGTGATGGGGAAACACCAACGTGTCACCTCTGGTACCCAGAACTAAGGGCTTAGCTGCAGAGTCCACTAGACCAAAACAAGCCAAAAGAGCTAGGCGAGAATATCGAGGTGCATCCTGGCTGGCTAACAAAGAATAGTATTCCATGAGGCACTAGAGTGTGCTTCACAAGCAGCCTTACTGCAGCCACCAGCACAGCCAGAAATGCACTGCGAGATGCCTGAGCTCCCCTCTCACCATTCCTACAGAATGATTCTGCCCAGCAGCCAGCAACATTGCAGAACTGAGACACAGAGAGAAAGCGGAAAGCTCCTAAAGCATTTACAGTTTACAGCCATCTAGGGAAGCATTCAAAGCCAGTTCACCTCAAAAGTCTGAAAGGCAAAAAGCAAAAATGCGTGCTTTTATGGAAAGCCAAATACTCAACCACTCAAAGAAAGATCAACTTGTTTGCTTTCTGCTCTTCTCTCTCCCTCATATTTAAGAAGTTTTTAAAGTCTTATTTCATGTCTGAGTAAGTGTAATCAGAAGCTGCCATCGTACACCATCTCTGACAGAAAGAAATCCCAAGTGAGACAGTGCAATCAGCGTTCCTTCCTCCATTAAGGCTTTGGGTATTATACTAATTAATGTTTATCACACTTTGATTGCTCCTTAAGCTTGATTTGCAGGTGTTTCAGTATTGCCCCACTCCTGGCATCCCAAACAGCTTTTCAGATTGGAGGGTGATCAAGGTTGTCAGGTTACCCTCAGCATGATCCGCTATGCACTGCTCTTCGGGTCATGTTCTCACACAAAAGGAATTTCATTTCCATTTGGAATCTTCTACTTCACAAGGCGCTCCCACTACCATGAATTAAATTTAAAAATGGAAACTATTTGAATTTTGACCTACCACTGCAGTATCCTCTTCCTCTGCACCACCCTCTCCCTCTGCGGCATTGTTCTCCTCTCCAGAAAAGCTTTTTCTTTTTTCTTTTTTTAAAAAGGCCACAAACAAGTTCTTCAAGTGCACCCTCAGAAAGTTTGCTGATGACACCAAGCTGAGTGGTGCAGTTGATACCCCTGAAGGAAGGGATGCCATCCAGAGGGACCTGGACAGGCTGGAAAAGTGGGTCCACGAGAACCTGATGAGGTTCAACAAGGCCAACTGCAAGGTGTTGCACTTGGGTGGGGGCAATCCCAGGTGTGTGTACAGGCTGGGAGAAGAACTCCTTGAGAGCAGCCCTGCGGAGAAGGACTTGGGCGTTGTGATCGACGAAAAGCTGGCCATGAGCCGGCAGTGCGCTCTTGCAGCCAGGAAGGCCAACGGCATCCTGGGCTGCATCAAGAGAGGGGTGGCCAGCAGGGAGAGGGAGGTGATCGTCCCCCTCTGCTCTGCCCTTGGAAGGCCTCACCTGGAGTGCTGTGTCCAGGCCTGGGGCCCCCAGTACAGAGGGGATGTGGAGCTGTTGGAGCGGGTCCAGAGGAGGGCCACCAAAATGATCAGAGGGCTGGAGCACCTCTCCTATGAGGAAAGGTTGAGGGAGTTGGGATTGTTCAGCTTGGAAAAGAGAAGGCTCCGGGGAGACCTCATTGCGGCCTTCCAGTACTTGAAAGGAGCTTACAGGCAGGAGGGGGACCGACTTTTTACATGGGTGGATAATGGTAGGACAAGGGGGAATGGGCTGAAACTGAAAGAGGGGAGGTGTAGGTTGGACATCAGGAAGAAATTCTTCCCTGAGAGAGTGGTGAGGCGCTGGCACAGGCTGCCCAGAGAAGCTGTGGCTGCCCCATCCCTGGCTGTGTTCAAGGCCAGGCTGGATGGGCTCCTGGGCAGTTTGATCTAGGGAGCTAGTGGCTGGCAGCCCTGTCCATGGCAGGGGGGTTGGAACTAGATGATCTCTGAGGTCCTTTCCAACCCAAGCCATTCTGTGATTCTTTCAGCCTGTTTATCTGCCACCCACCACAAAGGGATCTCAAAGTGGGCAGCCTTCCCTTTCTTTAAAATAAATGCACACTATGTTGAAAGACTGTGTTTGCACATAAATCACGGAAGTAGATCTTTTAGTTTAATTATAGAGGCTATTTTTTGGTCAAACTACATCTCCATTAACAGCATTAGGGTGTATAAGCACAACAGTTCTGCCCTCACAGTGACAACTGTTGGGAAGGATGGTCTAACAGAAACACTGGGGAAAAGAATGGTTCTGCCACCAGCACTGCTGGAGTTTCACGGGTGATCTTCAGTTCCTCCACTGGCACTGTGGAAGCAAGTACTGAACAACAGTATGGAGCTGCTTTCCAAACAGCAGCCACGAAAATAGTTGTGAGATACCAGGCAGAAGATGCCTTTAGTAGCAACTGGTTTGTTATCCATAGTCTTCACTCCTCCTTGCAAATTTCTTATGAATGTTTACACACTGAAGCTCAATCTTTTCAGTAATAAAGTGGTTTTGTTGTTTTTTGGTTGGTTGGTTTGCTTTGTGTTTTGTATTTTTTTTTTTTTAAATCACTATTGAATGAAAGATTGCTTCCTGTTTGGACAGAATTTTATGAGACTGTCAAAAGTAAAATGCTAAATTTTGCTTCCATGCTGCTCAAAGTTATGCATCATATTTGGTAAATAGCTTGAGAAGGTGTTTTGGCACCTTGTAATCTTAAATTAATCAACTATGCACACAAATATTAGGTTTCTCTTCCTCCTTTCTCTCACTAAAGCTGCTTTCTGAGAACAGCCAAAAATCTTCCTTTCTGTCCTCACAGATCAGAAAATGTGCATCACCACACGGAACACAGAATCAGAGGAAACTTGAGTAGTGGAGAAATGCCCAGGTGACCTGTGGTGAACAGTAGCTGGAGGCAGTGAGAACGAACACGTTCAAAAAGCTTTCAGCTTTCTCTGGATCACTGATTTTGATTCTACACAAACAACTCTTCTGTTACTCCTTATTCTTAATCAAGATTACACTTCACATTTCCAATCAGCAGTAGTCAAAGACGACAGATCACTGGATTTAAATACCTGATCTGTGCCTTCTCCAAGTGGGGCTGTGAGAGAAAAAAGTGTGAGCCACCAGCCAAAACTGGCGTTTCTTCAGAGCTTCACCTGAATATGGCAACAGAAGGAGCCTAGCACTCACAAGCCCACAGCACCTCACCCAACCCTTTTAGCCTCTGGTCCACTCTGGGGCCTTGCTACATCACCCTGATGGAGCAGGAAAAAAAGAGCAACATCTGCAGAGCCTTCCTCTCAACTGTGCAGAACAAGGGGACAGCAGAAGATCAGGATGCTCCTTTTCATTCCTAGCCTTTGCCTGTCCCATCTAAGCAATTTTAAATCAGTTTTCTTGACCAAGGTAAGCAGCACCCATTTGTGCAAGTATGATTAGAACCAATTTAGTGAAAATCCATGCAGGCTGCACTAATGTGAAGATGATGTATTGGGCTCACCTGGCAAGGTTTTGGTAGCAGGGGGACTGCAGGGGGGCTTCTGTGAGCAGAGCCCAGCAACTGCCCCATGTCAGATCAGAGCCAGCTCCAGCTGCTCCAAAATGGACCTGCTGCTCCCAGAGCTGAGCCACGAGCAATGCTGGGGGTGCTCTGGGAGAGCAGATTTAAGGGAAGGAAACATCACTGCACAACAGCAGCTGGGAGACAGGACTGAGAGATGGGAGGGAAGCAGCCCTGCAGGCACCAAGGTCAGAGCAGAAGGAGGGCAGGAGGTGCGCCAGGCACGGAGCAGAAGCTTCCTGCAGCCCGGGAGAGGCCCGTGGTGGAGCAGGCTGTCCCCCTGCAGCCCATGGGCACCACACAATCTCCACATGCAGCCTGTGGAGGAGCCCAAGGTGCAGCACGGGGATGTGGCCTGAAGGAGGCTGCAGTCCATGGAGAGCCCCTGCAGAAGCAGGCCCTGGGCCACGAGCTGGGGGAGTTGCCACCTGTGGTCCCTGTGCTGGAGCAGCTTCTGCCGGGTGGGCCCCATGGTACAGAGCCGTGCTGGAGCAAGGCTTGGAGAGCTGCAGTCTGTGGGAAGCCCATGATGGATCAGCTGGGGAAGGACAGGACCCCTGGGAGGAACCCCATGTGGAGCAGGGAGTGGCCATGGGGGAGCACAGAGACAGAGTGTTAGGGCCTGACCGCAGCCCCCAATCCCTGCACCCCTGCGTTGCTCGGCGGAAGAGAAAGAAAAGAGTGGCTTGGCAGGGGGAGGTGGGTTTAGTGCGCTTTTAGTTTCTCCCTGCTCTAGTCCGTTATCAATAGGTAATAAATCACATTAATCTCCTTGACGGTTTCGCCCGTGACTGTAATTGGTGAGTGATCTCCCTGTCCTTCTCTCAACCTATGAGGGGTTTTCTCATCTCATTTTCTCCCCCGGCCTTTTGAGGAGGGGGAGTGAGAGACTGGCGTGGCGGAACTGAGCTAGCTGCTGGTGTCAAACCACCACAGCTGAGCACACCAGGTAAGCCGGGCACCCACGCGTTCACTGGGACAGAGGCTTTTTACATCAAGACAGCACACGCTGCTCACGCTGCCCCCAGACTGTTACCTCCATGACCAGAACAAGCCATCATCACCAAGAATAAGAATACTGATCGAAGCACACCCACCTCCAGAGAAGATGATGATTCCTTGTGATAGAAGTTCCAACCCTAACCATTCTCTGAGATAAGCACTGCTTTCGTTTCTGTTTGACTTAACATCATTAGAACTTCATAGCTTTTTGTCTGAAGATCTCAAAGCAATTTCCATGCGTTAATTAAGTCTCAGTGGCTTGTGATACCAAGAGTGGAATCATTTGTTCCCAGTGACAAAGGAAATCTGGGGGAGCTTGCAGTTCAATCCCAGCAGACCAGACTTTCAGTCCATCATTTATTAATATGAACAATTTTTACCTTAGTTCACAAGAGTTAACACATATTTCAGTAGCTGCTTTTCAGTTTTGCTCCATTTAAGACTACTTGTGTAAGTACTCCTGTACCCCCCAGTGCCTCCTCACTGCCGAATCTATCCCACTGCTGCCCTCCTGAATGAACTTCAGCCAATAAGCACTGATGCAGAAGACTGACCATTCTCTCCATCACCAATTCTGGATCAAAATATACTCTCTTCCTACATTTAAGATGCAAATTTGAAGATAAAGGTTTTTGCACTGGCTTTAACTTTTCCCCACTTAGTAGCTAATGGCAATCACCCAGAATTCGGCTTGTATGCCACAAGCCAGTCCTTCAGCCTTCCTTTCAGTAACAGGTACTTAAAAGCCATCATTTACAAGCTAACATACACAATAGAGCATGCACCAAGTCACTCACTAAAATCAGTCTCTGTAAAAGCCACCGTCCTGCACAACTAGACTAATGTATCCTATGCTGCCAGTCCTATGTTTCTGCTCGTCGTATGTATTGCAGTGATCACTCCACTTCCAACAGGTTACAACTCAGTTAAATTTCTCCTATTCCCCTCCACTCTTCCTTCAGTTAAACACTCCTTCCCATGCAAGCACTGCCACTCACTGCTTCTGCTCACCTATCAGCGAGCCTCCTCACCATCCTGTGACAACCCATACTGATTCCCAAGATTCCCCCCCTAAATTTTCCTACAAAGAAACCAAGCCCAGCAACAAAATAATTGCTTTCTCAGAAACAGGTATCAGCTCTTTGCTAGTTAAAGATCTTCATTGCTAGCTCTGTCTTTTCCCTTTCTCACCCATGCTTCCAAATTTAAGTTCCTCCCATATTAGATCCCTCTCTTTCAAAAAACTTTCTCCTTCTCTCACAGTTCTCTTTCCTTATTTTTTTTTTTTTTGCCAGTGGAGCTCTTTATTTCACAATATTTGCATTTGAGAAACAGAAGCTATTCAGTGTTATGTATTTTCCTATAATCAATTGCATTCACACTCAAAATCTCAAAAGGCACCTTCTATGATACACCCATCAAGAAGCTAACTTGAGCCTAAGTGCTTCCTCATCAAGTAAGAGTAACGTTTTATGATGTTATCCATCCAACCTTTTCCTGAGTGATTACAGTACTTTTACTACTTCAGATATTTCCAGTTACTTTTCCCAAAAAACTTTGGGCCCCAGGCAGTGTTTTTTTTCCTAACAGAATCGAAGAGCGGATATTTCTGCTCACTCTGACAGCTGCAGAATCATTTCAACGAAGCACTCCCACTCTGTGGCACATCAGTGATCAGACACCACCTTAAGAACAGCTCGAGATACATGATATCATTTTCCTCAGTGTCCTTTTGAGCTCATCTTCCCTAGGTGGTGACCTGCAAACAGTCATTAAGAATGGAAATACCAGCTTCACTGTAGTTCCTGAACAAATTTGTGCATGTACTTTGCAAACCTCCCTCCCCACCACAAAACTGCCAGGCCATAAATTCACAGGTTCTGCTAGTCTGTTTGTGAAATACAAACATCATAAATATTCTCATAGGCCAATGCCTTCTGCAGCAGTTAATCCCCTCATCCCAGCTAACGAAGTAAGCATGAAGCATAACGAAGGACGTGATTGTAACTATGGCTAGTTATTTATTTCCTTTCCTAAATTGTCCATGTGCTAGAAAGAACACAGAAAACCCTACCTGGTGCTCAGTAGGAACCCACCTGGGGTTTCTCTTTAACACATTTTACTTCTAAATCCTTCATCCCCTCTTCTTCCTAATGGCACAGCGTGGTAGATTCCCTCAATGAAGTGATTATTTGCAGGATTTAGATGAAGGACTTATTTTTCCTCTGTTAGCATCTGCAAATGGATCTGCTGTCTCCAGAAGCACTGCTCTGTCTCAACTGTCAGTTGCATTCACACCCGAACTCTAACCTACCCCGTTTTGAGGAAGCCCAGTGACAGCACCACAGCTAGTCAAAAAGAAGGACCTCAGAAAGAGAGTTTAATGTGCCAGTCAAGTGTGAAGAACAGACCTTTGGCACTCCTGTTTCCTCCCCCATCTCTCTCCACAGTGCACACACTCCCATTTATAGAGGAAGTCAGTAATAGGCATTTCAAGCCTCTCAGCGTTATTTTCCAGACAGTTTTCTCCACACTAGATCCCTGATGGAAGTCATGCCTGTAAAACAAAGTGACTTGTTTGCATCTCTTCCTCCAGGGCTGACTGAATAGACAGAACGATTCCAATGCACGTGTGAGAGTCCAGCATCCAAAGCTGGTTGAGAAGGTAGAGCTATCACTTTGTATAAGGAAAGAACAACACGACCATTGCGTCAGGAAGAGTGGGACAATCAGACAATATTGCCACACCTGCAGGCCAAGAAACAAGGAAGAAGGGAAAATTTCATCTGCTGTGAAGCACACACTGGCTTGTTAAGATCTGCTCCTCCTTGGTTACTTCTGGAGGAGAGTAATGGTTACAGCCACGTGAGGTAGTAGCGAAGAGATGTCTCTCCAGGTGGGAACCTTCGTAAGACCTTTTCCAAATCTCTCTTTATTAACATCAACTTCTTGACCCAGTAGTTTGTAGACACAACCGACTGCAGGACAAATCTCAGCCACTGCACCTCCCAAGGAATGGCTCCAGTTCCCTCCAACCCACAGCCATCTGGAGTACTCACGGAAAGGAGGCTTACCTGGCAGCACAAGCAGCAGTTTCAGAAGGGTGTAAGCCTTGCTGGGGTCAGTGCTGGAGAAAGTTCAGAGGGCATGAGAGCTGTGTGGGAAGGTATTTAGGGAAGCACGCAGCCCTCCCACTCGGCAACGAGCGCTCCGTGCTCACAGACCCAGCTGGGACGCCAGTCCCATTTCTGCTCTCTGGGCAGCCCTCAAGGCCCAGAACACTGATCAGTCATTGCCACCCCGCTGAACTCCTGAGGGAGCGGCACCATGGCTCTTGGCAAAATACAGTCAGACAAACTCATCTGCTCCTTCCCCTCCAGGACTCGTCCTCCTACCACTCCACCCCACCGCACTCACACTGAACTGCAGTTTACCTCCAGCACAACTCTGCTTTGGAGGCACCCCCTCACACTTAGGAAGAACACATACAAATAATTCACAGATTTGCATCTGTTCCTCTTGGATAGAAACTCTGAAGCAACACTGAAGAGATAAGCCTGGAAAAGGTATGAATGAGGCCACGCAGCTCTGGCTTCAGAATTAACTCAATAAATTCAGAATTCATAAACAGAAACAATTACTTGAATAATAAACAATGGTACCTACTACATGTGGTATGTCCCATGTAGAAATCATAACTCTTTAAAAATTTTAGAGAAGTTGAGCTGAGCCATAGGGAGTCTGTAGATGGTAGTAAACCCATTTTAGCTTATAGGTACCATAAAAGCCTGTTACAAACAAGTAGTAAGGCAAATGAAGTCGGAAAACCAGTTTGATCTGCATATGATTGGACTAAGTGTTTTTCTGATTAATGGCTTTCTTCAAGATGCAGTTTTGCAGCATGAACAAAATCTACACAGCGAGAAGTTTCTCTGTTATTAAGTACTTGTTTTTATTTTATTTTACTGTGTGTTAAGATTATCATAGACTTCTGGGACACCTCTTTTCAGGAAATCTAATTCACACAGTTGTAGCCAGCAACATCTCTCTCCTTGCTCATGAATAAAGGATATAAAGCAAACACCATCAATTAGTTCACCAGAACTTGGAAGCTGCTGTCAAAATGGAATGTTCTGCAACAAAGCAGACAGCACAAACAGGGCTGTCAGGGTTAAGAAAATATACCAGAGCAAAGCCATAAACCATATGTACCAGAGCTACTTAAGCTTCTCCTCACCGCTTGCCTTTTGTACTGCACTTGCCATCTGTTTTGATCAAACTGTCTCACGTTTCCATTAGATATTCTGCTACCATGAAGGGCCCTGTAAGTATAGAGAGGATCCTCTCAAGAGCTCCATTAAGGCTGAAATTATTGCCTGTCTCCTTATTCTAAGCAGCCTTGAGACCAAATCCAGAACTGGGAGAGCACTTCTCCCACAACTTTTGCATTTTCCTTTTCTTTGTTGGTTTTTGTTTGCTTGGTTTTTTAACTACTTACAGCAAATTGACACATCAGCAGTTTAGCATAATTGCACCTACACCACACATCTGATGTTTAGTGACATTTATGTTTACCCCTAAGACTTGTGTTTCCTTTTGTGCTCCTGATAGCCACCTCGGCAGCCTGGACACCATATCCCATCCTTTTGTTTTCAGATATAGGATGAAGCCTTAAGAGCCCTTCTCCCCCCAGGAACGTTTCCTGTAGCTAATGCAAAGTCATCTCATGCTTTGAGAAACATTTTGCATTAATGCCTGGACTGAGTCTCTCAGTTATTCACTAAAATATACCTCTATTTGCAGACCTAGGTGCAACAAGTTTACTTCTGCTTGGAGGAGAATATTGAGGGTGAAGCACTTCACTCATTTCTTCAAATTGCTCACTTTAAACTGTGCTGAAGGCTTTGTTAGCACAAAGAAGGCTACAGCTCTCTTACCAAGTTCAAGCCTGCCTTTCAGTCCCTTAAGGCAGAACAGATTGATCAGCGTCCTTCTGGGGGAATGGGATTCAAAGATAAACAGACTGCTAGTGGTAGAAACCGGTGTGGAAGAGCTGATGTTAGTAGACTTAGAGCGGCAGCTTAAGGAACCATCGCTACATTTCAATGACGATGACATAGAAAGAATTTTCCAGAGTCACATGTAGTTCTCCTTCAAAAGGCGCGTTTAATCTCTGGATGCCCAAGAGACATGGATTTTCAGCACTTTCTGAGATGAGCAAGAATCCTGTCTCGCTAATTCTCCACCAAGTTTGTTTCATTTTTTCGGAATAATCCTTTAACGACTTAACACCGTTCACTCCCTTCTTTCCTACTATTGCAACCTCGCTTCAAGCTGTGACAGCTGTAACTGTGCTCCCCACCCCACCACCCCATGGCATTGTCAAGGCATCTGAATACAGTCTGGGTCTCGGATCCCAATGATTTTAAGCTTGGGAATTTTAGCAGCATCTGGAAAGTCTCAGTCTGGGCTCCCACATAACATTCTCTGCCCGTCCCCTCTTCTCAAGTCCATGGGATGGCTGCTTGCCAGCTGCCACCAGCCATCCAGACATGCTGACCTGACCCTCACATATAAACTCTTAAAGTCTTCCCAATAGTTTGGAACAACTATCAAGCTCCACCTTTACCAGCTTTCAAGTTCAGCTTCCAGAAAACCACTAGGACTGAAACAACTGAGCAGTTTCTTATAGAGACATTTACAAGAGTTAGACAGTACTTGGACATGCCTCTACGACAATACCAACATCCACGGGCAAAATTCCTGTCTCCACCAAGCCCCATGTCCCCAGCAGACCATCCAGCCGCTCCTCTACCTCACCATTTGTTTAATCCTCAGAGTGATGAAGGACTGCTCCTACAGCCTTTCAGGAGAGCTATCTGAAACTAAACCAGACCTAGCTAGCACCCTCTCCGATAGCCTCCGGGATGCCTTCCAAAGCCACGGGTGACTTGTTGCTTAACGAGAGTTCTGTCACTCTCAAAGTACGTGGAGAAAAAATGGTTCTCCATGCTGCAGCCAGCCTCCTGGTGCAAACCTATCTGAAGGGAGACCCATTACAGCGGAGCCTGCCTGCCATCTCTCCTGCTAGTAAAATCAAACCCAGCCAGCAGAGGTACAAATGCAGTGGAGTGTTGAAGCTCTTATGCTGCATCCCAGAGCCACAGCATGCGGCAAAGGACAATGCAGTCTGCAGTGGGGCTCTTTGCAAACGTATAGAGCTGCTTAACCAATACATTTCAGAAATGTATTAGTTACTCCAAATCAAATACTCCTAAATCAAATACACTCTTACAGAGATATTCAGTCATCCATTTCTACTATTGATGATCAGGATTAGCCACAGCAATAAGCTTAAAGAAGTGGGGGAACACCTAAATGCACCTCACTGCTAAGTCTGTGTCTGCATTTTCAATTTCAAGCCAGACTGACATGCAATCATTGCCAAAGCTCTGTCCAGACACAGAGCTTTGGGTCCATCTCACAGAGAGCTGCCTATCTGCATCTTATTCCCATCCCAAACTTTCCCTAGGGCTCTACTGCCCTGAGAAATGTCATATACTGCACATCTTACGGCTTGATTACAAGCAAGAGACCATGACCTTGATAATGACATTCCACACCAAGTAATTGTTTTCTTTCTACTGCTAACTCACTAAATGAGATAAGGCAGATAGGCAATTTTCCACAAATCTGTTATTCAGACTGTACACTTTTGTATAATGAGCTGACATATTAGAGGTTATTAACATCTCCTGGCAACACAAAATCTCTTCAGAAACCAAGAAATCCCAAAGGGCGGGGATAGCTAACCGAGGGGACATCTCAGAAAACCTAAACCCATCACCTACCTTAAGTACCTCTCACAACATTTCTGCAAATAAGTAGACAGCACACGAGTCCAACACAATCTTTCACCCCAAAAACACTGGTAATGAAGAAACAAGTAGATGAGACACTGTCAGTTAACTGAGTGTTGAAGTTGATCATTCTGCCTGCTGTGACCTGTGTCAAAGCCCTCCTTAGATGCCCAAGAGTTAAACTCATATAGATACTGTGCCAGATTTGCTCTGTTAGAAAATTTATGTTTAAAGCAGTAACGATACTTATTAAGATCTCAATAGCTGCAGGCAATGAATTTGGTCTGTTCTGCAGCTTCCACTGCAGATTAATTACACGAATTCAGTTAACATACACAAAGCTAATACACACAAAGTTAATACTTCCATTACTCCAAAACACAACCCTAGGACGTACATGCAGCCTCTGATCTCCTCGCACATTGACACCAGCACCAAGAGGACAGGACATCCCGCAAGTCCTAACCAGACTGTTAGCAGTAGTGACAGAAAACATCACCCTGTACTGCCCAGCAACCAGGAGCCCGCCTGGCTCAGTGCTTCCTCCCTGCAGGACGTGGCACTTTGCTGTTCTCCTTATGAAGGAGGTGGGCTGGATCCCTGTTCCCACAGGGTAAGAATATGGTGCAGAGGGGTGCCAAGCCCTTTGTCAGTGATTCCAGACCACAGCCCAGGTGCGCTGTTAGCAAGGTACAGAGGAGGTTTAACTACTACGGTTTGCTAGAGCTGTTCTCCAAGGCTGTTCCCAGTGGGTCTCCTCTGAGTCTCAGGCAGAGTTTGTCTTTTTTTTTTTTTNTTTTTTTTTTTTTTTTTTTTTTTTTTTTTTTTTTTGCCACTTGCACATCTCGAGTCTCTACAAAGTAATGAACTCTCTCAAGTACCCCATTCACCATATAACTTGCCACAGCTAAACCTAATAGCAAGTCAGCTCGTTGGAGGGCATTTTGAAAGACAACAGCTTGCCAGAAATTTCCCATGGCTGTTTCCCAGATTCACTCAAGGAGGGTAAGTGAGGAGAGCGCCAGGGAGGAAGGCAAAGCTGCTTATCCTCTAAGTCCCCCAAATATAAAGATGTCTTTTGTGTGCCCCCTTGAAAACATCAAATCCATAGGCATTTTTCACCATTGCTGCTTCTGTGCTGCCATTAACTGGCCCAGGTCACAGCTTTTCTACAGCCACAACAGTACCACAGTTGTCCTCTCTTTATTTCTAAAAGAAGAGAGGAAAAGCTCATCAACCTTGGACAAAGGATGGACATTTTCATTTTAAGAATTCATACATAATTGTCATAATGACAGCATGGCTTGGGTCAGAAGGGACCTTAAAGCCCACCCAGCCCCACCCCTTGCCGTGGGCTGGCTGCCACCCACCGGATCAGGCTGCCCAGGGCCCATCCAGCCTGGCCTTGAGCACCCCCAGGGATGGGGCACCCACAGCTGCTCTGGGCAGCCTGTGCCAGGGCCTCACCACCCACTGTGGTCATGTCAGCAACAACTCGAAGCAGAAGCTTTGATCAGCTAACTTGTAAAAAATAACTGTGAAAAGATCCCTCTCTCCATGGAGAACAAGAGAGATTCTTTCACCTTCCACAAAGTACAAATTGGCTTGCCACTCTCAAAAGCACAGTACCTACCCAATAGTTCCTACAGAGCAACATCAGAACATCTGCATCTCTGTAGTGCTGAAGTAATGAGTTTGACACACTCAGCTGAGTCTGCCATAATGAACCAGTTTCCCCTCCATCGATACCGCAAGCAGTTGTTTTTCAGACTGGAGCAGTCAGCTTCCCCAGATAAGGCAGCTCCTTCCTGGAAATGGAAGATAGAGCTGCCTTATCTCAGGAAAGGGAAGAAAAAAGGTCACTCTTCACTAAGTGGCAAAAGTTCTCACCTTGAAAGCTCTGCCCCTTGATTGGCATGGAACAACCAAGGTCATGGAACTTTTAATCAGACGCCTGCATAATTACTAAATCGTTATTAATTATATCAGAGAGGCAAGACCTCAGAGGAAAGGCAAAGCAAACAAAGAGCCCAATGAAGCCTCCTCTGTCGTTGGAAAAAATTGGTAATTAAAAGTCATGAGTGCACCGAAGAGCGAGGGAACAGCATCGCAGTCACTGTTCAGGACTCAGGAGTGACTTGCATACAAAACAGCAAGTCTGCCTCCCTAGGGAGATTACAGGGCACTNCGGGGGGGGGAAGGGGTGGGAGAAGAACCACTCCTGCTTTATCAGTAGGTTTCTTTGCCGCACAGAGAGGGACAGCGCTGCCCATCAGTCCAAGTTTGAGGGGTGCCTTCCACGTGTTTCTGGCTGCTCTTTTCCCATTCTTACATTGTGAGTTCCCATACTGAGAAGCACACAGAATGAGGCTTTGTGTTCCACTTAGTCCAGCCTACACACAGCCCTGTGCAGGAGCCCTTTAGCCTTCATCCAAACATTATTCCAATGAGAAGTCTTTATTTTCCTCAGTGACCTGAGCTCAGCCTTCATGTTTACCCTCTCCTCAGAGGCTGTCTTTCAAAGTACTGCTATCAAAACCCGAAGGATTTCAATCTGCCTTTAAAACAGCAAACAAACAACTCAAAAGAAGGAAGAATGTCATAGTCCTGGTCACACCATAATAAATAATACCAGGCAGTGATGAGCCCCATCAAAATCAAAGCAAGTGCTTTTGCTTCTCAGTCTGTGAGAAGATAAACATTGATGTCCTGTTTCTACATCAGTGATATGACATGCTGTCTCAGAGCACTGAGATATCAAAGATGGCTTCTGATGAAAAAAAGCAGTAGATTAACCACAATTTGCAAGAAAACCCAAGAATCTCTCTTATTTGCCATATAGGTAGTCTTACAGGTCTAAAGATGACTGTATGCAAGTGACAAGCTGGTGTTAACTGCTGCAGAGATTGGTTTAGATAGATTATGAGACCATGGTGAGAAGAGCAGGCACTCATGCACCCTGTCCTCCCAGGATACAAAAACAGAAGTACAAAAGATGTCCAAACAGTTTGCAAGTCCAGAGATCAGAACAAAGAGACATTTTCTACTCCACTGCTCCAAGTACAATAACTCAAAAAGACAGATCTTCACGCTACTGTAAATAACAAAGTCTCTCATTTAAAACATGAGCAAGAAAGAATCAGAGATAACCACAGCCAAAGCAGCTATATTATTTGTGGGAATCTGCAACTGAATTTAAAACTAAAACAATCTCTTGCAAACAGCAGCCACTTGATCATGCTCAATTTTGACAGTACCTGAATGCAACAACCCTTTATTGCTATGCATTCGGTCCTTCTTTATCCCCTTTCTGAAACTCCATTGCTTGCCAACACAATGCCTTATCACAGAAGTCCATTTCCAACTGCTGAATGCTATAAGCCCCAGCTCCTATGTGAAAGAGCCATACCTGTTGAAAATATCGCCCGACACCTTCTGCAGGTACTGAAGTGCATCTGCCACCTGCTGAACAGCCTCCTCCCTGCGCAAGTCTGGCTGGATCAGGGGAACGGAGTACGTCTGCCCTTCCAGAAAGTGCTTCTGGGCTACTGCAGTCATTGTGCCTAGAGGGCAAAAACGGTCATTTAGTGAACACTCTTCCACTGTATCACAGCTTTCATTCAGAGACTTCATCCTCTGCTCCCCTAACTATTTTAGAAAAGTGTTTGCGAGGTCATCAGTAAGCTGAAGAGGAAGGCACATAGTAAGGCTGACACTGGATTTTATCAGAAATCCAAGGTAGCTACAGAAAAGGCAGGAGTCTTTTGCTTGCCTGAATGATCTTAGGAGCCACAGGGTTTTTTTTTTTTAGCATAACAACTGACAAATCTCTGCTCAATATCACACTGAAAACAAAGGCCACACTTTGAAGCAAAGTCAGTTCAGGCTGGTGATGAGAATTGTCAGAAACCACCCAGTCCCCTCCTCCCACTCTCATATTCTGGATGGATATACTTCAGGTCATTCAACTCTATTAGCAAAATGCAGTATTTCATTTTACACTTCTGCTCCAAGAAACACAAGCACTGCTCTCTTCCAAAAACAGCAGCTAAAAAACCATAGGGTGTGCATGTGCACACACGCCCTTGCTCCAAATAGGTTAATGAGACTTCCTCCATTCTGAGGCTCCCAGGAGCTGCTTGCTGCTTCTGGTGACTGGATTGTTCTTTAGCAACCACACTAAAAGAAGCCTCCTTATTTCAGGATCCTTTCACCCATAAAACCTAAAGTCACTGAAATCTTTCAATTGTCCTCAGCACATGCTTCCAGCTGCGGCCAGGCCATGAGCACAGCTAGGACAAGGCTACGCACCAGCCATGTTTCCATCCTGCCAACTTTGCTCATGTCTCCCTCCCTTGTTCCCTCAGTCTGCTTCCCATGTTTTTGTTCACAAAAATAACAAAGTGTCTTGCTCACTCAGACTGTGAAAAACCCACAGTCTACTGCTGCTCACTGTGGGGTTTCATCACGCAGGGTGCTGTACGTCAGCATCAGAAAATATTCATTAAGCTGCATGCAACCAACCTAAGACAGAATCAAAGCATCAGGTGCCAGAAATGGACAGATCCAACTCAGGATGCAGCACATTCCCCCCGTGGCACCCAGAGGTTCCCGGGAGCTAGACCAGGGAGCGCTGGGTGTGCAAACAGTGTCACAGATGCCAGCACCCTTTCTAATGACAGAGGAAGGCTCTCCCCACCTTCCCAAAGGAGGGCATGCAGAGCAGGCTGAGAAACACAGAAACCCAAGCTAGACTGGAGGAACTGACAAAACAAGAGCCTGAAGGGATAGCTGCAGCATAAACCAGCAGTTTAACGGGTGAAAATTGCAGGGTCTTCACACATTCTTTAATTTCCCTGTGTTGCCTCACAGAAGGCAGGGCTACCAGAGGAGCCTTGTTGCCTGCAGCCATTCCTGTGTGTTCTCGCAGCACCATTCACCCTCTCTGAATTTGTCCTTTCTGATCCCACTGTAGCAGACTAGCACAGACTATCTGTACCGCACTGGTGTGGGTCTTTTTTTTTTTTTTTTCTGTTTTTAATTACAAAATTGAATCGTATGAAGGAGAAAAGAAGGACGCCTAGGAGCCCTTCCACAGATAACAGATTTGCAAAACCAAGCCCAGCCGTCAGAAGACGCGGTGGTGCTGCTGCAGGGAGCTGCACCCATCCTGCTTCACTCTGTGCCTCACCGTGCCAGGCTCTGAGTCCACGCTCTTCAGAGGCGATGTTTGCACACTGGTTAGACTTCTTGACTGCACCTATTCAGCAGGCAGGAAATTATTGCTGTGGCTTGTACAGCACACAAGGTATTCCGAGAAGGAGGGCAGCTCATTCTGGGATGGCATTTTTAGACCAAGCTTGAATCCTCTTGCTTTCGGATCTGCTGCTGGGGTGAACAAATTGGCGGGACAAAGTGACAGGCCAGCACCGTGAGCATGGAGTTACAGGATGCTTCGGCTTCATCAGCAGAACAGGCTGATGATCCTGCCTGCCACTGGGCACAACCCTCTGCTTGCACTCAGAAGCAACAGACTGTCCTTCAGGTCCCAATGCTGCCTTGCAAAGAAACAGACACACACTGGTGGGACAATGCATGAAAAGCCCAGGCTGTGCCTGCCTGCGCTGTCACACTTTGGCTGTCAGTGAGCTTCAGCTTCACAGGCTCTCAGCACAGCCTCTCTCACGAGCTCCAGATTCTCACCTTTCTTTAAAAAAAAAAATAAAAATAATAATAATAATAAAAAAGCCCACATCACACCAGAGAGATGCAGCAGATCCTGTGAGAACTGCTGTCAAATACAGGACGCTATTCTTTCTGCGTGAGGTGACACGTTACAAGTTTAAAGCAAGAGCAAAAACAGCAACAGCCTTCTAAACAACCAGAAGGGCTGTGCTACAGACATTATTTGTTACTTCATGTGAGCAAACCAACTGGGGAAGCAGGCCAGTTTTATAAACACTGAGCAAAGGACGGACTATGTGCTTAGAACGAAGGGGGACTGCTTCCTCCAGCAGCAGGTGCCTCCAGGAACAAGGAAGATTTTAATGGGAAAGACTCACAGTATTGCCAGCCAAAGTCAGGAGGGGAAGCCAAGGCCAACTGTGTCTCAGCAAGACTGACTCTTCTTTCACCTCAGCCATCCGTGTACTGAGAAGGAAGCAGCCAATTCCCTTACCATGCTCTTTTATCAGAAGTGAGGATTACATAAAAACCACAGTGCAGCAAATCAGAAATGTCTCAACTTTCCCACGCTGCCCAATGGACATCAAGCCTCCACCCAGCACACACCAAAGAAATAAATAAACTGTCTCTTACACCTGAAAGCGTCTTCCAGCAAAGCAATAAACTGGTTTCAGCACCACTGCAGAATCTTAAAGAGGGAGCTAGCATGTGTCAGCAGAAAGCACTGCATCCTGGAATTATGAAGGCAGGCCAACATGAAACGCTCTGATGCCACTGAGAAATGGGCTTATAAAACCCCAAGGCGGGTATGATTCAGAAAAGCAGATGTCAGATCACCCAGGAGATTTAGTCATTAGTGGTACGACCACCTGTGGGTCACACAAGGCAGAGCAAACAGCAAGCAGCTATTTTTTTGTGATCAAAGCTGCTCTGGAGAAGAGCTGCAGCATCTGGGGGCTCCAGCCACTTTTTATTCAATTATTTTTTCTATGTCAACTTTCATGATCAAGACAAATGCATTCTGGTCTTATATAATAATCTCATTTGCCTTATTAAGTTGCAGAGGAAGAGAAAAAGGTTTTCTCACTGCACCACCTGCTTATTGTGCTGTATCCTGACTTGGAAGTTCTGACTGGAGCTGGTGATTGCTTACAGTCGCACTTCTGCCTGAAGCTGTCTGTGCCTTTGACCTCACGTCAGCCGGGATAACTGCCAGGGCTGCAGGCTCTCCTCCACGCCCAAAGCTGGTGTCTCCTTGGTTCCTACCCTCACACCAGCAAAAGCTGCGGGGAACAATGGCCGTGGGAATAGCAACTGCAGCCTCCCCAGACTGTCCCACCTTTTCAAAAAGCTTGCCCCAGGACAGATACAGGATGAGCATTCCAGGTTTTCCAGGTACTTGCAGCCAGTCACGCTGTTCAGCCACCACAGCCAAGCCTAATGCTCCAATGGCTACGGACACATCTGCAGCTCTTTGAAGGCAGAGAAGGAACCACTCAACTCACTGCTCCAAGCAGAGAAACACGCTCCCTCCCTTGCTGACCTTTTGGGTTACTTCGCCCTGAATCCATGAGTAAAACTCCTTAAGTTGAGGCTAAGCCCAAGAGAACTTGTTACAGAGCAAACAGTCTGTAGAAGGAAAGCTCTTCCAGAATAATGCTCTGTGGAGGACTGATCACTGAGATGATTATCTGCAAACAAAAAAAAACTCACAACCCTGTAAAACCTTAATTTTTCAAGAGAGTCTAAACAAAGGCGAGTATTAACAATTTGGCTTCCCTCAACACAGGCAGAGAGTGCTATATACAAGCACTTAACAGATGCCTGCTTAGCTTTGAAAATAAAGGGAGAATAAAAGCAAGACACCAACAATTCTTGCTTCCTTAACATGCTCCAAAGCACAAAAAAGAAAAGGGGTCAGGGAAGAACAGCACTTAAACACTTTGAAAAAAATCAGTGTGTGTTCTTCAAAGATACAAGAGCTGTTCCAGAAATTACTGTGCTGCTGCTTCTATCACCGCACTGGAAATGCGGCACAAACTAAGAGCCTTTAATTCCCGCGTGCAGTAACAGCTCCAAGAAGTGCCAGGCTACCTCTAGCTCTCTGCCTCCCCTCTGCAGGTTCCTAACAAAAGATCAGTGACCCCCTGCAAGGACATAGAGAGCAGCCATACACAGTAAAACACAAGCCTGCATATCCTCCACCACACACTGCTGCATGGCTCCACGCTGGGAACAGACCAAGTCACCAATGAACTACCGCAGCCTGTAGCTCATTGGGTCCGAACACCCAGAAGATGGAACAGAGGCAAGTCTGGGGCACAGCTGATCACTAAGCGCTGCCTCCTTTGCTAGATGACAGTCCTACCTGTCCCTTGGTCTGTATTTCCACGATGAGGTGAGGGTTTCCACCAAAGCCCCTGTGCTAAGCCAACCTTCCTGCTGAGGGGAGGCGGGGTGGAGGAACAGAGGGGAAGGAAAGAAGAAGCACTTTGTTAAGAGGATGAAAAGTCTATTTATATTTTTTTAATTAAACATGTTCTACAGTGTTATTAAGCAGCAATCAAAGATGCAGATGGTACTGATTTGATTGGTGAGAGGTGCACTGTGCTGAATATTAAGGAAGTCTGCCCCTATAAATAGGTCTAATCACCATCTGAAGGCTGGGAGGCAGTGATGAAAGCAAGCATTAATAAGACCGTAATTAGGCCCCGCAGCAGGCTGTACTCCACCAGGGTGCTCATGTTACCCGACATCTCTCGTAGCAGCATCCTCAGACTCCATTGTAGACATGACTGTTTTGGCTCTCAGGACCTCTAGTAGTTATTTTAGACAAAGCTGTACAGAGCGGGGTTTCTCCTTCTCACAGGGCCTGGTGTCTGTTAGGATTTTATTTCCCAGCACCGCTTCTGGACCAAGGGAGCTCAGTTCCAGCTGTGCCCACCCCACCCACTCTCAGTCAGCGAATTAAGCTGGGCAGCCGGAGCTCCCCACCCACAAAGACTGGCTGGAAACTGAGAAGCTTTGGATGCTACCACTGTTCCTCAAAGGAGCAGAAATCATCATGGCCAAATCTGTAGCACAAAGCTATGCCAGCCACAGTGTACAAGCCACATCCACTCCTGTGCTCTAGCTTCAGAGGATGAGATACTTCCTCAGGACCAACCACCTCACACTTTCAGCCTGGCCTTGTGGGCAAATACCCTGCTAGGAAACAGCAGCAGTGGATTCCATCATGGAAGCAATTTCACCTCATCCGTCCTGCAGCAGCTGTGGGAAAAGGAAAAGCTTTCTGTGCCACACGGGTGAATCTACGTACTGCTGCTAACTGCTTAGTCCCAGCCCAACACACCTTGAGAGCTGCATGAAATTACCCAAGATCCATTCAGTGTGAAGTCTGTTTTGCTCAACCTTTTGACATTGTACTAGACGGAGGTATTGAGGCCATGCTGTGAAGATACTCACTTATGGAAATGGCAAGGGAGCCTCTGGTATGAAGGGGCATCCAAAACCCTTTCGAAAGGAACAGTAGCTACTGCAGCTACTAAAGACAGATGAAATCTAGGAGCAATGTGACATTAAGGTGGTAAAGACATTACACGAGTACCTAATGCACATCGGCTGGATGATTTGGCTTCCCACCCACAGCACTGTCTCTCAGATCAAATCAGCACATCCCTGAACCTATCCATTAGCAGACTGGGTGATTGATCTCAAATGCATATCCTTCCCTCCCCTAAAAACTGCTCAGGCACACTGAAATGTGTTGTTTTCCCACACTCTGCCCTATTCCCCTTAACATGAAGAGAAAGAGTCAAGAGTTGAGTCCAGCTTTACAACAGCACATGGCAACTCCCAGGCAAATGGCAAAATACTTGACATTTAAAGTTGGATCACATCAAATCAAACGATATTAACTCTCCAGAAGGCATAAATGCTACTACATGAGCTTATTTTGTCAACAGAACCTGAACGGCAGACCCTCAAAGAATTCAGGGGTGCACTCCAGCCCTCTAAGCTCCACAAGCTGGGACAGCCTCTAAGCCGTGACTGCCTTCACGACAACCTTTCCTCCAAGAGCTCTGCCCAGAGGAGCACCGGCAGGCATCCTCACTGCCCGCAGGCACCTGGCTGGGGGCCGTGTCACCTTGCTGGGAAAGGCTTGACCTCTGCGCTGAGGCTTCCTTCAGCTGGCTGCATACAGCTCGTTGGGAGGGGCAGATGTTGATATCCGCCGTTAGACATTCAGAAGCGAAGGGAACACTTACATTTCTGCAAGATGGCAGGAGGGGAGCTCACTCACCCTAAGGAACCAGGCCTGCTCCTGTTTGCCAGAAGAAAGATCCATTGCTACAGGGCGTCCTGGATGACCAGAGCTGACAAAAAGCTGGGTCAAAAGAATGGCACCTGGGAATCAATAACCCAATAAGCAAACCGCTGGGTGGATGACTTCCTGGCAAGGGTTATCTTACGAGGGGGTCCAAGCAGAGCTGATTAGTTGCAGAAATTGCTTTTTCAGTGATAAAAATGATCCCCTTCAAGCTCCTACACCACGGCCACAGGAAATACCATAATTTCAGCCATAATCCTCCTCTTCCTCTACACACTATCTTAAAAAATAAAAGATCTGCTTTGCTTTCAGGCTTATCTCATTCCTGTTCCTCCCTAGCCCTCAAATTCTACCCTTCTCTTTTGCTACTCAGGCTGAGCACACAGTGCCTGCAAAGCCTGACTGCAGAATAACTCCCAGAGATTATCTGTGTTCAGTTTTCTTGCCAGTGAACTCCAGAACTGAGAGAAAAGAACAGCACTTTTTTTTTTTTTTTTTTTTTTCCAAATCTGAAAGAATGAAGATTAAAAACTCAGTTTAAATATCCAGAGTGATAGGAGAAGGACAGACGACAAGAACAGCCTGTGCTGCTCTGGGAGTGCTGCAGGCATTTTTCTGCCTGAGGGCTCTGGAGGCGTGGCTGTTTCTCCCTAACCAAAGCATTTCAGGAATAAAAAGGTGCATCAGGCAGCCCTTACATCCCAGCTTTGCTGCTCAGAAAGACAGACTTAATTAAATATCAGGAGGGCTTGTCAGCCCCAGCCAACGTTCCTAGATAAAGTCTAGGGACAGTTGACTGCCGCACCTCTGATTCCCAGCACAACCAAAACGCAGAAAGTCTCTACAAGGACATGCCAAAGTCAGTTTGCTTCCAGTCCTTGCCCCTGGCAGGAGGAGCACTACCCGCTCAGGTTCCCTTCTCTGCTCAAGGTATTCTCCTTGTTTCAGAGAGCTGGCAAGAAATGGGGACACTTCTGGCTTCTAACTCGTCTGTTCCAGGAGAGGTCAATACGGCCTGGGAGGCACTGCCAGCAACACCCACTGTGCAACCGAAACGAAATAAGCGGGTCATCTCCAGCCAGCTCCTCGCTGACATTTGCCTGAATCACACAAACTGCCGCTGCCCAGCTGGCACCGTCCCACACGCTGTGTCAGAAGCTAGGCTTGGGGGGTGAGCGGAGCCAGGAGTCAGCCCACTCTCTCCGGGGGTGAAAAGCCTCTGGGACAACCCAGGCGCTGTGCAACCACTCGGCATTGGAGCCACACCACAAAAAATGAGGGGGAAAACCTCAGCACAGCAGGACTGCTGCCCAGTCCTAAAACAAAAGCTACCAACGGCCATCAGTGCTGGACGCGGATCCACAACGTTCACCGCGTCCACGGGCGGCCTTTCGCACAGCCAGCTCTAACAGCCCCGCCGCCTTTTCGCTGTTGGCTGACTCATTCTTTTATTTTGAACACAGAAAAAAATTAACACAGCAAATACATCTATCACAACAGCTTTCGGGTTCGCTTTCAAGCAACGACAACAGGGTTTTGTTTCCCCAAAAATTCCATTACCACGGCCACCAGGCGGAGTGGGCCATGCTGCCCTCTTGCAACCTGAAGGCAGCACGTGTTCAAGCCGATTTGGCAGCGAACTGTGCAGATGCCCTGACAGACTGTAAGTTCCATTTTCTATCATTTCTGGGATTCTTCCAACTAGCTGAGGGCGCACAGCGAACATCTGGTACTCAGGATGACGCAGAAACCCCCCACCTCTACCACAACCCCCTAACTTTCTGAGGACACGCGGCTTCACCCGCACCCCGCAGCCCCCTAGCCCTCCATCTCGGACCCCTTCTCCCTTCCGCTCCTCCCTTCGTGCTGCAGCCCCCCGTCCCTACAGGGCAGCACCCCCCCCAGGCAGAGCCCCCTCCCCAGCCCAGGGCCTCGGTGCCAGCTCCGCGGGCCCCAGCTGCCGTCCCCAGCGAGAAACTTCCGCGCCGCAGGTCCCTGAGGCGGGACGCCCACGTCGCAGCTCAGCCCTAGCATACCGGCCAAGAACGCAGCCCCGCAGGACGGCAGCGACGCCTCTGCGCAGCGGCAGCGGCAGCGGCCCGGGCC
>VXAV01010314.1:561675-583055 GCA_013399715.1 Alectura lathami | reverse complement strand
AAGGCCAGAGCACCTCTGGATTGCCTACATGCTCCAGATACTCATTCCTTTCACTATGGGTGGTGTGCCCTCTGCTTTCATTCTTTTGGATTCATATTTCCCCCAGTCTGTTTGAGGGTTTAACTCCCTGGAGCCTTCACACACCAGAAATAGTTCCATTGGTGCTGCCCTGGGTTCTGCAAATCTCTGTGAGGGATGCACAGTTTCAGCATCAAAAATTATATGGAGTAGAGTGCTGTAAGCTGGTTTCAAATAACACAAGTTTGCATTGGCGTAGCTACATAGATGCTAAAGCCCAGCTAAGGCAAGACAGAAATAAAGATCATGATGAGAAGGAAGAAGAAAGTAGACTCTCTGTGAATGTGTCCCGTTGTAGGATATATCTGTACTGGTTCCATTCATGTGGTAATCAGCCAAAGACTTCCTTTATGATGTGAACACACCTGCGTCATATCTGCATCAGGGCCTGTAAAGTCGCAGGAAAAGGAATACAGAATCAATAATTCATAACAATGTAATAAAAAATCACAGATAAAGAAAGAGAAGGGAAAAGTTTCAGCTTAGGAAGAGCTCAGGATAAAATTATGAGTATAGAATTGCTTAGTAAAGATGGCATGAGGAATTCCACACCCAGGAACAGCACCTCAGTATGGCGCTGTAATGTCCTGGCTAGAGCAACACAGTATCAAGCACTAAAAATACCGTTGTGGGAAATCTCACTGGCTGGCTGGGAGCCTCAAGAGGTAGTAATGAGGCAAGAATCTGTATGAAATACTGCCTAGTTGTGCTTTGGATGGGTACTGCTGGGTTCTGTGTCCTGAGCCTAGTTAGAGCAGATCCTGTGGTAGCACAGGCTCGTACTAACGTCTCAACAAGAGAAGCCAGGGCTGAAAGCAACAGTGAAAAATATGATTTTTTTTTAATGCTTAAGTGCAGGGTTGCAAACGCATTGCTTTGTTTGTCTTGTGAGGTAGCGATAATTTTATGGCGCTCAGTTATATATTCTGTTGCAGCCAGGCTGCTCTTCTCTGGTGGCAAGGGTACCTTTCTTGCATGTGCTTTGTATTGGCCCACTTGGTGTCACTTCTGAGGCAGATCCAAGTTTGAGCCTCATGAGTGGACTGCAGGAGCAATGGGCTTGCATGGCGACTCTGTTAGCCATCGAAAGAATTCATGCATGACCGTTTGGAAATGTTATCAAAGGAAAAATGCCCAAATGAATAGGTATTAAAAACGCCCTTGAGAATTCCTGCCAGCGAGTCAGTGCCAGGTGACTGTTGGGCTGGCTGTTCCATTCTTTGCAGCACATACAGCGTTGAAGGACACCCATTGTTCTCAGATCACAACAAGCAACTGATACTTCCATGTCCTTCACAAAGCGACGTGCATGCAGGAATATACAGTTTAGGCATGGCACACAGGTTAAGCACACAGCAAGTGGCTATTTATATGAGGCATAGACTGTACACATTCCCACCTACACCCTACATAAAATTATTTGCACTTTTATGCAGAGCAAGTTGGATAAATCTTGGGATGCTTTTCTAGTCCTTCGACGATGCCAGACCAGAGCTTGGCACCTGGCAATCTGATCTTTGACTAATTTTACCCTCTCTCTGCTCATTCAAAATAAGTGTTTACATGAGAAAGTATATTTCTGCAAGCAAAAGTACCTATAGCCAAACAGGTGCGTTAGATTGTAGTGATATCCCTATCTTGCCCTTCTGTTTTTTTCCCGTCTGCCTTGGAATACAGGTGGAGACAGTAAAAAGGAGCTACTTAATCTTTCTGTGCCTAAGGTTTATACCTCTGCTTTTGCTGTTATTTTCCTTATAATTGTCTAGATGCTTTTTTTCCCCTTTCTTAGTTCAGCAATGATTTCTTTCTTTTCTTTATTTTCTTCGATCTCTGGAATGAAATCTTTTGTTGTTTCTCCCTTAGGAAAATATTATACAAAAGCAGAAATATTCCTTTGTGCAACAGATGGAAAATATTTCATTTGTCATAAATTACCTGTAGCCTGTGATCATTACTTGGTCCACATTCCATAGAACTGTATAAGAGCAAATGAGGAAAAAGAGTCGTTTGTGGATACAGAGCCTGAAATGTGACCTTTTGTCCTTTCTTTTTTCATACAATTTTCTGAAATTATATTTAATTTTTTCTCTTGAAGGAGGGTATCCTGAAACTAGTAGTATTTTTGTATTTATCTATTCTGGGGACTGTAATTTCATTTAGTTAAGCCCTAGGTGAGAAGATTAGAGCCTTTCCTATTGGATTTGTTCTGCTTAATGGCTCTGTTTAAAAGGCAGAAAGATCTCTCAGAGCATTGGACTAACGGTCCTAAAATCAAGAAGCTAAATTTCTCCTAAATATATTTTAACAGACTTCTGATGCTGGACAGTCCCTTTGATCACTGTATATTTTAAAAGCTGTAGCAAAGCAATTGGGGATATATTGTTACAGATAAGAGTGGGCAGACAGATCAGGAACAATCCTTTTTATAAATTTCAGCATAGGAAGCACAATAAATCTCTCGTCGCTGCTTGCAATGTGTGCAGCAAGGCAATATGTATATTTGCGTACACGAGATGAAATGTATTTGCACAAGCTTTTGTCTAATGTAAGTGTTTAAGAGCAAACTTGAAACAGCACCTAGCTTCTGTGCTTTTTACACGCAGAAAGGCAAATTGTCAGCTGGAGGAAATCAGTGTCTCTTTACTGACGTCAGTACAGCCATGGCAATTTACATCACCTGAGGATCTGTACCAGATTTTGTGTATCTGTCCTCACACACAAGTACACATGCATCCACTGGTGTAAATGAGTGTTGACAGTAGCAATAGATAGCAACTCGTCACAGAGATAACGTTGAACAATGAGAAAGCCATTAAGCAACATTCTGATTCTCCATTTAATAGGTTTGTAATGTTTTCTTATGGTATTTGAATATGCAGTTGGATTTTTTAATTTAGTGTTATTTTGCCTTCTGAGCATATTTTTGCAAGGTAGAAAGCAAATGACCTGCTTCTCACACATTCTCAGAGCCCCCTTCTGCANTAAGGTAGGAGGTTTTTTTTTTTTTTACTGCTGCAGAATTATAAAGATATATTTGTTCTATTTTATGATTTTTTTTTTTCTGTGCTCTGCCTTGTGCATGCACCCACAGTCTGCTTCTCACACAGATATTATTTTTATTGTCTTTGCTAAGATTATGTTCATTGATCAGCTGTTATTTTCATGTGCTCTCAAGTTATAACTTTCTGACAGGGATAAAAAAGGATCAATATTTTCCCTGATTGGTCACATCTGAGAAGGGATGTTTTGGGGAAGTTGAACTGCTTTTGAATAAGAAGGAAAATCTGACAAAACTCATTGTTCCTGCCCACATCTAGGTGAAAACCAGAGGGTCTGTGAGCTGCAGAGCTAACAAAACTTGGCTTCCAAAAGTCTTGTGTCACAGTGATGTTTTCTGATGCTTGACAAGATGTGTGCTGATCTCAGCTTCTCCTGGTGTTGAGGCTTTTGTAACATCTCTCTCCAACATGGAGACTTGTGTATGTATGGAGTTCAGTTCACTCTGCAGCCTTTCCCTCAGGGGAGAACCTACAAAGCTCTCTCTGTTCCATCCCAGCAGCTATTCTCATGGAACTTGTAAGAGGTTAATATCTCTGAGATCACTATTACGCATTCAAACTTGGTTTAGTTACAGAGCAGGAATTAACACAGAGGCACATGAGTGCACACATATACGCAGAGAAAGACAGAGACGCATGCTTAGAAGGAAAAAATAAAATATATGGTCCCAGAAAACATATTTTGCTTAGGAATACAGGCAATAAAGACCCTATATTTTATTTTATTTTTTAAATTAGCTCACCAGTACCACAAAGTAGCTGAACAGTCCACTCCAAATTTGTGACCCTTTCATTGGGCTAATGTTCTGTGTGTGCCTTTGAAAAGCCTTGGAATATTAAAGTTACAAAGGATTGGGAAATTACTGTAGGAATCCAATGGGCACCTAGTTGGAGATCAACCATTGGCAAATAGAGTCAGTTGCTCCTCCTGGCTTTGCATGTGAAGTTGATGGAAAATCTTAATCCACCTGCCAACATTTGCGTGGACATAGACTGCTGCTGAGACAATTGCTACCAAAGATTTTGATTTATATTTGCTGAAACGCACTAAAGCATCTACATTTTTCTCATGAGTAGTAGAAAATCGACACTTAGAATGTTATGGATCTTAGGGAGTCTTGGGGTTTTCTTCAGGCTTTCTGTACTTCAAATGCTTTTTTCAAATTCTGAACTTTCTATTAAAATTCAGGACCTTGCCGTCAATCTGTTTGTCTCTCATGTAGATTTCCAGGCAGTCCCCCAAAGTGGTTCACACTATTTGGATTCCAGTGGGAGAGCTGTTCTGACAACAGATGTTCTTGCTGCTGTGCCTACATGGACACCTCGTCTGTGTTGCACTCTTGGATCTGCCTCCTGGAGAGGTGTGGTTTTGGCCCTGAGGTCCTTAGTGGACTTTGTATATGATGGCATTTTCCAGAACAGAGCTTATCTCGCCAGATCTATAGAGATTATTACCTTTTTTTTTTCTACTTCAATTATGGAACAAGCTCAGACCTGTCTTTCCTTAGCTTTACTCCTCCATGAGGAATACTGTTTCTGTCTCTGTTGGGCTGTTCCAGGAAAAGTTTCATCTCTGCAGTGAGTTCAGCATCCTCATGAATGTCCTTGTCTTTCATTTGCTGGTTTTTAATTTGCAAATCCGTTCCCAGTAGGATACCAGTAAATTGCCTGTTCCTGCCTAGGCACTCACATGGCCCCCTTCACCATAGAAACTGAGTATCTCGATTTGTCCTGAGGGCCCATGCTGATACCCAGGTACACTGGACCACTAACCTTCATCCCGACTTGCAAAGAATCTGAGGAATGTCTCTTTTCCCTGAGCATTCGTTGGTTCTCGTGCCACAGACATCTCTTCACACAGTTTTCTTCTATAATGTTTTGTGCCAATAAATCCCTATCCAGTCAGACTCCTAGTATAGGTAGACTGAATGGTTCTGATCAATAATTTGCACTATTTTACAATGCAGGAAAGTCTAAGAGCCAGTTTCTGTTATCACTGAAGTGCAAGTGGCTGAAGTCACTTAACAATGTAGCTTCAAATTTGAAGAGATATGACACTAGTGCATGTGATCTGATGTTACTGTTCTTCTTGAACTGTCTTCTGTCCCACCACTGGAGCTAGTTAGTTTGAGTTAGCTATTAGCCTGTCAGATTCTGTGCGTACTTGCCGTGTCATTTGGGATGGTACAGCCAACTGCTGTAATGTTTCCCTCAAGAATACTGTATTACTAATTTGGGAAAATACTGATCTCCATGTTAGCTGCAGCAACATCCACTGCTGGTCCCTTGTTCCTGCCAAGAAAGGAGTGAGTTTCTCATCTTTATCTAGCTGAATACATAAATATTTGACTTCAGTGGACATGCTCTGGCTGCAACTATTATACAACCTCTGTCACCTCGTTTACCATGACTCTTATGCAGCCAAGAAGATGGGAAGTACCAGATTGTGTCCTTGATAGATGAAAAGCATCACAAAAAAAAAAAAAAAAAAATCAGTCTCAGATATTTAAAGGTATTTAGACTCCTAAATGTGGAAGAAAGTATCTAGTTCTTTTTTAAGAGAGGAATCAGATTTCTGCCAAACCTTGTTTGCTTTCAGCAAGTTATTTTACAGGTCAGCAAAAGAGGAAATACTTGTTACAAGGGAAGAGGAGAAGAGGATGAGCGGTGTCTACAGTGTGTCTCTACTCTGCTATGAGCAGCCTTCAGGCTAATTTTAGGTCTATATTAGCCTGCTCTTCAAATCCCAAGCCTGAAAGCATGGCTGGAGCATTGCCTCCGGTCTACATCCCAGGGGTGTGCGCATCTACATGCTGTCCATACCCTTGTGCAGTAGCTGTGGAATAGAGTACACCATACTTCTGGGTTCTGCAGAAGTTGTTTGTGCAGTCAGATACAAGCCAGCAGATGAGTGGGCAGCAGCATGGAGGAGTTACAATGGCAAGGAGAAAGGGCCCACTGGAAACTCGAGTGCAGGAGTACCAGGGTCCCCAGTAACCTTATCCTGCAGGGACTGCGGGGTGCTTGAAGGCCTGGTTTGTTAATGTGTGTGACTATAATGATACTTTGATGTAGCTAGGGGGAGGAAAGGAGTGACAGGGGTTTATGTTCTATTTTTATGAGACTTCCTACTCAGGAGAAATTAATAATAAACAGCACATGCAGAACATTACCCTTAACAGATACTGACTGGTTGAAGACACTTTCCCACTCCTGTGCTTAAGTAATTAGCACGCTACTGGGTGCCCAGAGTGTATGCGACTAGTTCTTATCACTGTGAAATGCAAATTGTCAAATCTCATGAAGAAATTCAGTTTGGCCTGGTGAGGCCATGTCTGAGAGTTCTCCAAGAAATACCCAGACTGCTAGGATGGTGAAATAGGCTTATAGATAGCATCTCTTTCAGGATGCCCTGCCTGACATTAGCACCTGCTTTTCAGAGTAGATGTTGGGGTCCTTACCCACCTGTGTCCCTTCACAGGATACACACATAGAGAGCAAGGGCATTTTCACTGTTCTCATGCTGGTGTAAATCTGTCGTCATGTTCCTCTCACTATTTGAGCCCATTCTTAATTGCCTTCCTCTTGTGAAGTAATTTTCTCTTTTGTGACATTGGTTTGAGATGCTGGCTAATCCTCACTGAGCAGTTCACATCCTAACACCTCAAGCACAAATGATAATATGACTTACAAAGCTGTAAGGAATCAGAGCCATTCTTCTGCTGCAGTTTTTTTACAAGGCTTCATTGCAAACTGCTATGGCCAACTCTCATATTTAACACCAGAAACAGCTGCACTTCAGAGATGAGCACATATACATAGTAATGTTACATTTTCTAAAGTGCTTTGGGAAGTAATGCACATATTTGCAGGTGGGATATTGCCAGTGCATGTCCCTACCAATGTCTAAAAGTGCAGCAAGCAGCAAGTGTGTAAGCTTTTCCTCTAGTTCACCATGACAAGATCTTGCTACAAGATGAATGATGGAAAGGCTATGTAAGAATAAGTAATAATAATACCACTGACTCTTCTGTGTTACTCTTTATCAGTAGACCCTTCAGTGCTTGCACAGGCAGTCCTTACTGTACAGAAGAGAGTGAAGAGATGGAAAATGTTTTGCTTGATTTCACTCCAAAGCTGAGAGTACAACCTGTGTCCCAGGGCACTGATCTGTCAGGTAGGCTATAGTGCCTTGAAAGAAGGAGACAAACTGGACAAGAAGTGTTAAATGTTATGAGGTCACTTCTGTGGCATAAATAACATTGCCCTAAATACTGAAATCTGATTCACTCTCTGGACAGCTTGATATCAGGAAGAGTTTTGACCAAATAACAGTCTAGATCTTGGCCAAAAATCCTTAACAGCCATTCATGATTGGTGTCAGATATATAGAATCATAGAATCACAGAATCATAGAATCACAGAATGGCTAGAAAGAATGAGCTGTGGAAGCTGGAGACAAAGTTGAATCTTGAATATAAGGAACTGAGACACGTGGTTTCAGGTTGACAGGGCTGTGAATATGCATTGCATGTAAGTTCAGCAATGTTTATGTAAGCAGCTAGTCCAGCAGGAAAGCATGTCTGAATCAAAAGGTGATATCTAAGTTGCTGGAGTGTGTTTTGTTTCTTGCAGCAATTAATCAGTTACTGGTTTCAGAGAACGGTGTGGGGAGGGGTTGAATGATCAAGTAAGTTTAGAGTCTATGGTCTCTGTAGTTTCAGCCTGATTGATGGAAGCTGGCTCAGCAAGCACGTGAAAGACACCAAAATCGTTCCTCTCATGGGAGCAAAAGGGAAAGCCTCCCACAGAGGTAGGCACTGCATGTGAGCTAGGGAAGCGGAAAATGATTATCACAGCTGTGCATATGAATAAGTTGACAGAGTGCCTTCTCCAAAAACCACTGCATAGCAAGATGCAGTTTCTTCTTCCCACAGCTATGTTTTCCCTCCCTCTCTTCTCGTGTTAAGTACAGAGCCATACCGGGGTCTGCTCCCTCCATCCCCGTCTCCTGACACATTCAGGGCAGTACATGCAAACACCATGTCATACAGACAGTCTCAAAGTCTTGCTTTTTCAGATTCTTCCTGCCTCATCCAAGGAGATGTGTGTGGCTTAATGGATTCTGGCCTGAGATTCTCATTTCTGGTAATAAGAAGAGCATTTGCCTTCTCCCATCCCCCCAGTTTTTGGTACTGTATGTGACGGTAACAATATTCTGTTAGCTCAGTCTGATTATCTCTCGCTGACCCTTTGGACAGGGACTTGTCTTACAATATGACAGTTTGACAGGAATCCTCCATCCTGCTGTATTTTCAGTAAACGTTGGGGCAGGCTCTGCTGTTTTACAAACCTGAAGGGTGCTCTTTGGAACACTGTCATGCATGTGTGACAGGGGAGCACATTGTGGGAATTTTTCCTACAGTCAAGGGATGTATTCAGTATAGAGCTAGCCTGCATTTGGTAATGACGAGAGACGACAAGAGATTGGGAACAAGGTCAGGAATGCCTTCATGATGTCAATGTGCCTTGGATTTTTCTGGAATTCCTTTCTCTTACTAGCAAGGAGCTATTTATGTTGGTTACTTCCGTGACATTTCTCAGTTACTACTCTTTAATATTATGGAGAAAAGTCAGGACCCATCTTGCTCCTAATAGCTAGAGCAACATTTGCAAAGATACCAGAAAGAATGGAACTGGCCCTCAGGAAGAAAGTTTTGGACCCCTTCTCCCAACTTCACCGGCTCCTTCCAGACATCACCTCCTGTTCATTCTGACTCCTTGGCCCCTGTTTCTCTTTCTCTTGGCAGTTACATCCTCTTTTTCCTCCAAAACCTCCATTCTGCAGCTCTGCTGCAAAAGGCCAGTAGTGCAGATGGCAGCTACACTGCGATGGCAGCACAGGAATACAGGAGTGCTGAGAACAAGGCTGTGATGAAGGCTTCAGTTGCTGGATTTCAAGATAGCTGCTGCTGGCAGGATAGGGAGCATTTCATGTCTGCAGGTACTGAACAGTGAATCAGTAGGGTCAAGTGGCATATAACTGGCACCTTAATCCCCATGAGAATACATCTCAGTGCAGAGAGGTGAAGTCTGAAGGAAGCAGGGGTACAAAAGTATGTCAGCATATATATTCACTCATGACTCTAAGTGAGATGTGCTTCACGGTGCATATATCCAATTTTTACATCTGAGGACTTATATGGGTTTCAGAACCCAATGAATTAACAAAATCAACAGTAAGAGATTGAAAGAAAGATTTGCACAATCATTTTTAATAAGAAATTATTTCTGACTGTTTTGTTTAGTGGTGTGGTGATGACTATAGAAAAAAATTAGCTCTTTTGACCTGTGTTTTGTGTTTCAAAGAATAAGTGACCACATTCTGAACCTGGACTGAGAAGGGTCCAGAGACAGCTTTAGAAGAAGCTCTGAATAAGTAAGCAGGAATTCATGCTGAAAGGAGAGAACTAAGTGGAGACTTCTAAGCAAGAGGAAGCTTCAGAAACTTCTGATGGTGCACAAAAAACAGATGGGCTCAGGAGGCAAACAAAATGCTATCTTTCCTGCTATCAACTGAAACGAAAAGCCATAGTTGCATATCAGAGAACAGATACTACGAAAAGCAAAGGCAGCCTACCTCAGTATCAACTGTCAGACCACAGGCCATGGAGCTAAAAGATGTATCGATGTTCTTTGCTGCTCCATTTCTGAGCAGTAGGCAGTCTGGCTGGTGCTGTGAGATCCTCAGCAGTCACAACTTTATTTCATCACAAACTTTAAGATACTAACACCATAGCAGGGGATGCTCTTATTTACATTGAAACAGTGCATTTTGTCTACTAGCACTACCCTCTGCTGAATGGGAAAAGCAGAGATGCTGTACAAGCTGTACAAGTCCAGAACTTCATTTGCAAGGTAGCAGTTGCTGGTCAGAATTGGGATGAATGTGAGAGGTTTGCAATTTGAGGAAGAGACACAGAGAACTGGAGGAAGTGATGCTACAGCACTCAAATGAAGACACTGAATGTTGTGCAAAGGACTAGCAGGTGCTGCATGGCTGGCAACTTTGGTGAGACGGTACTTGAAGGACCAAGACTAAATAGCATGGGAAATCATAAGACTGGGTCCTAATGCATCAGTAGAGCTGTGTGCACAATCCACACTGGAATAACAAGGGATAACATTGGCAGCTCTCTAATTCAAGAGCAGAGCTGTGTGGATGGGTAGGAGTGGGCAAGCAGGATCAGGTTGTACTGGCAGCTACACAGGTGCTCAGGACTAGGCTGGTGTAGGTGCTGCAAGTGAGGAGAAACCGCAGAGCTGCACAAGGGAAGCCTCACCTGCACTCTGCTTGGCACCAAGGAGTTGCTATTAATCTTTCACTTCCTCAAGCACTGATATTCAAATAAATTATGAAAAAAGGTTCCTCAAATGCAGGAGGAAAAGTTCTTTAGCTTCATATTTATGAACTTAGATAAAAGGGAGCTTGATATGAATCTCAAAAAGTGACATCTCAATTTTATCATGCCCATCATGATGATGAGTGCAAGTGTGGGTTGATTACTTGCTCCTGACTCCTGTCTTTCCCTTGTGCTTTCTAAGGTTCTGCTTCTCAGGGAACTTCTTTTCACTGATCAGATCAGGCTGTTCTTTGTCTTGCAGCCTTGTGGTTTCCACTAGCACCAAGCCAGAAATTACCTCATTTGCTAATAGATATTCTAGTTAGCAATAGCAAATCCGTCCACTGAGGATATTTCTGGCCTGTTGTGCAAGGTGGGAATGCTGTTGGAATGGCACAGTGCTGGCACACAAATGGGAATGCTTGCACCCATTTGTGTAACAGCATGTTGACACACAGTCTATTCACCCGAGAGTTTCTGATGGCCCATGTTGCTCACCAAATCATAATTGTGATGTTGGAGAGAGAACAACAATTCCATAGTCAGCTGAAAATCTCCTGGGTCAAAAGACTTGCTGAATTTTCATGACACAGGATTTCTGGGTATGTGTTCATTGATTGTTTGGGGATTTGACTGTGGAGAATCCAAAGCAATTTTCTCAATAAGGCTTTTGATGTTGTTGTTTTAATTATAAATTATGTAAGAATAGGTTTTCAAGAAAAGATCAAGCCATCTCCCAAACAGTATACAAAACAGATTTTCTACAGAATTAACTATAGATCTAGAGAATGAAAGTGCTCGTATACTTTTTCTGTTCCCAATGTCTCCTAGACACTTAGTGCATAATTCCTCTTTGGTTTACTTCGGCATAGATGGAAAGTAACCATTCAAGACAATGAAAGCAACACAGAGGAAGCCCATAGCCATGAGCAGACATAAGGGAGAGAGAGGAGAGGCCCTTGGGGTTCTATTGGGCCCACAGGAAACAGTAGCTGGATTGAACAGTGAAGATGGAAGGCTATTTCAGATTTAGTAGAAATACAGGGTGCATTGCTAACTAAGAAATATATTGAGTAGGCAAACAAGAAGAAGGGTAGCACTGTAGTCAATGGTGCCTGTTGTCTGTAAGAGAACAATTGGCTGCAGTAATGGACATGGCGTGGGTCCCAGTGCCGCAGCAGCTCTTCTATGCACTGTTGCGTCTCTCAAAGTTCAAGCCCGTTCTGGTTGTATGACAAGTGAGACAAAGATGCATCGAGAAACTTTTTTTTAATTATATTTTGCCTTTTTTAGGCCCAAATTTTCCAAACAGTCAAAGCATGAATTCTTCATTCTCCTATTAACTCCTTTTGCTTTGGTTGAAGAATTGAGTTAGAATATTGGAGAATCACAAACTGAAACATCACATGAAGCCAACACTGACAATACAGCTTTCCTTTCATACTCCAGTATTTTTCTTTAAAAAGTACAAAAAATTCTCAAAGAAAATTGTCATCACCAAAACACTTCCAAAACAGAACAGAAGTTATCCCACTTTAATCCCCAATCACCAACTTCTTCCCCAACCCACAGTGTCAAGACCAAAAACCCTTCCAGGTTCCTTTCATTAACTATCTGGCACAGAAGAAAAAGGTGGTAATATTTGAATAAAAACTGTGAGATGAAAGGAGGTATGAATTTAGAAACCCAGTGTCATATGAGGGCAACTTCTATAAATGCTAAATAAGTAAAGACTGAAACATGTTATTTTGTGTTACATTTCACCAGAAAACATTTACAAGGACACGAGTGCAACAGCCAGCCTTTTCTAATACATGTCTAGTTTTTAGTGTACTTACTCAGTTGACATCATTTTGCCTCTTTCTTTAATAGACTGAGGGTCTTGAGGCAGACTGAAAGCTTTCCCAAAGAGAGCTAATAAAAAGAACATTGATACAAGAACTTGTTAAGACAAACGAGTTTCAGGACAGTGATTTATGTTGGTGAATTTATGAAAAGGATCTTGCAGTCACTCCAACCCCAGCACTTCCTGACAGCAGTTGATTTTATGAAGGAAGTTAAACAGAGGAGTGACTGCTACACAGTGACATCAAAAGTTGCTCCTTCTGGGCCAGATGGCCTCACTGCTGGAGCATGTGGAGCAATCTATTCTTAGACGCCAGCATTATTGTTTCATGGAGAGCAAAGGGTGATATGGCAAGTTTCCTATTCACAAATGTGCTTGTATTTCTTGATCCTGGAGGTTTGCAATTACCTCACAGCCTATTGTATTTTGTATGGAGCCCATCAGTGGAGAAGTCTGCATATTCATCTATGAAGAGCAACCTCCAGATGTGTTTGAATTTCAACTCTGTAAGGCTGCACAATTCCCCTTTTTCTTTCTTCCTGACTGTATCCTCCATCTCATTTTTTTTATTAGCAGTTCCTCATCTTATCTGTCATTGAATCACTCCTTGGACTGATTTAAAAGCACTAACTTATTAAGCTGCCAAGGAAGAAATGGGAAACCCAAAACTTATGTTTCTGCTCCACATCCGTCTCTTGTACTTCTCTTGCACTTTGCCCTCTGTTCCCTTCCCTTTTTTGTCTTGCTTCTTGTAGGTTTTTCTTCTTATGAATCTTCCATTGGTCAAAAAGATCCTATAGCCAGAAAGACAGAGAATTTTTAGTTTGTCTGAGGTCAAACAATAAATTTATGTGCCATCTTCTTGACCTTTGTGAGATGCTGAGGCTAAGGAAAGGAAATGAAGTGCAGACACCTAATTTCATCCTGGTACTTGGAGGTTTCAGTATCAGCTGTTACGAAGTCACTAGTTTTAGTTTCCTGTGGACAGAAGCAGCCAGGCAGTAGATATCTAGCATCAAAAAGGCACAGAACTTTTACTCTATTTGCACTGCAGGCAGCAAAATGGTTTCCAACAAACTTGCAGACTAGCAGAGGAGCAAAAGAACAAAAGCCACAATCTAAAAATGACACAGGAAGATGTGGGAGTGTGGAATAACGGACATGAATGTTAGACTACTGCACGAACAAGCCTTTCTGTAATAAACAGTGATTAAAGAGTAGGCCTCAAGGACACAGTGTCTCTGAAGTATAAGATAAGGAGCTAGCATGCGGGTAGGGTAGGAACATATTATAATTAGAGGATAAGTTATAGGTTAGAGCTTAATGAGTGACACTGTTATAACCTAATGAAAACGCAAGATATTTTTAGTCACAAAGCTAATGCTATATAAGCAATTGTATCTGCGCAATAAACGTTCGTTTGGTTCGTTTGGTACCTATGAATGCCTTGCTGATTGATCTCCGATAGGAAGAGAGCAGATGAAATCAAGAGTATTACACAAATCCTAATTTCTGCAGAAGTAAGATGTCACAAGTAAAACTCAAAGACCCTAGAAAGCAAGCCATGGTCTCCACTGGAAAGGGGGATGATTGGAAAGTCATGAGACTGGGGAATTGCATGAAATAATATGATAAATTCTTTGAGTTTAGAATCTCCCAGAAAAAAAAAAAAAGGCAATGGCAAAGACATACTCCTCTCTCCCCAGTCTTAACACCTCAGGGAACAATGATTAAGGAACCTCAGATTTTTTTCTAGGTATTCACATTATTTTGTTCAGAGCACTTGGCACACGAGAAGACCAAGCTCTTAGTTGGACTAAGATGGCCTGCATCTTTTATGTCTGCATAAAGGCTACCAAACTTTTGGTACTATATAAAGGAGAAGGAAAGAACCTAGAGTGTTTCAAAACACCATCACTCATTCTCTGCTTACTAGTGTCTCATTAGCACCTCCTGCCCTCAGCTGTGTTTAAGTTTCTAAAAGTTGACAAGTCAGTCTAATTACAGTCATACTTCCAGACCTTTAAGAGTTCAATTTTTGGTTATGGAGTAGATATGGGTGATAGGGAAGGACACAAAGAATTTTCTTTTCCATTTTAAGGACTGTGAAGGAAAATCTAAAGCTATCACACTGAACTGGTGTGTAAAAAATATTGAGGAATATCCTGCCAAGCTCTATTATCCATTCCAGTTAGCCACCATTGGATTTCCAGAATCACTGTAATGCAGAACTGTACACACAAGTGAAAGTTTAGCTCATCCTGTAGTCTCTTAGCTATTTCATTTTCCTAAGGAATATCTGGCATGAAGTTGCCTTGCGCATCTGGCCACTATCAGTGACCAGTCCCGCAGATCATCTGCAGAGTATCCCTTTGATGCAACTATCATATACCTCCTATTCCAATCGTGCCCTCAAGGTTTCCATACCCATTCCAATGGATTCCACTTCTCTAAGATCCCAATTCAGTGGTCTGCTAGAGGCTTTGGTGTGCTCTTCACAGTCGTTCTTACGTTGCAGTGCAGTAAATTTGTTTGTGGTAGTTGCATACAGTGAGCTCAATCAGAGAGGTCCTTGGCTTTCATATCCTGCACTGAAGCACTAGCTTAAGCAGTTAAAAAATCTCTTCCTCCATACGCAACCTTAATAAAGCTTTTCAGAAGCATTCCCCCACTTAGAGAAAAAAAAAAGGAATTTGAATAAAAGAGTTCGGGGGAATGTAATTGGAAACAGTTCCATCAAATAATGGCTGTAGACTGAAATTCCCTTCTTGCCTTGAGGAGTGCTGTACTTTTTTCTAAGCCAGATGAACATTAGTTTGCATTTGCAGAACCTTCTACCTTCTGAGAGTGCACAGGCTGACCATTACCTGCTACTGAGACAGCTGGCTCTGGGACAGAAGGCAGCAGTCCCATGTGATCAGAATTACTGTTTCTCTACAAAATCTGTGGTCAGGTGTTAGGCTAACCAGCTGAGACCAGGCCATTAGATGGTGCATGTGAGTGTAGCCCCAGTGATTTCTGTTAACCAAATGGAATTTGACAGAAGACTCCAGGTTTAGGCATGCAAGCATGGAACTAAAAAAGTATCCATTTAGTCTCATTAGTTCAAGTGACTTTGGCATTACATCTTGCTAGGTCCACTAGACCTTACAGCACTATGCCATGGCACTGATTCAATGAAGACTCAGACAAAAGAGTAGCACCTTCTGCAGCACACCCTTCAATTTTTCTTGGAAAACTTCAATCCAACTGTATGCCTAGGCTGAATCACTTAGCTTATAACAGTTGACATGAGCACAGCCTGGAGAAACATAGCTGTAGGCCACTGAGCGTTGCTGAACTGACTCTTTTTGAACTCAGTGAAAGAAGTCTAGCAACTGCAGTGAAACCTTTTCACAGTCTGTTTGCTTTGGAGTCACCCTGATTCCGATTTTGCTATGAGTTTTATTGTTCTAAACACAAAGATCTCACTTCGGTTCTTTTTAAAGGAGAGAAACATACCCTTGCAGGTGGAGGAATACAGTACAAGCAATGCCCAGTTTTGTTCCTAAAACATTCCCATCTACCAGTGTTGAACTAGATAAGCCTCAGTATGGACCTATTCTCAATATTTTCACATTTTTTCTTCTATAAAGGATCCTCATGTTGTAGTTTCTACTGCTGAGAGGAAACAAAACTATCAAACACAAATTAAGAGGTAACTTCCCTTTTTGTAATCAGATCAACTGCCACAATTTAGTCACAAGTGCAGAAAATAGTGTAAACTGATAAAGAATCATGGAAGCTTGTAGAAGGGCTAAAAGTGATACAATGGCTCTTACATACTCGTATAATCCAGCCCATACTCCTGCTGTATGACAGGAGGATAAGTGTAAAGAAACCAGTCGTCTTTCAAGGACCGTTGGTTTCTGAAGACATGTTGCAGTCATCCATGGGATCTTCAGGTTACCTGCAATCTGTGTGTAGTCAAGCAGGACAGATCTTCAGCTCCTATCCAAAATGGCTTAGTGATGTGAGCACTTAGTTTCAAATAGGATTCAGCTCCATGGCAAAGAAACTGGTTTCTCAGGAGCTCACTGGGGAGCAGCACATCTCTGGTTTGAAATCTGAAAGAGCATTCCCATCTGCTCTGAATGAATGAAAAGGATGAGTCTTCCAAAGTCACCAAGGGATTTCAGGTGTTTAGCTTTCATTAACACTCATAGAAATGGAGCAATTAGATCCTCCTAGGCAGACTTGAAACCCTAAATGATCTTTCAGTATATTTTGAATGAGGTTTGTTTAAATATCCTTGGCTCAGAGCTCCTGAGCTGCACACAGCTGTGCAGCTGTTGATTGCCAATTTGATTGCCAAATCCCACCGAAGTGATGGCTACACATCAGTGGCACACTGTCTTTCTTTCTCACCTACACCCTTATAAAGCACTTAGGAGATTAATGGAAGTATTAAAAGAAGTTGCATATTGTTCCTATTTTGAACAGCTGTTCTACCTTTGTGGTGGTTTCACACTGGTAGGTAGCTCAGCTCCACCCCTCTCTCATTCCCCCTCCTCAAATGGCCAGGGAGAGAAATACGACGAAAAAATAATATTGTAGGTTATGTTAAGGGAGATCACCCACCAATTACCGTCAAAGGCAAAACAGGCTCAGCACAGGGAGATTACTGTCATTTATTACCTATTGATAACAGACTAGAGCAGGGAGAAACTAAAAGCAAACTAAAGACACTTCCTTCATTCACCTTCTTCTGCCTCCTCCTACTGAGCGGCACAGGGTGATGAGGAATGGGGACTGCAGTCAATCCATAAGGCTTTGTCTCTGCCGCTCCTCCATGGCCACTCTCTGTCCCTGCTCCACTACGGGATACTCCCCACAAGCTGCAGCTCCATTCTGGGGCCTGATTCTGCGGGAGCTCTTCATGGGCTGCAGCCTCCTTCAGGCCACATCCTCCTGCTGCACCGTGTGCTCCTCCATGGCTGCAATGTGGAGATCTGCTCTGTGTGGAGATCTGCTCTCTGTGGAGCCCACAGTCTGCAAGGGGACAGCCTGCTCCACCACGGGCCTCTCCTGGGCTGCAGGGAGCTTCTGCTCCATGTCTGGAGCACCTCCTGCCCTCCTCCTGCGCTGACCTTGGTGCCTGCAGGGCTGCTTCCCTCCCATCTCTCAGTCCTGTCTCCCAGCTGCTGTTGTGCAGTGATGTTTCCTTCCCTTAAATCTGCTCTCCCAGAGCACCCCCAGCATTGCTCGTGGCTCAGCTCTGGGAGCAGCAGGTCCATTTTGGAGCAGCTAGATCTGGCTCTGATCTGACAAGGACTCTTCTCGCAGGGGCCACCCCTGCAGCCCCTCTGCTACTGAAACCTTGCTAGGTAAGACCAAAACAATCTTAACTGTACACAGCATACTAGTAATGTCACAGAGGGCAAAGTATGACTGTCATCTTTGCCTAGTTCTGCCTCTTACACTGGTGGAGGACTCAAGATACTTAAGTTTAGCATCAATACACGAATTTTTCTCTCTTTAATATCTTCTACAGCAATCAGGTTTCTAACATTTCCCTCACCCAATATTAATGCAGTCACTGAAGTCTTCATGGTCACTGCATGGTGACATGTCCCAGACCAATGGATAGCATTGCAGTGTCTTTATCACAGTTACAGCGAGAAAGCAGACACCATAGTGTCAGTAGATGGTGTGTGTGTGTGTGTGTGCGCGCGGGCGTGCGTGCAGGGACACGTCTTCACAGGCAGTTTTGAGCAGTACTAACACCATTTTATAGCAAGGTCGTTTTTGCAGGTAAGTTCAGTCACTGTAAGCAGACAGATCATGCTACCACATTAGGGAGAAGGCACTGCACTTAGTCCATGAGGATGGAATTGTGCTACCAGAATAACAGCACCTAGTGACTCCTCTCCAAGAGGATAGCTTCTCCACTGTAAGAAGCAACACAGCTTAGTTAGAATTCAGAAACCCTTTCCATCGAGCACAAACATGAAGATTTCTTGTAATCTGTCTGGCACCACTGAGAATATTTATGAACACTAAAACTGCCTAACCACCCACACATTTTCAATATATGATAAGGTCTCATGAGAACCTATGTCTTACAATAAAACGTCATGCTTAAGAATGAGAAGACTGTTTTTTTGTTACTAGATTTTCCACTGAAAAAGGAAGGATTTTCCATTTCCCTTGGAAGGTCTTTAAAAAACTAGAGCAACATGAAAGATCTGGAGGTGTTTCTGGACCAAAAAAGCACCCATTTTCTGGACTGTGGTGATTTCTGACCAATTGTCATTTGATGAATTGTCATTCACACCAAAACTTGACTGCTTTGACTTGTTTTGGCTTCAAGCAGAAGTGATATTGGTCATGGCATCTTTGGAGCTAGCTGTCAGAAAATGACGCAACAATTTTGCCTTTAACTGTACCCATTAACAGAGCAAGAAAATTTCCTACTCATTATTCCAAGAATAGCAACAATGCCTTTTGAGAGGGGATTAGCTGAAATTTCAAGTGTGCCAATACTTCTCAGCTCTGAAAGCTCTCCCAAGTAGCAAGATTAGTCTGCTGAAGAAGGAAGGCTGCATAGCAGTGATGTGAACTGGTGTTCAGGATTGGTGACGTAAGTTGCAATGTGCTGAAAATTCTGTATGAATACACATAATGGTAGCAAAAGGGCCTTCCTACTGGCAGGCTCCAGAAGAACTCATGCCTGTGGGAATCTACAAAGGTTAACAACCTTCTAAAACCTAAAACCAAAGCCAAAGCACAATGCTAGATCAACGTGGAAGGAGGAAAAAGGCTTCTTTCCAATCTGCATGCGTCATATGGCCATTTGCACTCACGTTCTTTCCTCATACTGGAAATTCAACATACAGGAGGAATATGTGTTGGGATCAATCACAGAAGGGGATAAATTTCATTATATGGGGTCTGAATTTTATTTGCCTATGTTGTTTGATAAAGAGACAATTTCTCAAATGTTTGTATGAAAGTTGGTTGGTAATTGCTCCTGTTGAATGGCTGAGGCTTCCATTTTGGTGCCTCTCTGATTTATTTTTTCCATCCTGTGCAGTGCCTGTTAGTGACATTCAGTTAGTAAAAGAGATATATTGTTGCTTGTTAGGGCATGTTGCAACTTTTCAGTCTGGTTATTTTATTAAATCATCCCAAATTAAATATATTGCTTATGCTGCACTTCCCACCTCCTGATAAACCTTCCGCCTGAATAGAAGCTGGCGAGATGTGAGAACTCAACTAGACTGTTAATGTGTGCCTAGGGAAAAGTTCCCATTTTTAATGATCCCATGAAATACATGCAAGATCTAGATGTATCCTTTACCTCTAGTTTCTTTATGCATATGGACCATCTGCTTTTTGCTGTCTAGTAGGAGAGATGTAGAGTGTTTTGATTAAGCAGTCCAGGAAACTGGAGGAAATAATTCCAGTGACACCTATGCATTCTCACAGAGATGCTTTTTTAGCTCAAGCAGGAGAGAGTTCTTTCTGCATAAGAAGACATCAGGGGCTCCATTTCTCTACTATCAACATGCAGGCAGATGTTCAGCCAGGTAGTACTGTGCCTATTTACATACTGCAGCAAGACTTTTATGAGCTTTAATGATGATTTCAACAGAAAGCTGTTGCTTTCTGTTTGTTTATTGTGCTGGCAAATAACTGTCTGTGACAGTGAGGCTATATGTTCTCTTTTGGAGAGGAGACTGGTTAGAAGACCTGTAAAGCTTCCCTATTAGTAACAACCAAGCAGTACATGTCACGTTCATTCCTGTTCCTTTGGCTTATTAGTGTTGTGAGGCTATTTCAGTCTGTTTTCTGTTGCCTTCACTAGTTGTAATGAATGGTTTGGTTTGCTCAGTCTGGAAGAACCAGGTTTATATTGTTCATCGTTGAAGTTCCTTTTTTTCGGTGTTGTGAGCTTTTTTGATATTCCACTGACAGGTTATGTAGCCTCTACAGCCCTGCCAGAGCAAAGACGATGCTCAGTTCAGATAGGCACAGCATCCTGCTTCTGAGACAGATGTTCTCTCTTAGGACCACAGTTTAGGCTATGCAGAAGAGCATCAGGGTTCGCATGCCATTCTTTTCAAGAAGTGCTCAGTTCTGTTCCTTGGGGTTGATATCCAGTTCAGGAACTTACAATGACCTTTAGGAGACCATCTGGCCAGGTGAGCTGTTGGAAGAAGTGGCTTGCAGCCTGTTCGCTAGAAAGTTTCTCCCTCATCTAAGGAGGCTTTGCAAATTGTTGTAAATCAGGACAGGAGAAAGCAGTATGGGAGGGATAGATTTGACAGCTGCAAGCTTTAGCAGTTAAGCATGGGTTGTTTCTGTCTCTTAATCGGTACACACGTTTCTCCCTGCTCCCCACCCCACTGCCCCGAAACCTGTTGAATTCTTTGTGTTGGTTTCGTCCTCCCCTGTGAAATTAGTTCTTCTGGTTCCTACTTCATCCTTTACAGCAATTTAAGCTGCTGAGTAGAGAGGAATCTTGGAAATATTGCTTAGAAACCGGGACTTGAGGCGTTAGAAAGGCAGCACCTTAATGCTGCAGACAGGCTTTCTGTGTGACAGTGGGCAAATTGTATTGCCTCACTTTACCTCAGCTTCCCCCATATGACTAGAGAAGTGTTACTCGCTTCCCTTGCAGGAGGTAGCACGAGGTGTCTGCCACTGGGGTTTATAAAGAGCTTTGAGACTGCTGCCTTTGAAAGATGAACAGTTTTACTGCAGCGAGTGCTCGATGACTGGACATGTTTGACAGCACTTTGTGGAGCAAAGAAATGAGTGGGCCTGTGCCTTGTTATCACAGAGAGGAGACAGTTTCTGAGCCAGCTTTTGAAGTTGAATTCTATATATCATTTTAATGCAAGGTTATATTTTAATTTAGACAGATATAAGGCATGACAACTTCAAAAATTAGAGTAGTGACTGAATCAGGCAGTCATGCTGGAAAATTCCTGGGCAACAGACACTGCC
>VXAV01010314.1:526859-542588 GCA_013399715.1 Alectura lathami | reverse complement strand
TCAGAGTGTTTGAAGTTGGGTGTTGTTTTGTGCTGCCTCTGACACCTCAAGGGTCCACATGGAACTATTTTAATTTTCAGAAGTGCTGAGCAGCTCTTACTGGGTTCCAGTGCTGTGATAATCGCCCAACACCGCTAAAGACCAGGCTCCTTACAAATGTTTCCAGGCAAGGGACCCAAAAGCAAGTCACTCAGTCAAGGCTTTCTTCCTTTGGATGAATTATTTTGCCTTTCTCTTCTAATAAATACACTTCTAGCCTTCTATTTTCCTGTTTTCCTCATGCTTGTTACTTACGTTTTTGTTTTACTTTGCTCTGATGTCTTCCTCCTTTCTGTTCTCCTCATGATCACAGCACACTCCCTTGTACTTGCCAAGCCAATTTTCCACTACTGTTATTGGCAATGCCCAATACTGATGTGCTGAGGCAATTTCTGTGCTTTAGAGAGGCTTCAAGAGAAATGTCTGCAGAGTTAATTCAGCCATTGTCACAACAAAAAATAAACATCTTTACATTAAAATGTATAGGAAACTTATCTAAGGAAACACATCTAAGGAAACATTTGTGTCCCAAACTAAATAGACAATAGTAGAGACCAGCAAAACTGTTTTTATGAGATGTATGGGATCATGAGACAGATACTGACAGAAAGAAACTTTTTATTTGAGTGGTTTTGGCTCTTCTCTACAGCTTGGCATTAGCAGCAGGATGGGTAAAGGAGGAGAATAAAATTGCCAATCCACCTCTCTTCTGCTGTCCACCATCTCAGAGTGCAAAATGTTCAAGTATTAATAATATTTGTTTTTGAATGTCATTGGGTGTCACCATTCCCTTGGAACAGCCCTGGGAAAGACTTTCTCTCATGAGTTTTCTGTTGAATGAGATGAATACTAACCTTCTACTGTTTGCTTTTTCTTGCAGGAATGAAACTGTTTTGCACCAGTTCTGTTGCCCAGCAGCTGATGCAGAGCAGAAGCCTTCATCTCCAGACTCCTCACCAAGGTGGGAAACTGCTGCCAGCAAGGCCGTTTCTTTTTCATCCTCTTCTGCTTTCTCATCTCCCATCAGTGTCTTGCTGATGGAAGACAAAATTCACCTATTATACAGCCCGTTACTCTTCCACTCTCCCTTATGCCCCACATCCCCCACACTGCTGTCCCTCTCTTTTCACTTCCAGATATTACTCATTCAGTGTAATTGCTCACAGCCTCCTCTGGTCTCCACTCACATGCTCCCATGCACCTCCAGTACTAACTTTCAGCCTTTCTTCCAACATCTGCTTTCATCAACCCACATCCACACTTGTAGCTTTTCTTACCTTCCTGCATCACTTTGACAGTGATATACACACGCCTCACTCTTCTTCAAAGTAATTACCCTACATTATAAGACGTCCAGGCATGCAGTGGTATAAACCTGTAACATTTAACCTACAGTGAAAGTCTCCAAACAAACTTAGGGTTCTTTCTCATGCTGGGGCATACACAATATCTGTTTTCTCTCTCCCATACATGGCTGGGGTGAGAGCTGACCTCTCAGAAATACCTCACTGGGATCTCGCTTGTTCACAGCAATGGCTAGGGCTGATGCAGCCTGAGGCAGAGGGGCACAGTTTCACATAACACGCAGCTGAAATCGTTTGAACTTGCCACAGTGATGGTGAGCTATAGACTGGTGCTATTAACCATTACCAACTTGTATTCGGTGCAGCCAGGGTTGGGCACATCAGCAATTTTTGCAGCTGTCCTTCATCAGTGAAGGACATTGGTGCCAAATCCAAGGGGTCCAAGGAGCATCAAAAGTACTAGGGATGCACATACTGGGTAGTTCCATGCTCACCTTGTCCCTCCATTCCTGCCATCTCCTTCTCTACTCACAGCCTCTTACACCTCAGTTTCACAGACCTGCTCCTGTTTCGCATGCCTCATCAGCCTTCTGTCAACAGTAAAAGGTTTCTCTTTGAAGATGTCCCTCATCACACTGCTAGACTTTTACATCTGGCTTTTGGCATCAGTATATGAAGCTTGAGTTACTGGGAAGGGCTCTGGACAGAATGGGGCAGCTGAATTGCACTAGTGAGGCTACAGAATTTTGAAATTATATTTCTTTTGTTTATTCTGCTCACTGGAGCAGGCTGTGGTTTCTGATTTCCTTCCAAGGAGAAATATGAGTGCTGGACAGCCGCGAAGATAATAGGCACACGCATTTGTGTGTATTCAAAAGCAGGGTTCAGCTACACTTGGAGACAGGGTAGAAAAGCAGGACTCCTAACGCCCATTTGTGTGCGTGGATAGAAGGGTTAACACCTGTGATGTCTGTGCTGAGGGCTATCGAGCATTGGTAAAGTTTGTGCGACAGTGCCATGGGATGTCTGCAGCTGCATCCCAGTGGCAGATGGGAAGGTGCTGGCAAGGAGAAGAAAATGGCAGAGGCTGCTATGATAGGAGCAACCACCTCTCCCTCGCATTTGTGGAGATAGAGGGTTTTGGTTATTTCCTCTATTTATCTGACATACAGCTCAATTTTTTCATAGCTAGTTGTCATTATACTCTGATCCTTGACTCTGCCCCATTCTTGTCCCAGTCTCCATCTTATTTCTGTTCAATTCCTTTCGTTTCTAGCATTTTCTTATCCTACAAGGCTGTCATTCCCACAGTGTCTTAAGCTCTAGGGTAATTTTTGTCATGCTCATGTGTCAGGCTTTTGGCCTAGTCACTCCCAAAGGCCCTGCCCATCCCTGAGCCTCAGTTTGGCTGCCCTCCTTGTGCTGGGAAGCACTGAATTTCTCACCTGGGGTGTGGCAGGTAAATTGAAGAGACAGCAATAATTTATTCCACTAATTTAACAACTTGGCAAGTTGCATCCAAAGATGAGTCATAATCAGGAAAGTCAGAAGTGGAGATTAATGATGTTCACCCCTACAGCATGTTGCATCCCAGGTTCCAGCTGAGGGCCCTCTCATACTGCTCTGTGTCTGTCCCTTTTTTCGTCACCTAGACTATCTTTTGTAGCATGTCCCATTCTGCAGGCACCGCTCCCTTCTTTCCTTTCTTTCCAAGGCTTTTTCTTTTCTTTCCATTTCTAATGCCCCTAGGCCCCAGTAGCAGTCCTGAGCCTGACTGTGACTCAGAATTCTGTGCAGAGACAGAGATGGTTCAAGTCACCATGGCTGTTTGAAGACAAGAAACAATCACACAGACTTTTGCTTTTTGTAACAGGGCAGCTTTTATATGTAATCTATGTATGTGATGGCTTTGGGTGGGAGGAGTATCCCTGCTTCCCACACAGTGCCAGGAGAAAGGCAGAGCACATGCAGGACCGTTAAGCTCACTGGTCAGGTTTATGTTGGCCAGAACACACCCCCTAGCCTCTGCCAGGTCTTGCGGTCTTCCGTGGGCATTCTTCCTTTCTGAAGCTACATATGCAGCGCAGTAAGGAGGACTAGACAAATGGCAGAGCAGGAGAACCACAGGGTCACCATAGAGCTCACGTCTGTAGCTAATAGCTGTGTTACTCTGGAATGGCTCGATGCACTGCTGCGAGAGGCTCATTGGATCATTTACAGAGCCTGTCACCCTGCTCAAATCTGGCAGGCTCCCTATTGAACCAAGGCAGAACAAAAGTCAATCAAGACTGAAATATGTGGGTCAGACAGCCTGAAAAGGCAATCAGCTCCTGGGTGAGCCAGGAATATCCCTAAATAAGCCCATCAGGACTCCTGATGGGAGAGCTTGGGACACAGGGACCCCCGGTGCAGGCATCCTGAGCCCTACTGAGGAGACAACAGGTCACAAGTGGTGCCCTGGTGAATTTGATAAACCAGCTTGGGATTATTCTTTCTTTTCCCCCTCCTTGATCAAGCGTTTCCCTAAATGAGATAAATCCTGTCAGAACTGATGCCACTAATAACCATCAACCGTCTAGTTTTAATTAGAGTTTGCTTCATTAATGCCCCAACTCCTCTCAGCGCAGCAGATTAAATAATGTACTTGCAGCTCATTTACACAAACCCCCAAACTGCAGGGCTGAGCTGCAATCCTTTAATTAAACAGCCCGTCTGATCCCTACCGCTGCCTCGGCTCATCAGTCTAAGCCGATTAAAGAGAATAGGGACTAATAAAGAGCATAAACAGGGAAGTGACTCTCGTCTCTTCAAGGGACTTGGAGACTCGAGAGGTGATCAGCTGCTGTCTCCTCCTCTGCCAGAAACCTTACCACAGCCCACATCACTTCCTTCTGGGACCTGCAAGAACAGGCCTGCTTTCAGTAAGAACCCAGCCTTATCCTGGGCGACAGAGGGAGCATAGGCAGCAGGAAGATGACACAGCAGGGAAGGTGAAGATAAGGAGGAGTATCTAATTCAAAGCAATAAGAAGATCACCTGACTGCAGGACAGACCAGTGAGAGCAGCCACACAGCTCAAGGGTGGGGCAGAAGGAGAAGGAAACTCTAGGAGGCTGGTTCAGGATCAGCCAGGGAAAGGAGTTTGGTTCTGCTTGTGTTTTATGATGGTCATTGTCTGCTGTTCTTGTGTTGCCTTCCCTTTTGTTTGTCCTGGTAGATTTCTGATTCTTTCATTGCTACCCATCCAGTAGAAAAGGCCTTGACTTCACCTGGGTGGAAATGATAGGGAACAGATCAGCACCTAACCACTCAGCAGAAGCCAACTTGATGAGGCAGCTGCAATCATTCTCACTCATGCTGTTCAGCTTTACTTCACGGACTGCCACTCGCCTTCTCCCCTCCAGAATGTGAATTCCTTGTTGGGGGGTGGAGCTGGGTGTTACAGTTCCATGGGTTCAGCAATATGAATTTCCCACCTGGCTGCTGAGCCGGGTTGCACCAGTGCTGGCACTGTAGGCCAGGAGCTTTAGCAGACAGATCTGATGCCAGAGTCTGCCCCTAGGAAGCCCAGAGCCAAAGTACAGTGTGAGGTGATGGCAGCAGCAGGCAGATTCCTATCACTGAGTCCGCTTAGGGCTTCTCTATTTCAAAGTGTTGTGTGAACACGGGGCATGGACCACCATTTTCTGCATTGGACATGTACACCGCTGGCTTCATGATCATAACCCATCTTCAGGTTGGACCTTCCACTGAGGATGCCGAAGATCAGGCAGAGGAGGCCCCATGAAAGGACAGTAGGAACTAACTTGCACCTCCTTTGCTGAGGTGCTGATTAGACTGTGATTTAGCTAAACCCTGTAATTTCGTAAAGCAACTGCTCTTTTTCTTGCTTACTTCTGCCTGTTAGCAGCAGGGTTTCATTCTAGGAATTTGAATAGCCAAGTAATTGCATTTCCCACTTCTCCCAGTCTCACACAGTGGAGACTGGCATCCCAGAACAATGACCTTAAAATGTGTCCAGCAGCAGCCCAGCTCTAACAGGATTACATACCATTTGCCTTTGTGTGAGGTAATATTGCTGATGAGAACGATTTGTTTCTATTAGAGTAATGAGAGGAAATGGTGGAGGCACAATTGGAGGGAAGAGTATATTCATTCAGTTGCCTTTCACAGGCTTTTTGGTGCCTGCCTCTGGCTTGCCCATGGTGCTAAATAGGAAATCAGCAGAAAATCATCTCTGCTCCAGTGATGGGAAAAGTTCTACATAAAGCATTAAGTGCCTGGGACAGGTCTGCTTTGGCAATGGGCATGGGGATTGCACTGGAGGGCTGAATGATCATGTCACAGAGGAGAATGGATGGGATCCAAGTATAACTGTGTGAAGGGCAGTATCAGACCTCAGAAAAATCTTTGGGAAAGGGTGGTGTTCCACCTGTATTTGTGGGAGAGTGACGGTCCTCTGTGCAGGTAAGATCTGACCTACTTTTAAGGCAAAGAAGACAGAGTCTTCTCATAGAGAGGATGTCAGGGGTCTCAACAGTATCTCCTGGAAGGGCTTGGATGTGTGCTGAGCAGAAGAGCTAGGATCTGAAATGTCTATTGAAAAGCTGGGCAAGCTTCGCTCACATTTGCACAAAATATTTTCTCACGAGATGTAACTTTCCAGTATAGACAGTGCCGCTTAGTTCAGTGTTGAAACATGAACAGTGAAGCTGGCAAGTGTTTGCTTCATGGTTATGGACCAATAAAATTGTAACTCAATATAGTGTAAACTTCAAACAGCTGTGTACTCATCTCTAAAGTGCCTTCTAGCTTAGTCGCTGTCACAGATTGGTTACTGCCTGGCATCACAGCACCAATTAGTGTTAAGGAGACATGAAAACCATTGGATACACCTCCAAGTCAGCCTTCCCTGCAGTTCTGATGAAACTCCCTCTTGTCCTGTTTTGACTTACCAAAGTATTCAAATGGAAATATCTGTCCCTGCTGGAAGAGGTCCTTTGTGCTTGTTACTCCACTGTTGCATATGGGAGGGTGAAAAGTGGATGGACAAATTTTTGACAGTTTGTTGAAATCAAACCTTCCGACTTCTTTTCTCACAGCATTCTGAGCTGCATGACAGTAAACTACACCTTAAAAAGCAAATGATTATAAGCAAAACCTGATTTGCTTTACTTTTGGAGACCTGCTGTCTCTGACTCCTCATATATCTTTACCTGAACTCACTGTTCAGAGAGAGAACATGCATTCATTCTGTGTCCTGCGATGTCATGCTAGAAGGTATTGGCACAAAAGAGCCGTGAGTATCATCCACTGCACTGTCAGAGCATCATGTCCCTCTTTCGCTCTCCCCTGCTGTAGCCCGGGAGCATCTCTCCTCTCAGGACTGCTCTTACTTTGCCCCTGAGTCATGCTAAATGTACTGCCAGTCAGATCCTCCTAGGAAAGCCATGAGAATGTGTTCTATTTGTGAGTGCAATAACCCCTAAGACTAAGGACCATGAATTTGATGGAAACTGAACTGCTCTACAAGTTAATTCTCCTTTTAGATACCACTGAAGCATCTTGGGGAAAGAAAAAAAAAAAAAAAGAAGGAAAGAAAGAAGGAAAGAAGGAAAGAAGGAAAGAAGGAAAGAAGGAAAGAAAGAAAGAAAGAAAGAAAGAAAGAAAGAGGAAGAAAGAAAGAAGGAAAGAAGAGAGAAGGAATTATGAAAGACAAAATAATGAAAGAAAGAAAGAAAGAAAGAAAGAAAGAAAGAAAGAAAGAAAGAAAGAAGAAGGAAAGAAAGAAGGAAAGAAGGAAAGAAGGAAAGAAGGAAAGAAGGAAAGAAAGAAAGAAAGAAAGAAAGAAAGAAGAAAGAAAGAAAGAGAGAGAGAGAGAGAGAGAGAGAGAAAGCTTGAATCAGGAGGGGAATGGTAATTTTCCACCACTATCCATCACTCTTTAAGCATTACAGGAAAACAGCTGAGGTGCCCAACATTCTGTCTGAAGCTGTGGAAGACTGAACTTGCCTAACAGAAGGAATGCAAATCCGTATCATGAAATGGGAAATTAGCCTTTCTGGCTTAGCATTGCTGGCAGGATATTAGATACGTAACCTGGAGGTCAGTGCTTCCTCTCAGCTCAGAGGTATTTGGTGACTGTGGCCCAGGTGTGAAGCAGGATAATGATTCTAGTCTGTATCAAATCAGATCTATAACCAACGGCACAAAACAGCACAGTAACTGTGACTAATTGGCCCCCAGCTTGCAGTGTCAAATGAAAACTCCCAGAATTAGTGGATCATGGAGGCTGAGTTTTCATTTGATTCTTAATAGAGAGCACTCCAGGTCAGCCTTCCAGCACCTGAACATGCCAGTGTAAAGCAAGCCTCCACGAGCATGGACTATGCCTTGTGTGCTCTGAAGACATGAAACTTTATATACAAAGTTCTTCAGTCTGACTTTCATTCTGGCTGAAGCTCTCCACAACACTGTTTTTGAAAATATACAGGAGAAGTTTGAGCAACATTTCTGCTTTGTTAGCACATACAGTTTGTTCTTCTTTTCTCATTTCTTTTCCTTATTGAGGTCACTGGCATGGAGAGAGGATTTTTTTTCTGCTTCTTAACAGCTCATCTACTTCTTATTCTTTCCTCCCTGTAGACTTAATAATCCTCTGTTCAAGATATTACAATTGGTATTTGTGGAGATGCTGCAAACAGGCAGGGATGGGTCAGCAAAGTTCACATAAATATTCCCCAAGCTCACAGTTGTCTGAGTTTTGTTTTCAGTCTAACACAGAGGTGGGGGGCAGGAGTAATATTTGGACCCAGAATGGACTTCTTCCTAAGCTTAGGGATGAGTAGATCCTCGCTTTTATGGGTGTTTTTTACAGCCACAACTAGTAGTGTTAATCACTTTGCAGAAGCCTAGTTCCAGAACCACAAAGATATTTAGTGCATGTAGATTTAGGGGAAACACCATCATAAGCAAGAAATACTTTAGAGAACATCCCTAACATCATAGTTGCCAACAACCTTGGAAATCTCTTGCAGGGAAGTATAGCTGGCAGTTCTGGTACATGGCCTGGGAGGATTGCTCTGTCTGGAAGCACCCAAAGAAACAGGCCACCTGTCCTTCTTGTGCCTCTGTTGCTTCTGTTGCCTCCATGGATCCTGCCCTAGAGGAATTCAGACTTGCATTCAAGAACTCTTTTCCCACATGTGCCAGTGCTTTCCATTTCTTGGCCCACAAGAATGGTAATGTCAGTAAAAGAGAGTTGATCATAGCCAAAACATGCAGTTGTGGGAGCCACTTTCACCAGCCATTTAAATTAATTTGTTGCTTTAATACTGGGTGGTTCACTAATGACCTGCAGATGAACCTCATCTTCTCTCCCCTGTGTTGCAAAGAATTCCCTGTGCATATCATGGCAACTTCTCCATACCAGTGGAAGGCAACATTAACACCTTCTGTATCCTGTGCTTTTTGTGTGATAATACCACAGAGCTGCTTGAGAAGAGGCAAAGACTGCTTTGGAAATAGTCCTGTAACTAGCGCTGAAAAATGGTCACAGACGGTTGCTAACATAATAGCAGATGGGCTGTGGTGGAGCTAACACCGCCGTTCATTCTAATCCCCTTCTGGTGTCAAGTGACCTGATCTGCATCACTCAAGGTCCTAGCCTCACCACTACAATTGGGCCATTATAGATCTGTTGTGCCCTAAGTGCTTTCTGTTGAACTCGGCAGGTGGTTTCCGTGCACCCTCTGTCCACACACTTCATGGCTTACAAGGAAGAGAGAGAGCTGAGGCAAGTATATATTGAGAAATTTGCGAAGAGATGGAATCATAGAACCATAGAATCATAGAATCATAGAATGGCTTGGGTTGGAAAGGACCTCAGAGACCATCTAGTTCCAACCCCCCTGCCGTGGACAGGGCTGCCAGCCACTCGCTCACTAGATCAAACTGCCCAGGAACCCATCCAGCCTGGCCTTGAACACAGCCAGGGATGGGGCAGCCACAGCTTCTCTGGGCAGCCTGTGCCAGCGCCTCACCACTCTCAGGGAAGAATTTCTTCTTGATGACCAACCTAAACCTCCCCTCTTTCAGTTTTAGCCCATTCCACCTGGTCCTACCATTATCCACCCGTGTAAAAAGTCGGTCCCCCTCCTGCCTGTAAGCTCCTATCAAGTACTGGAAGGCCGCAATGAGGTCTCCCCAGAGCCTTCTCTTTTCCAAGCTAAACAATCCCAACTCCCTCAACCTTTCCTCACAGGAGAGGTGCTCCAGCCCTCTGACCATTTTGGTGGCCCTCCTCTGGACCCGCTCCAACAGCTCCACATCCCCTCTGTACTGGGGGCCCCAGGCCTGGACACAGCACTCCCGGTGAGGCCTTACAAGGGCAGAGCAGAGGGGGACGATCCCCTCCCTCTCCCTGCTGGCCACCCCTCTCTTGACGCAGCCCAGGATGCCATTGGCCTTCCTGGCTGCAAGAGCGCACTGCCGGCTCATGGCCAGCTTTTTGTTGATCACAACGCCCAAGTCCTTCTCCACAGGGCTGCTCTCAAGGAGTTCTTCTCCCAGTCTGTACACACACCTGGGATTGCCCCCACCCAAGTGCAACACCTTGCAGTTGGCCTTGTTGAACCTCATCAGGTTCTCGTGGGCCCACAGGTGGAAAAACCATTGAGAAAGAAAAGGAAGACAGACTTAGCCATAGGTCACTTAGTCCATACCTAGTGGCCGTGGTTTTCAGAGGTGTCAAGTCCACACAAACTTCACTGAGGTGAGTTGTATGGTAAAGGCCCGTTAGCATGACTGCAGATTAGACTGTTTTCTTTCTGGACCAAGGAACCTAATTCTGGCCACAGAGTTTGGAAGTGTGCTCTAGCAACTTTTAATGATCTCTGCTTAGTAATCTGGTTCTTTCCACATATAGTTCATATCACCATCCCACAGGGAGCTATATTTGCCTAGTGACAAGAACTGTGTGTCACCTTTTTCGTGTCCCATGCTGGTATGTTTGTGCTTTCATGTAAACAGGTTGTGCTGATGTTACTATTGCCTGTGTATCTAGGTTGACTGCAGTCTCTCTCATCTTTTGGGGAAAGAGGGAAGGTGGGGATAGGTTTCTGTATGTTCACGTTGCTGGTATTCTTCTGCATATTTCTTCTGGTGTGACTGCAGAATACGAAAGATGTCTGTAGTTTCTCAGGATACTCTACTGTGAGAGTGGTAGGTCAAGATGCACAAAAATGGATGGTGCAGAGATGCATTGTGAAAACTATTGCTGAGCTGTAACCGCATATCTGGATCTGATAAGCATGTTATGGGTTACCTCAAAAAATACAGTATATAGGGCTAGATCCTCCACTGACTTAGATGCAGTCCACTGGTATAATGTCATTCAGCACTAGCTGTGGTTTTGCTTAACAGCACAGTAGGATTGACTGTGTCTAGACAAAGCCTTGCTTTTCTTAATTTTGTCCCAAAAGATCCATGTCTGAGTACAAAGTACAGGGATGGGAAACATTTCCATTCCTCAAAAGGAAAAAAAGTTGAAGTAGCCCTGGAGGAATCTGAGCTTGTATGACTGGGTGTGCAAGTTGCTAAGACATCCTGTTTTCCAAATAAGAATGATAAAAGATGGAAGAGGGAATAAGACCTCAGAAAAAAGAGCTCACTTGAAGTGAACTGGGGTGTGAATGAAGCAGCAGTGAGAAAGTAGGTTAGAACATGGAAAAGTGGGTCTTCGTGCCTGCTGCACAAGTTAGCCACTGGATGTGATAGTCACTGGATGGGGGAAAGGAGGAAGGAATGCTAACCATGCCGTTTCTGTCTTGGTCTACAGCCACAGGCAAGCCCAAAATCCTAGATGTGAACATACTGGCAAGGTTAAAATCTGGATCAAATCTGCTTTCCTAAAGCTGACAAATGCTGTATTGAGGATGGTGATCTGAGACTGTGTTACTCTTTATGTTGAGGAGGACTGGGCTTCCTTCTCTTTGGTCTTACACAAACAGTGGTCCTCTGCTGGGCTGCAGTGATCACAAGAGACAAAATAGCTGAGATACTTCAGAACAGCCACAAAATATGTCTGAGTTACTCAAAGGTCTTCTTATGAAGCAACTCCCTCGATGCCTTCAGTAACCAGTGACCCCACACCCTAAGGAAAGAACCCAGAGGTTCAGTCCAACCCAGGTTCTGTCACAAGAGTCAGAAAAAGAAGACCACAGAAGCCCTTGCCTAGGTCTATAAATCTCAAGAGTTGTGTTCCTGACCCAGCTCACAGGTAGCTGGAATAGGAGAGCAGTGGGCTGAGGGGATGTGCAAGTGCCTTCCCTTGTAGAGGCTCTGCTGCCTCCCAGCCCTGAATTCATTTCATTTTAGCAGTAAAATTCTATCTTCTGCATGATTGCACCGGCAGGCTTTTGTCAGTGAATTCGGTGATGCTCAAACCTGCCTCAGGGATGAGGAGCCAAGAGATCTGAGTCAAAGTGGCAGAAAGACTGCTGCTGAGAAGCCAAGTTTCTCTTTCCCGGGGTGCTGAGTGGGCAGTTACACTAATGCAGGATGCCATCTGTTTTTTCCTCCTCTAAAAGGTCGTGTTTACCAAACATTGCAGAGGCAAGAGAGGTCTGGGGTTAAAGGAAAAGTAATTAAACAATGCAGGGCAGGGGCCTCCTGTGTCTTCACTGTCTGCTTGGTGATTTTCACACCTCAGTGATAAGCTCAGGTGCCCTCTTTGAGGCAACCACTAATAACTCCTCTGCAGCATCAGGCTGAGGGACCTTCTTCCAGCCCAACCTGAAGAGACAGCACTGCAAGCACAGCCTCGGGCGTCAAGCACCAAAGTCTTGCAGGCAGCTGAGAAAAAGGAGCTGTACTTCCCTGGCTGAGTCCTGTGCTCCTGCAGACGGTGAAGTAAGAGGCATGGCTGGGAAGGGGGGGGGGGAAAGACGAGTGTGTTGGTGGCCATTCTGAGGTGTCGCCCAGGCAGACATAGGAGATACAAGAAAAAAAACCTGTGTGAAAGTCATGGCCAGCCTTGCACCATACTCATCACTTCTCATTCCATAGGAGCTGCCTTTGCTGTTCCAAGTCATCCTCTGCGGGAGCCTGTCTGTCTCCATAAATAAATGCTAGTCCTCCAGTGGCTGGAGTTAACCATAGAGATGCTGGCCCTCAGACAGGCAGCCAGCCCAGGCTGATACCTGCACAATCATCTTTGCACCACGAGGGCAGGGACTGCATCAGAAAAGTTTAGCTGCTACAGTACTGTTCTGCAGCAACAGACACAACAGCAGAATGACGTGGGAGTTACACAGTACATGGGTATCATGTTTAATTACTGAACCAAAAATGGAAACTCTGGCTTTGGCATGTTGGACCCTGTGGGACTTGGAGACATTTGTTAGTATTATTACATTTTCCATCTGCTTAATATACATCTCACCAAAACCACTTTAAGCAGTGTGGAGAAGATGTTGCCTTTTTCAGTCCGTGCTAAAGGATGTTAAATTTAATTCATTTCTATTATATTAACTGTATTGTACTGTCAAATCTATTTTACAGGTGTGTGTGCCAGCCTTTTCATGAAACAAGTAATATATTCTGGGATGGGTAATGAGCTCAGTTAATTATCATTAATTCCTCTTGGGTAAAACGAGTGTGAGAAGATGGCTTGGTGCCACTGCTTTGCAAGGTGTTACGTGAATGTAGACAAAATCAGAATCTTGTTCCTATTTTGGTCTGTGTTAGGAGACACTGTCTGAGAAAGCTGTAGCTCTGCTGGCAGTGGATGATTTGCCAAGATCAAGTTCCAAGTTCCCTGCCTCTCTGGCAGGAGGCACTTTTGCCTTCCATCATTTTCAGCATTCTCCCAGAGAGCATTGCCCCCAAGTCACCCTAAAATCTGAACTTAAGAGCAAATCAGAAGCAATTCTTCTGTGCTCAGACACCCAGCATGTCAGAAATCTCTGAACCTTGAAAAGATCCCATAATATATTACCAAGCCTGTCTCAGCCATTTTTCATTGAATTCTGATCAACCCATTCACCATATGCTATGGGTGTCCTCAGGGAACACTGAAATGAAATAAACTGAAAAGGCACTTTGAACCCTGCTAACTCAGCAAATGATTTTTTTCCCTGAGCAGAGTGAGGAAAGAGGACAGGGAAATGCTGAAATCTTAAGACAGAGTAAGGACAGGTTCTTGCTGACTTGGGGTCTGGACTCCACTTCCTTGGTATTTGCTAGTGACCTCTTTTTCTAATTATCCATATGGTACTTTCTAAGGGTTTTCATTCTGATGGCTCTGAAACTTTGAAGTCTCATATGGCTCGCAGGTCATGGTAATACTAATCACTTGCAGCACTTCAGAGCAGCATATATGCAGTAATCAACTGGTCATCATAAAAGGCTCTGTGAAATGGATTCATAAATTTTTGTGGTCATTTGCAACTATTCCATGTAGTCTTTGCCTCAGTTACAGGGAACAGCGGTATGCACTGACCTTGAATACCATGAAGGAGGTGTTTAGCAAGTTAGCTTCTTCCTGTCCAGTTAGCTGGATCTTTTTTCATCACTGCTATCCCTGCCAACAGGGCATCTGAGCATCCTCTTCTTGTGTGACTTGTTTCTTACATCTCTGTTCAAGTCCAGGAGAGCCACTGCTATTTTCGATACTCTGTTACTGCTCTTATTTATCTGTGGTATTTTTTCTTGTTGTAGGAGAGCAGGTGCAAAGAGATGTCTTTTGTGTCTTGGCCACATGGGAGCCGTGTAGCTATGGAGTGGACAGTGAGAATGCTCAGATTTAATTTCTTACAGGTCTAACATTACTATCTTTAGAAGAGTAGCTCTCCTGGCCCTACAGTCCCATCTAGTCACTCAGCTACCCTGTAAATATCATTCTGAGAGCCTTGAAAATTACACTCAGGCTGTGATCTGATTCTAGTATTTGTCAGCAAGGCCAATGGAACGTAACCTCTGCCACAGCCAACTTTTGTGTTCCTGCATACAAGTCTAGCTTGAAATGGTCTTACAACATTTGGGGACAAGAGGCTGCATATTCTTTCTGAAGTATGGGAATGTTTTAACTTGACAGTCAGGATCCAATGAATAACCACGGTTCAGCTGCAGAGTTGGCAGTTTGAAGCACAGATCCTTGCCAAGCTGGGCATGTACGTTTCCCACAGCAAGGAGCTGGTGAGGAGAGTGCAGGGAAGTGCACCTTCCTGATCTGTGAGAGCTGAAAAGCAGTCACATCTCTCCCTGGGCAGAGGATGAGACAACAGCTCTGTACAGACGTAGGGAGCTGATACTACTAGAAATGGGCTGGTGATTAGCTCTGGCTTAGTAGCCTGTTATCACTGATTTGCGTTGGTATCACTGATTTTTCATCTGTCATCTCTACATCCTTCCCATGGTGTGTTCCTTATAGAAAACCTTCCTGAGAAATCTGTACATAGAAGCTAAGTCCCAGAAGTCTCATTTATGTGTTTCAGACATTGAAAAAAAGATGTATGGATGCCCAGCTGAACTGTCTCAGTGAGAGCCTTTTCACCATCCTGCTTTCTTGAAACAAACACTAAAATTCAGCCCAGAACCCTGAAATTCTTGTTTTGAAATATGCTTTATGCTAGACTAGCTACTGCATTTCACTGAAGACCAGAACTGGATGGTCTGTAGTCACCATCTTTGTTAACAAAACGAGACTCTGACTGCAGCAGGCATGTACAAGTAAGCAGTGCAAGAGGAGATACCTGAAACATTTGAGAGAAGATTTCTACAGCTGATGAAATCTATGTGCAATAATGACTAAGCTAGTTGCTGTGGGTCATAAAAGTCATACAGGAACATCTAGGAAGAACAGAACAGCCGAAAGTCTCCTCCTTTATCTGATTGCAAGTGATTTACATTAATATTAGCACTTTCGATCAAACAGAATTCAAAGACATTACAAACCTTCCCTGCCTGACTGCATGATGAGCAGAAAATTGCTTCATTTATCATGCAAGAGTAATTGTAAAAAATCTGGAAGACAGCAGTATATGGTACTTTAGGATAGCAGGTAAGGACACTGAATACAGCTGAAACTGCAGGGGTGATGCTGGGATACAGAACTAAATTAACCTAGTTGGAGTTTGGCCAGGACATAGGGATTCACACCTTAGACTCTGCGTGGAACATTTAATTATTACAAGTGGTTAGAAAAAATTTCTAATCCAAAAAACAGAACATGCAATAGCACCATTCCCTTCCTTCATCACACAGCCAGGGCGTTACTTTGCTCACTGGGCAAGGAAAAGCAACTGTATCCCCATAATTTACTTAGTAGCATTTTTTCCAGAGATTTTCCATGCTGTAGTGTCTGTCCTTCCCTACTTTTTTTTTTT
>VXAV01010314.1:413191-526846 GCA_013399715.1 Alectura lathami | reverse complement strand
TTTTTTTTTTTTTTTTTTTTTTTTTTTGTGCTATGATTACAAATAGCTCATGAACCTTCACTTATTAACAAAACTCTTCTACCAGTATAAATCAACTGTATCACGCACAACTGTATCACTGTCACAGGTCAGTGGGAGAAGTTAAGATCACTGAGGTTTTAGCCTGTGTTTCACTGCAGCATTAGTTTGGATCTTTAGCAGTATGCTTTGTCTGCCAAATGGGAGCTTCACCTGTTGCTGCTACTGGACGACAGAGAACAGGCTTCCAGAGCATTTCTGCAGAAACAGACTTAAGGTGGGAGTACACCTGAGAGGAATAAAGGGCAGTAGGTGGACCCATAGGGCTACGATGCTAACATTTAGGCAGCTAAACAAACTCTGTTGCTTATAAGTCACTGAATGTTTCCAGATCAAGCTGAAATTTCTCAGATTTTGGAGCTTTTATTCCCACGAAGTAAAAATAGTTCAGCCATTTTTTTCACAAAAGAGCACATAGACGCTTTTCCCACTTCAGCATGAGTATTTATTATTGCTTTCTGAACAGTGCAACAGCCAAACCAGGAGAGGGTTAAAAAGTTTATATTTAGCATAAAAATATCTAGCTGAAAAATGCCTTTGAGTGCTTCAGTGGAATCTGATTTTGACTTGACCGAGTTTTGACCCTCAGAAAATTCCATGCATAAGTGCCATACATTCTGTATGGGTGTATTCACTACATTCAGAGCATACGTGGAAGAGGAAAACAAGGTTGTGTGTGTACGTGTGGTTAGCTTACATTCTTATCCAGGCAAAGTGTCTTTGGGGGCTTCAGTTACGTGCTTTAAGTGGGAGCACTGAGGCTGGTGGTGCTTCTCACGCATTTGTAACTATAAGTGTGCACATAGTTGTTGCAGTCTAAGGGCCCTTCTCTTGAGGAACACCTTGAAAGTACAATGAGGGTAAAGAGGGCTTCTGAACACATCTGTCTTTGAAAATGGCTCTGCTTTGAGCAGACAGTGGAGTAGAAACCTTTCCTCTTCCAGCCCAGATTATTCTGTGATTCTGCAAAGCCTACTGTTTTTTCCTTCGATATCAACTATATCTATGAATGTTACTCAGACTCTAAACTGTATGCAGCAGAAAGCCAAGTACACAACGTACACTAAAGGTGACATACAGCCTCACAAAGCAATGACACTAGAGGTGACGCACAGCTTCACAGAGCCATGAGCCTGAATGCTGCAAAATGTTCACATCCTACCAAGAGCCAGCTTATGGTAGTCAGTGGAGACACTCAGAAAAATATAGTTAAGAAAATATATGAGTGTTTAGAGGACCATCATGTCACGGAATATTTGCTGGCATTTATAGTCCATTCATGCTCCCAGAGAAGTCAGATAGCTCTTTAGCCCACTGCCCCAGGCTCTGACCTGCCCTAAAGACAGCACACTCTGCACTGTGGCCTTGACTCAGCAAAGCAACTTGTGATATGTGGCTTGCTGAATCAGAGCTTGTGATTCTAGCTGAAATTGCTTTGTAGGACACAGTCCAGTTCCCGCTGAAATAGTTATGAGTTTTTTGGCATGCACTTCAAAAAAAAAAAAAAAAAAAAAAAAAACATGATCAAATCTCTATTCACCTGATCATCCCTTGAGCTGAGGATGAAAATTTCTACACTACTGGTTAAAAGGAGAGTGGACTAAACAGAGGCTTCTAATGAAAGTGTTGCAGTGAGACCTGCAAAGAAGTCTGTTAATGTTTCTGGAATGTGGATAGGCATAAAACAGAAGGAGTCAAAATTAGGGCTTAATTTATGCCTTATTTTAATGGATGTATTTCCTGGTTGGTGAATGTACAGCTATGATGTTTTAATGTTCTTTGACAAAATTGGTTATATAGAATTAATGCAAGAGATTGATTTCTGAAAATTTATTTTTGAAGTCTAACTGGTGACTACATGCATGTATATGAAAGTAGAATCTTTCTGCCTTTAAATTCTGCTGTGGTATTGTGTTTGACTCATTGAACTTAGAGTCCTTTTAGAAACTATGGAAAGATTTCTAAATGTATTTGTTAAAATGCTATTGTAGATAACAAACTTCATTTTAAAGTACTAGTAAGTATTCAAAAGTACTCCTGCGCTTAGGAGGTGAAGTCTGCTTAGAGGACTTGGGCTCCTAAGAGCTCACAACACTTCTGAAAATGAGACTTGAATGCTTGTAAGTGATTTGGACACTACAGAAAATCATATCTAATTTCCCTGATTTTGCTCTGATGTCAACACCAATCATAAAACAATCGATGTCTAGGTGACAGGAGAACTGTTCATATATGGAGCAAATTCAAGAGAAATATTGTTCAGAAGTGAATTAAATAACCTAATGGTGTTTATATAAGGGAGACAGTACACAACTTTGGTTTTAATGGAATTAAATGCATTGGTTCTGTAGCAGTCATGTCAAAACTCAATGTTGCCATCAACAAAATACTCATCTCTTGGAAAGCAGAGGAGCCATATCTGGTGTACACTGTGCAGCAGAGCCTGGAGTCTGTGCGGGCTGCGCTGGCCGTTCTGGGAAATCATAAATCCTGCATCTGTAGCCACTGGAAGGAGACTAATGTAGCAACAAACAGCCCCTCAAAGTCTTGTTTGAAATTGGATGGTTTCAGAAAACGTTTGGCAAGAGGGGTTAACAGCAGACTGCCTCAGCACTTCAATGGATTGGATATATTGCGAATCCCGCCTCGTTCAGAGCAACATGTCAGCTCTCGGAGTGCACTGTTGTCAAGCTCTGGTTTCATACATTACCGCTGTGGCTGACAGGAGAAAAGGGTGTTTTGCTTTCTCCACAAGACCTCAGTGGCACAGCACGCTGTCCCATGGGTCAGAAAGAGAGGACTTATTTTATGGAAGCTCTGCAGCCTGCTGTGGCTGCGTTGCAGGGTTGCTTTAAAGAGTTAGGACCTTAGGGCTGGCTGGCTGGCTCTGTTGCACCTTTATACTCTCAGCACTCCATATTTTTATACTGTTACTCTGGAAAGTCTGCAACATTCAGCTGTCCTTGCACCATTTCCCACATGCCCATATAAAGTCCAGGGGAAATCTGGATCCTTGGGATCCATGCTCCAAAACAGATGAGACTGTGGGATGCACAGACAGATGGCAAGCAGTAGGCAGCAGGGCACAGAGGGAACTGTCAGCCGCTCCAGGGAGCTGGAGAGATGCCTTCGGCCAGGACACCCTCATTGGTCCCTCACCTGCAGCTGCAGCACCTTGAGCAGAGGCAGCCAGGCAGCTCTGGTGTGTGCTGAACTGGTGCTTGCTGTCAGGGAGGGAGGGATCGACACACAGTCCTGTTCCATGCTCAAGAGACACCCCGTACAGCCCAGGCTCCCTAAACATTTAAAATGCAGATCAGTGAAAGAGTATGGTGAGCAATAATAAACATAAAAACATAATCATAAATAATACAAATAATAATAACCATTAAAAAAAAAAACAAATAAAAAAAGAGAAAAATTGCGTTTTGTTCACAGTGACGATCCCAGCGGTTCCACAAGCAAGAAAGCCGGGTGTGAAACGGAGGATCCGAAGGAGGCCGGCAGACAGAGTGGCCAGGAAGGCAGGTCCGACACCCTGACGCTAAAAGCCCAGCATGCGGAGCTCCAAGAAGAGCAGGCAGCGGGGTGTTCCCCTCTGGTGCAGAAGGCGAGCCTCCACCACACGGGCTCCCCAGTGAGAGTGCAGCGCAGCAAAGGGACGGCCTCGTGTTCCCATGCAGCTGCCTCCGATTATGAGCTCTCCCTTGACCTAAAGAATAAACAGGTACAGAGGCTTCCTCCTCAGGCTGTGGGAAAAGGGGATGGGATGGGTGGGACTGCATTCACACTGTGATGTGCCATATTTCTGCAAATACTTTAGCCCTCTGCTAACTTTCGCCCTGCCTGAGCAGGCCTGGCCCTTTGGCTGTGCAGGGCTGATGGAGGAAGTAACTTCCCCACCTCCAAGTGCAGCACTTCCCATAAAGCCTGCTGGGCCCTGCTCCTCATTGCCTGTGTTCTGTGACTGTAGGTTTAGAGTTGGATTGTAGGCAGCCAAAGACTGCAGCATCCAGAGACACTGCCTGCCCAAAAGCACACAGTGGCTGTGGGCCTCCCAGCAAATGATTGTCTCCAAAAGCCTCCCTCATGGGAGAGGTCTCCAAGAGCCGTCTTGCCTTCTTGGGTCACTCTGGGCAGGCCCCCGTGCACTGTCATGTTAGTCTCTTCAAAGCATGAGCTCATATGCGAGGTTGGGTTTATTCAAGAGGTGTCCTGCACAGTGTCTTCCACAGTGTTAGCATATTGCTACCATCACTGCCTGAAGTCCAGTGGTGGATGCTGGGGAGACAGATAGGTTTACCAGGCTGAGAGATGATGATTCAGTCCTTGAAGCTGCAAGTCTTTCCTCCTTGCCTGAGGCTACAGCCTAGCTCCAGAGCACAGCCTACCCATCTATAGCTGAGTTTCCCAGTGGGGCTCTCAACCAGGGATAGTCAGACAGGGGCTAATAGCAGCTGGCCTCTTCACTCAAAAGCAATGAAGTGGAACATGCTCTCACCACCCCATGTCTCTGCAGATTACAGCCCAGGAGAGCTGTTGTGCAAAGTAAAACCCAAGGAATCATTTCTGACTTTTCCCTGGAATGGCAGCTCAACCAGAGGCTGTCTAATGCGCAGACCCTGCAGGATGTGAGATGGAGAGGACAAGCAAGTGCTAGTGACACTGTCCAGATTACGTTCAATGGGAGAATTCAGTGGGAGCTGTGCTATTGCAGATGAATGGTCTCAGCTAATGAGGTTCCCACAGGAGAAATTGCTGCTCCTGGGAGATCTGTCTGCCACTTCCCTCAAGGCATTGCTGCTGTCCCAAACAGACATGTCAGACTGATAGCCCACTGAATTCCTAGGCAGAAAAGAAGCCTTGGCTCTTTTTCTTTGTCTTTCTCAAATACTGTATATCCAGAATTCTTGCTTCACACCAGGAAAAGAAAAAAGAGAGAGACTAATTAACTGGCTTTGCAAACTGATGTGACATATCCTCAGGGTGGGCCAGATCTTGGCTGCTATATATGGGCTTAGCCTCCTCAATGTCCTAGAGTTGCTCTGATTTGTCCCGCGGAGTGTCTGTCCTGTGTTATTTTAGCTTTAAGGTCATGTTGTCCCATCACTGTTCTTGCAGCAGAGGCCAGACCTGCCCTGGATGCATGTGAGACAGAGAGACATGTTAGCTGCTTGTTCATTAAATTCTGGTGCCTCGCAGTATTGACCTTGCGGGGACCTTGCTGGTCTCATACCACTTTTCTTACAGCAAAGGGGGATTACATTATGTGTGCTTCTTCAGCCTGATGGATGTCCTCAGTGGATTACCTCCTGCTCTGGAAGGGCAGATTTCCAGGGAGAGAGATCTTACACAGTGTTACTCTGTAGTGTGTGTTTCCAAAGGTATCCTATCAACTTGTCGAGCAGTTCTCTTGAATAGGAAAAAGATGACTCTCACAACACTGTCCCAGTAGTTCCTTAGTGGTAGCACAAATTTTGTTACTGTAAGTACTACTAATGTTTTACAAACAGGTGGAAGGAGACATTTTTAGTCTCACAATGCAGTTGAAATCACATTTAGCTTTGGGGAGAGGACTGAGCGTTGCTGAAGAGGAGGCCAGTATAAAGCCTCCTCTGCACAGCTTGGAGGTGCAGTTCATCTACCAGACATTGCCCCTGAGCATTATACTAGAGGGCTGGTGAGTTCCCCTAAGGTTATGCTCTGCTGAACTGTTGGAAAAATAGAGATCACAGGAGACAGGAGCTTTCTGTGCAGGAGGTCTGGCAGATGTCTCATGTATGAAGGAAAACTTCCCATTAACACATGGCCCTTATAGCAATGTCCTTTCATTGTGAGAGGCTGGTGGCAGGGAGAGATGTTAAGAAAGGGTGATAGAGAACATGTATGCTCTGTATTGTTGTTGTTGTTGTTGTTGTTTTACAATGCATACATTTACTCAAGCTACTCAGGTTCTGTCACTAAGCCTGATTCTCTTCTTGCTGACATGGTGGCATGCAGCCATGCTCAGTGACAGCGTGGTTTGAAAACTAGTGATAACCAAGGGTATCCTGGCAGACTTATGCATTTGTGTCTCTGGGCAACAAAGGCATGGTGTGTGTACCTCAACTGTTTGGCCATATCCAGGCTTGACACTTTAGCTTGCCTTAGGCTGACCTTATTAAAGCTCCCTTCATGTGCAATCTCTCACGGCAATGGATATTTCCCAGCCATTTATAATTCAGCCACAAGGCCTGAATTGCTCAGATGGAGTGTTCATGTTGAGGCCCAGAAATGTATTAAGCTAATTATTCTTTGAAATCCCCCTAACCCTCTCTTGCTTTTCACTTCCTTTGGCACCAGCTGTCAGATCATTCCCCAGAGACGAGTATCTTTAAGCAGGCAATTACCTGTGATTCATAGGCTTTATTAGGAGTGAGAGAAGGCCAATCATGGCTGGCCTCTCAAATGGGCAAGGAAAGTTCCTTCAGCAAGCCAGACATACATCTCCATTACCTGAGACTGCTGGGGTGTGCTAATGGATGCCCTTTCCTCCTCTTGAGAGGAGGAAAACAGACCAACAGCTGTGCGAAATCCTTAATTCCTCTGGAGTGTCAGTTAGCTCGACCTGGTAGCAAATGTGAATGTCTCAGACATGAGTAAAGCATAAATGGCTGGGCTACATCAACGAGAGAGAGATCAAGACCCACTCCTGTGGAGAGGGCACCACTCTATGGGCATGTTCCTTTTGGCTTTGCCTGTCATCTCAAACACCCTTTAGACACATTTAGTCGTCTCATGCATCCCTGGGCTCTTGTTATGCCAGCTGCACTGTAAGATGCCCCTTGCTTTGGCCAGGGCTGGGTGGCAGCATGCAGAACCTGCCTTTGCACACCAGGTACAAACTGGAGAACAGGCTGTGTTGGGAATCCTCTCACTTTACATGTTGTTGTGCTCCTCAATGCCTCAGTCCTTTGGGAGGACTGAGATAATGGACTGCAAAAACACTCGTGATTGTTTTGTCAAGGTACTGACAGTTTGCAGTGTTCCTTTAGATTTTTAAAGATCTATTCTCTTAATAGTTATTGAAATCTGCCTTTTTGGGAACTGTCCTTGCATGAGAGAAATTGGTCTTTTACTTCAGATCAGCAATGACATCTTGTCCTGGCCTCTAATAAGATCAGAGCATATGAATTTCACATTTTCAGAATGGCTGTCACCTCCTTGCAACCTCAGATAATTATAAGGCTCTCACTTCTGCTTTTTTTTTGTATCTTACTATTATTCTGTTCCTCGGATAGCTGTGTCTGTCCCTCCCATTTGTTCCTCTGTCCCTCCCAACACAATTAGCTCTACATTTTGATTAACCAGACTGTTATACTAAGTGCTCATGGTCAGTTGTCAGCAATAACTGTCTGGGTTGGGCCTGTGCAGGTTATTGGTTTAATTTGCATTTATCTGTATGAGGCTTCCTCCTGGAGACGAAGAGCCAAGGGATCACTAACTCACCCTCTTTCCAGAGAGGCCAGCTTTGAAGGGGTGTGGCAGGAGTGCTGGATTGATGGTGGGATTTAAGGTGATCATTTTGGAAATAAGGACAGACAAGCTACAGAACCCTTCTGCTGACTATCAAGAATCTCTTCTTGTCGGTGTATTCCTCTTTCCTACAACATCAAACTTTGGGGATAAGCAGAGACCTTGTTTATCCAAAAAACTTACTGCTAGGTCTTGCTGTAAATGAACCTGAATCCATGATCTTTGTGTAAGTGATTTTTAGCACCAGTTCCATAGATCTGTTCTGGGAGGGCAGCAGGGCAAATTTTAGGCCAATATTTTTTAAATTAGGGATAAGCAGAGCTCTGAGCCAGCTGCCTCTGCAGCTGCAGGGCTGACCCTATTGCCAAGCAAATTGCTAGTGTTTGCCACTGCTGGGCTTTGATGCGTGCTTTGGACAGACATGAATTCAGCAGCAAGGCAAACAACAAAAACCAGAAGTACAATGCAAAGGGGCCATTCTTCATTTTCGTGGAGGGGAGTATGAAAAGACATTATCCCCCTGCTCCATCCAAGAAATGGCAGCCTCTGATCTAGTGCAGCAGGATCCCTAGACCTATTGCTGCCTGGGGTGATAGGGTGGCAATGGACAAGGCCTTCAATTCATACCCCAGCAGCCAGGATACCAGTGCAGGAGCAGAATGACGGGGCTTAAGTTGTTTCTTTTTTCCTGTCATCTCCCAAAGTCTTATATCTTCCCCTACTTCCAGGGGAGTTAATATTGGAAGGATGCCCAGGGTGATTTGCACTTCTCACAGCTATCATTCCAGACCTTCACTTGTATCCACTTCACTCATTGATGGTTTTATCTGCAACTTACATAGTGTTATAAAAAAAAGGAAAAGAAGAAGAAAGCAGATGACATTACATGACTCTGTGAGCTGGGGCTCATGTCTCGCTCTGGCTTTGACTACTAAAGTAGCTTGCACTTAACCTCAGATCTTCTGTGAGCTCAGTCCTTCGCCCTGTGAATACTGAGCCAGCAAGATATAGTTTGAGGGGCAGTGGTGTATATCTGGGTGTAAGGATACTCATCGCATGAATGATGTAGTGAATCCTCTGTTAAGTCAGGACTGAATTTACCAGTATTCCCAGTCCTCTTCACCTTTTATGGGCTTTTCCACATGTGCCCACACATGTGAATACGCTACAGTCTACACCTGTGCTCTGCACTGTGAACTGCAGACAATGTTGAGTTCAGTTAATAGTTCAGCCGGAACCGTAGTGAAGGTAAATTTGAAATCATTTTTCTTTTTTCTCCAGTCCCATAGTTCAGCATCATCTTCACACTGTCCTGCTTGTCGCTGTCAGTCACTCCCTGGAGCCAAGACAGCAAACATTCTCCTGTGGCATGTTAGCGAAGGCCCAGCAGCAGAGCAGGAGTGAGGGCAGTACCGGGAAGCACAAATACTAGACTATGGAAGATAAAGGACCATACATACTTGCTTTTTTGAAGCCTGATGAGATGCAGCATAGCTGTGTGTATACGTGTTTACATGCGTATGTGTTATTACCAGCTCATGAAGGAGTGAATCCTGCTGTCATTTGTTCTTAGTGCTGTGCCTTAGCATTTACACTCAAAATTTCTTACTTTTCAAAACTGAGAGTCTTTCTTTTCTTGGGTTGTTTTCATTTCACTTCTGGATTACACCCGAAAAAAATCAGAGATAGAAAGGAAGCTACTCTGGGATTCAGAGAGCTTTCTAAAACAAACAGAACAAACCCAACCTCCACTGACTTCTATGGGAGCTGATGCTTCTCGCTAACTTCTGTGACCAAATCAGCATTTTCTGCATTTAGAAATCAACTTTTCTTTTGTTTTCCTGAATGGTTTTTCCTTCTTCCTGGGAGCATTTCCTAAGGCGACTAAGGATGGGAGGAGCATAGTAGCACTCTGAGACAGGGGATAATGCTTAGCATTACCAGAATATTGCTGAGCAGGATGACACATATCTGAAATCGTCTGTTTGTAGTGATGACCATGCTCTAAAGACCATCAGAAGTGGGAATGCAAAGGAAGGGCATCTCCAAGTTCCAGCTTGTAAGAGCGGCACTGTAGGAGGAGGCACAATCATGATACAACTGTGAGGAATCTGACAATGCTGATGCTTGAACCAGCCATGCAAAAAGGCAAACCTTCTGTTGATATCGAGGGCACAGCAATGCAGGAAAAGCTTAACTCAGTGTTAAAAGCACCTCTGACAGTTGTTACAGAGTAATCAGTGTAGAAAGTGGGGTCATGGAAAGCCATCAGAAGTCAGTTAACAAAAAATAACCTCTCTTGTATGTATGTCTTTCAGATTGAAATGCTAGAGCACAAATACGGAGGTCACCTGGTATCTCGCAGGGCAGCCTGTACCATCCAAACCGCTTTCCGACAATACCAGCTCAGCAAGAACTTTGAGAAGATCCGCAACTCACTGCTGGAGAGCCGCATGCCGCGCCGCATCTCTCTGCGGAAAGTCCGGGTCCAGAACTCCGAGAGCTTCTCTGCTGAGAAAGCCCTAGTAGAGGGGTACAACTTTGTGGGCATCCCGTTGGTGAGGTCCCCGTCTTTGCCAGCCACAATCAGTGGGGCACTGACTGAGCTGGAGGACTCCTTCACAGAACAAGTTCAGTCCCTGGCCAAGTCTATTGATGATGCCCTCAGCACCTGGAGCCTGAAGACCATGTGCTCACTGCAAGATGGGGGCTCATACCAGATAAGAGAGACCTTCAGCGCCAGCTCAATGCAGCCAAACCAAGATTTAGAAGCTGAGCTGCAGGACAAGGAGAAGGAGGAAGGGCTTCTGCCAGATACCCTACCTAAGAGCAGCAGCACTCTCATGATGGCGTTTCGAGATGTCACAGTCCAGATTGACAACAAGAATATCTCCGTCTCATCATCTACCTCGGTGTCCATGGCAAACTGCCTCAGCAACAATGCCCAGGCTGGGCTCTCTCAAGCCACTAAGGCTGAAGAAAGCCCAGGAGAAGGGGAGGGAGAAGCCAGTGAACCACAGGCTGCCCCAGAGAGCTTACCTGAGTCAGAAGCTCTCCAGAACAGCCACACTTTCACCGAGGTGAACGTCAGCACTAATGGCACGGGGGACAGCAGTGCAGAGCCTGGGCAGATGACAGTGCAGAAGCTCCAGTGTGATGCTAACAATGAGACGGCGCAAAGCAAAGGCTCTGAGTCTGAGAATGCAGACAACTCAGAGCAGCTGAGCAGCAGCAGCACCTCCACTTCAGCAAAGTCAGCCTCTGAGGTGTCCTCAAAAGAAGCACTGCAAGCCATGATCCTCAGCCTCCCACGGTACCATTGTGAGAACCCAGCTAGCTGCAAGTCCCCCACGCTTTCCACAGACACCATGAGGAAGCGCCTGTACCGCATTGGGCTGAATCTCTTTAATATGTAAGTGACTCTGCATCTTTTGTGTTTCCCAGACTACTTCATGCCTCACAAGAATAGGTGATGGCAGGCACTTGGTCTACATCTGGCTCTGGGGAAATTCTTTGGTATTCAAGGGTGTAACCCTCTCGGTATCCAATGTAGACCACAGATTGGCTGCCCAGAGGCGTTTTCCCTAAATTTTTCCAAGTGCTGTTCTGATCTTCTGCCCAGTAGAGGAACAAGCCCAGTGCTCCATGCTGTTCTGAATTCAGAACCTTCAATCCCATTTGCTGTCCATCTGGCATCCTGCCACATTCTGTTGCAAAGGCTCAAGCATAGCTGGGGATGTTAAACCTGCCTCGGATACCTGATGTGGGGCATCCCCGCGGAGAAAGAGAGAGAAGTAGAGCTGAGCTTAGCTAGCTCAGTATGAGTGCTCTGGATGTTGTTTTCCTTCTGGTTTGTGGGTAGATTGTCTTCACCTGATAGAACAGGTTTATTCATCTCAGTCTCTCACATATCTGAGTCTGATATCCTGTGAAAAGGCTGTAGTTGTAAAAGCAAAAGCAGAGCAGCTCGGAGAGTACAGTCAGAAAAGGTGAACTTGAGGGGTCACATACAATCTATTTTAGATTGGCAGAAAGTAGCTGAGCTCTAATAAGGAGCTTTAGATTTGCTTTTTGTCTTTCAATGAGATATTTCTCAGGAAATCAAGCTATGAGAAATAGTGGCTTTTTTTTTTTTTTTTTTGGTTTTAATCAAACACTGTCTTTGTTTCCATTTGAGTCCCCAGGTGAAGGTGCTGGGAATGTAATGCACACATAAAATCAGAATGTTTTGCCACACATTAGCATGGGTCATTTGGTCAGAGCAAGAACTGAAGTTTATGCAGTTATGGACAGAAGTTTTGCACAGACAAGGAGCAACACACAGGATTTAAATATGTGTAGACTCCAGGAGGTAGAAATGCAGATGACAGGTTTTTAGGGCTGTGTACAGAAAACATCCAGAACTGAAATTATGTAAGAGCAGACAGACTTGGGACTCATAGAGAACCAAGGAGGATGTTGAGGAGAACATTGTACTGGCTGTGAGATTAGGTTGTGAACAGGTGGGTTCACATACGTATATCAAAGTTAGGCTCTAGCAACACACAGATTTCCCTGATGGATGTGAGCAGGCTGGAATAAGAGAAGGTAGGTAGGCACCAGGAACAGGCGGGGGCTGATGATGGTAGAGATAGTTCCAGCTCCACAAAGATGTTGTGGTGTTTGTGTTGGGGTGGGTGCCTTTCTGGAGGTGGACATGGGGCTCACATCTCTGCAAACTGTTTCAGTCATACTTGGCAGGAGTTCCTACACCCAATGTGTTTTCTTTTGGTTCATGCAGAGTTGACACGAGGACTGATGTGACAATAAAACAGGAGTGAAAATGTTTTTTCCCTGCCTGTCCTCCTTCCCCTGTCTGCCTGGCACACATTCATGTGACAGATTAACAACACCAGGTCTTTTGGGGCAGCTTTGCCATCCTCCTTCGTTCAGTGACCTGAGTTCACTGCATCTTGCAGGTCCCTTTGGGACAGAAAACTGAGTAACACTGCAGTGCTTTGAAACATGACTTCTGGCCAGGCCTCCCCTGCTGCCTTGAAACTAGCTGTTGAAAGAATGTGCCAGTAACCCGTGAGGCTCACTTTTCTTGACAAAACGTTGGAGGGTAGGGAGAAAGGGAATGGACTTTTTTTAATTCTCCAGGCAGGAACTAAGGGACATATGGCTATCCTTGTGACACTGTAGTGCACCCCAATCCAGGTGGGAGCATTCAGCTTTCTGCAATAATTTGGTTGCTGACCTCCCCGCCAACTTCTAGCAAGGAACCCGTTTATCATTGTAGGGTTTGTGATGTGGTCACCGACCGTTAGTGCATGGATCTGAGGCTGTGCATGTTTGTACGCACATCCTTTTTGCTGCCCACTCCCCTGGACCAAGAGCTGAAAGTCTCCGGTTGCTAGCACCATCTGCCATAGTCTGTCCAGCCTTGCACTGCATTTTCTGTAAGCAGTGTTTGGCTCAGAGCAGGCCCCTGGGAACAAGCCGATCCTGCACTGCTGTGGCACTTTCCCCGTCCCCCCTCCACAGTGAGGGGGTGGAATCCCTGGAACGGAGAGTGCTTCATTATGCAGCACTGCTGTAATAACTCAGTGTGTGTGGGCAGCTGGCTGCGTGGGCAGAGGGAAAGCCAGCATGACGTGAGGAATCCCACAGCATTTGCTGGCCATGCTTAACACCCCTGCGATATTAAGGAAAAAGGGCAAGGTCCTAGCATGAGATAGAAATGGAGTTGTTTGCTGCACATCTGGTAAAAGCTGCGTGCTGCTGTATGTGGGATACATCTGCAGGTGTTCAGAGGCAGGGATGCTGCATCGCTACCAGGATTTTGTGGGGAACAACTTGAATCCAGGGAAAAGCTGATGTAAGGCTGCTGTTAGTGAAAGAATAGTGTGTTTGTGTATTTTTGAGTTATAGTCTAGGCATTCCAGGAGGGCTGTCAGAGCTGGACTGTTTTATCCCACATCCTCTTGCTTTGTGTGTGCCACCCCTTCTGAAATCTACATGTCTGTGCCCAGCATATGACCTGCATTTTCCTGGCCATATCCAGCTCCCAGCTCCTCTGGAAAGAATCCAAAGTCTTTGAATCCAGTGGCTTTGGAGTCACATCAGTGTAGCTGAGGTCATCTCTTGCCTTGAACAGTGCATTGGCCCAAACACTAAAATATGCACATGGAGGTCCATATTATGAATCTCTGTTGCTTAGCTTGTCTTCAGCCATGACTGTATAACCTTTGCACTTAGCAGAGAACTTTCCCTGTGCTCTTTAAAGGTGAACTAGGAGATCTGTGTGATAATATAGAGCGGACCCTGTTGCTTTTCACTGAAGAAGGCCTGGGTTTTCAGCTTCAAATCTGGCATCTCTCCTGTTCATAAATCTAATGAGCTGACTTGTTCTCCCAGCGACTCTTCCTGATGATGTCACACTGCCCAGGCTATTTTCTTTGTGACATTATGGAGTAAGCAGAACTATTTCAAGCCTAACCCCTTTGTGTGGTAACAATGAGACCTCTGCAGGGAGCAGGCCATTCTCCTGAAAGCTAACTCCCTTATAGCTAGACATATGTAGCTCACCCACATTCTTCACCACCTGATGGTGTCACAGTCTGTGCCTGTGCATATCATGCATTCACGTGCTCAGAGATCTCATCCTATCCTTTTCTAACCCTGGGAAACTGCCCGAGCAAACTCAAGCCTTGAGCCTTGACAAAGATCCCTGAATTTGAGTTAATAGGGGAAGTATGACATCCTTTCCTCCCTCTCATGAGGATGCTACTTCACCCCATTAACCAGCTCAGAGAATGAAGGGAATATAGAAATCCTACAGGCATTGCAACTATGCATAATGACTGAGGCCCTTCAGTGGGACAGTCTGAGGTACAGAAGGAAGACCTCCTGCACCATGCACACATAAGCACTCATTCCAGTGTTTACTGTGGAGCAGGCAACCCCATAGACTCAAGGCTGCTCCTAGCATACGTAGAAGCATGTGTGCTTATAGCAGACGTGAGAAAAATGTGTGGATACAACAAGCTCGTAGGAAAATGTATGATGCAAGAAGAATCTGCATGTACAGGGGACACACACACATGAATGTGTGTAGTTGTAGAGACAGGCACTACCCCCTGAGATGTGGGCACAGACACTGGCACACCACCAAGCAGAAAAGCACTCCCACAAACAGGCAGCTGGGCCCACTCAGCACCCGGCATGATCTCAGAGGGGCTGTGCAGCCAGAGGGGGAGAAAAGCCCTCGGCACTCTGTCTTTTGAGCTGCGCACAGCTCTCTCCCAGCTCTGACAAGGCATTCTCCAGGTGCATGCTGTCATCCACCCACACACACAGATTTCTGCCTGAGGGGGTAAATCAATAGAGATGGGAAGAACAACCGACTAAGGGTGGGGGAAGTGGAGGAAGAGATAATGCAAATATGAGCATGGGGTTTCTATTCAGGCAGCCAGCACCAGACTCAAAAGAGGAAGGCAGAAAGTGTCACTCAACACTGAGCTGCAAATATGTATGAAAAAGAGAATGATTTTAACAGAAAAAGTTCCCAGTCTTTGGATATCCCTCTGTGTCCTGAGCCTCATTTGCCCATAGCCCATGGCAGCAGTGTCTCCTAAGTCTCTTCGCAGTCACCTTTTTCCCTTTGTCTTTGTCTGCCCTGCACAAGGTGCCATCTCAGGTTCCCAAGACTGTAGCAAAGGGTCATATTTAGGCAGCCTAAACAAAGCAACCTGGGGCAGGTAAAATGCAAGAGACTTTGGTCCTGGAGCAGAAGGATACCAGAAGAGAGTCACTGGTGAGGCTGCGGCAGGATCCTTTGTGGCAACTGGATGGCTTGTGATCTCCTCCAGGTGACAGCAGGCACTGCAAGTGACACAGTGGGTCCCATGACATCTGTTTGCCCTCAGCAGCAAGTCACTGTTCCCTGCCTTCACCAGTCCCATCCCTGCCACACACATGAACCCACAGGAGCCCATGCGCATACTGAGGGCTGGGTTGCTGGTGCAGCAGATGATGAGCCAGATGTACTGATGCCCCCAAAAGGTCATGCCAACTCACCAAGTCTCTGTCCTTCCTTTTCAGAAACCCAGACAAAGGGATCCAGTTCCTCATCTCACGAGGCTTCATCCCAGACACCCCCATTGGGGTGGCACACTTCCTGCTCCAGCGGAAGGGCCTCAGCCGCCAGATGATTGGGGAATTCCTGGGCAACAGCAAGAAACAGTTCAACAGGGATGTCCTGGAGTAAGTATGGAAACCTCTTCCTCTTCTCCCTGCCTCATGCTCCTTGCTGTGGGATCAGCAGGGAACAGCAAATGGTGGCTCCACACGTCTCTCTTGCTGTCCAGATCTGTGATGGGTGGGCTTTTCACTTTTTCCAACTGCTCAATACGGAAGATAAGAGGACAGCTGGTCCAGTTGGTCATAATGAGGAGGCTTACATGAGGAAGCACGCTATTAATGGTTTACTTTCTAGTCACAGAGCACTGAGAAATGTCCCCACTCCAAAAACTTCAGTGGGCTGAGCTGTCCTTTTTCTGAGTAAGATGTCAGGTTTCCTGCCTGCTTCTGTTCACTGGATGCCTTTGCTGGATTTTTTCCTTCAATCCACTCACTGCGACCATCTCCTGCTCACACAAGCCGTGCATCTCTCAGCCTACACCTCTCCCCTTTTTCAAGCCTTGCAATTTGGGCTACAAAATCCTGGGAACACCTAAGACCCATATAGGCTTCTGTAGTGTGCACCTGTTGCTTTGCCTTCCATGTTGCTAAATATGACTAACTTGTCACCTCCTGTTGTGAGCGTGGTACCATGGTGCTCTACCAGGAGCATGGTAGAAGTGTCAGTTGGAAAAGTGTACTACCTGTTTTTCTGAACATTGTCCAAGATGATATGCTTTCTGCAAAGATAGTCCTGGAGAACTGAGATGAACCTTAATTTCCTGCTTGGTTCTGATCTACTTCTTGCCATTCAGAGGAGGGACAAGAAAGGACAGCTCTCCATATGGTAAAAAGCAGTGGGACACCACTTCTGCCACCCTGAGAGCCACTGCAGTGAAGGCAGAAAGGGAGTTTGCACCAGGGTGTGAATGTGAGTGCTGCTGTTCATGGTGATGGGACGTGTAGTCATGGCACAACAAGCTCATTCAGAGACCTGTTTCCAGAGATGATCAGCACTCAGCTGGGTCATTCTTTCATTAGGCAATAGCACAGTTCTTAGTGAGAGCTGCCTTTCCATGAGGGAGGGAGTCCTTTGTACTGGATCCTTTGTAATATTGTCCCACTCTCCAAAACAGTAACTCCACCTGTCTTGAATTTCGCAGTGGCTTCTCTTGAACCCAGCCAAAAAGAAACCCTAAATCCAATATACAATCCAGGGACTTATCATTGAATCATCACAGAATCACAGAATGACTTGGGCTGGAAGGGACCTTAAAGTCCACCCAGCCCCAGCCCCTGCTGTGGGCTGGTTGCCACCCACTGGATCAGTGCTGCCCAGGGCACATCCAGCCTGGCCTTGAACACTCCCAGGGATGGGGCAGCCACAGCTTCTCTGGGCAGCCTGTGCCAGGGCCTCACCGCCCTCTGAGTAAAGAGTTTCCTCCTAACATCTAATCTAAACCTGCCCTCTTTCAGTTTAAAGTCATTGCCCTTTGTCTTGTCACTACAATCCCTGATAAAGAGTCCCTCTCCATCTTTCCTGTAGGACTACTCTAAGTGCTGGAAGGCCACTATAAGATGTCCCTGGAGTCCCAACTCTCTCAACCTTTCTTCATAGGAGAGGTGCTCCAGCCCTCTGACAATCCTCAGGGCCTCCTCTGGACTCGATGCCACAGGTCCATGTCACTATGCTGGGGGCCCCAGAGCTGAACACAGTACTGCAGGTGGGGAGGATGCCAGTTCAGCAGCGAAATCTCGGCTCATATTTCAAAATCCATTCCTGCTGCAGTTGCTGCAGCCTATTGCTGCCCATGCCTGACCTTTGATTCAGCCCTATTTTTAATGTACTGTATGGGTATTGATTTGGACAGCAGTGAGACACGTGTTGTCTCCAGTCTCTTCATGCTGAGAGCTACAATTAAAAGTAATTGCTTCTTTTTCTCCAGCAAGCAATGTGTGGGCTGCTTCCCCTGACAGATACTCTGCTGAAGCCCAAAGCCAGCCTCTACACACCCTCTGCAATAGCAGTAGGCTGCCACTTCTTTGTAGCCCTAAATTTGATCCTTGCAAATGACCGTGTTCTTCCAGTCCACATGTGACTACGGACTGTGTCAGCAGCTCCTGGGAACAGTCCCTGTTACAAAGCTTGGTGTCAGTCTCCCAGCCTCAATGCCCAGGACCTGCTGTGTTGTAGTTGCCTGTATTGTCTCTGGATGTTGCAGAGCATGTGGCAGTCCATCGTTACTCTCAGTTTCCACTGTACCCCAAAAAGTAGCACTCCAAATGTATTATGAAGGAGTGCCCCTGCTGTCCTACTTACAGATGGAGAAAGCAAGGCTCAGAGGTTGGAAGTGAGCTGTTGAGGTTGTGTCTACATGCGTTTAGGCAACTGAATCTGAACTCAGAGTCCGCACCTATATCTGATCTCTTCAAGCAACAGATAAATTGCTGACTCATCTTCCTTACAGGCAAATGTAAAAGTAGACATAAAAGATACACAAAATATTCTGCAAAAGAAAAGAAAAAAGAAAGATTGTCAAATATTCAGCTAGTTACAGCTGTGCTGTTCACAGGTACTTTCCCTCTCTTGTGTGTCTGTTTTGAGCTTGTGGATGGCAACGGCTGGTGGGTTTTGCAAGCAAATTTTCGTCAGCTTGTGAGAGCCAATGGCTCTCTGGTCAATGGCTGCACACACAATGGTGTGGCAAGCATGAAACAAGGCATTGCCAGAAGAAATCCTCATGCAGGATTATCATCTTGGATATTTTTCCTTTCAGTGAATGAGGAAGAAGAGGGCAGGGTATTACAGTGTGCTGGCATTCTCTAGTGCACTATAGCTCAAGGGCTAGCCACAACTTCTGAGCTGTTTGTGTGAGAGCATGAGGCAACTCAAAGATGTTTTGGCATTTTAGAACTGGCAAGGACCTAGCGTGTTTCCTTGTACCACTGGTGTGAGTAAGGAACAACTCCCATCAAATTAGATCAGGAAAACTGGCACAGGTTGGGAGAATGTCTGTCTTGCAGTCCCCAAATATACCCAAGTTTAGCAAGCCAGTAGCAGGAGACGTGGTATTCCCTGGAGAGCATATGGCATTTGGAATAACTCCTAAAGTAGCTTCTGTACAGCTTGCCCAATCCCTCATTTTTGTGGCCCAAGTGACCCTTCTTCTGTTCCTTGAGCAGAAGAACAGGCGCTGCTGGTCCTGGCAAGCTCAAATGCCCCAGCAGAGTGGCCATTGGTAGCCATTGGATAGGCACTGACCACCTGCAGTGAGTATCCCCGTGTGCAGGGGGAGACATCCTTGCTCCTTCACAGGCCAGACATGGCCCTGGAGCCTTCCTGGCCCATTCTCTCCCTCCCCAAAACAATTTCAATTATTGATGTCACTTACTGTGTTAGTTTATCTTTCACTCAATGTGAAAACTTGTGTTAGAAATGTGTATTGTAAGCATTGTTTCAATCACAGTCAGGTTGAATTAACCCAACTGCATAAATAAATAATAGGACAGCTTTTAAAACATCTGCAAAAGTCTCAGCCTCCCTTGTGCATTTGGATGCTGGGTAGAGCTGCCCGGGTTACAAACTCCAGACTCAGCTGTAAGTCCAGCCATAAGTCCATACTCTGCAAACTTCTCTTGGCATCCATGGGTATTGGAGCTGTGCTAGATGACAAGCCAACCACTGCCTGTCCCTAGAGTAAGGCCATGGAGCTCAGAAGTGCACAGTAGCTGTGGAGAGGATCCCTCTTTACTGCCCATCTAGTGAATGCAAAACTCCAGAGATGCATCGTGCTGGTTGCAAAGACTCGTGTGCACGATGAGGGGTGAGTGAGGACAAACTCGGTATGAGGCTTAAGCCCTTTGGTATGCTATTTTACCTTCTCACACCTCCATGTCCAGCCACTAAAAGTCCTTCAATTATATTCTTCCATACTCCTATTTTATCTTTCAAACTTTAACTCATTTTTTTTGGAACCCTGAAAAGGTGTCTGGATAACTCATGGGTAATTGTACACACTAACCTGAGGAACAACGGAGAGAACTGAGGATTTCCAAGAGTATCTAACTATAACTGTTATACATCCTTTGATAACACTAAATTGCTCACTCCTATTTTTTTTTTTAGGGAGATGGAGTATGTCATTTCCTCCTGCAAATTAGGCTTCAATCCTTAAAAGAAGGATTTATCTCACCTATTGTTAACCACCAACGGAGAAAGCTGTTTTTCTCTTTGTGCTAGTTTTGGCTGGACATCTAGCTTTTAAACATTTTATGTTACAGGGATAAATCCCATATGTAACCAATTTTAAGCATCTGACAGAAAGATTCAGCACCCCACAGTAAGATCCAGCCGTTTCTCATGAGAATCTGCTTTCACAACCCACCCTGCAGCCAGCTGGAACCTATTCCAGGGTTTCAGCATCTATCAGTCCAGGGAATACAGCTGTAGAGAGGAAGCTTGGGCCATTAAAGCTCTGTTCTTTAAGCAGTTTTTAAGAAATCTACCTGACAAATGTTGCAGAAAAATTATTTTGTCACTTTGAAAAAGTCAGGGGCAACACATTAATGTATTTTTAATGAGGCACATCTTACAACTTTTCTTCATTATTTTGTTTTGTGTTGCTTATTTATATTTGTACACTCTTCATTCTGTGTTTTTTTTTTTTTTTTTTTTTTTTTTTTTTGTTGTTGTTGTTGCTTTTGTTCTGCTTCATCCTTCCCTTCACTTTAGTTCATTCTTCCCCTCCACCTGTTTCTGACTCAGGAATTGCTTCCATTTATAGTTCGTTCATGAGCAAGATAATGTGAACGATGCCATGAATGGAGTCAGCTGTGCTGCTGGAGTTGGATGGTTTGTGCTCAGGTCGTGGGACTTGGAAGTGCAGAAGTGGCTGTCCTGGTGCATTTGCTGTCGGAGGAGAAAGGGGCAGGAAGTCAAGAAGAGGAGACAGTGTGCTTCAGGGGGGCTGGTTGCTGTTGAACTGTGAGTTGCTGTTAGACACAGTCTCCTCGTGGGTGAGCAGCTCTCCTGTCTGTCAAGCTGGTAGTGTCTTCTCTTTCTCTCATGGGAAGTCAGGGAGAGAAAAGCTGCTCTTAGGAGTGTAAATGCAGAGCTAGAAACCCAGCTAAGAGGCTGTCTTTTAAAGAAGTTTTAGCCTCTTCTGACTGACGGAGTGAAGTTGACAGGTTAGCCCAAACTAGACTACCTTCCCCTTCTCACTAAGGACATTAGAGAGGATCAACAGGGGACTTGTGTTATGGGAGGGTTTGAGCAGCACAGTGCTTCAGCTTGTGCTTTGGAGCAATAGATAATGATGCAACGGAAGCAGAGAACAGAGGGAAGAACATGTTAGGCAGTTCTGACCTCCTGCTGCAAGCAGAGCTGTGGCACAGATCAGACTTGTGAACAGAAGTGGCATTCCCATGCCAAGCTGCAAGGGCTAAACGTATAGCTTGAACTTGCTTGGGTGCCCAGGGAAATGGTTTTTTCTTGTACAGAGGCTCTTAATATCCTCTGGAGGAGGAGATGAAGGCTAGGCAGAATCCTCTCCTGCATAGCTGGTGTGTCTGGAGTGGAAACAGCTTTCCACTTTAGAAAACAGTGCTGGCCCAAAGCATGACAGCAATTTCTTACTAAGCCCAGGTATGTAAACATATGAGCTACCTACAGTCCTGGGAGGGCAAGTAAGCATGGCAGCCCCAGAGAAAAACAGACGATACATATAACACTGCACCCCCTAGAAAGGGTAGACTGGTGTGGGCCATGGTCTCCATTGTAGAGACTGTCCTTGCACAAGGAGGGCTGGGAGAGGTGCTGGATGGAGGGCAGGACTGGGACATGTGCCCCTGTCTGCTGGTGCAAGGAAGCAATGAGCCCTGCTCGCTTTTCTTGCTGTGGGTTTCAGCGAAAACCTGTAGGGCAGCCTCCTCCCAGGGAGCTGATCTCTTCCTCTGCAGTCCACCCTAAGCCTGGCTTGTCTTCACAAAGAGTGTAGGGGTAGCGATGCTGAGAAGAGGGATGGGTTTTATTAGGGTTTTTGTGTCTTGTTCTAGACTTTCCACCTGGCTGCCTCACCCGGTGCCCCCTCCCTGAGAATGGGCTGCAGGTTCATTACAGACGCTTTTAGTTGCAGCCCAGCTCCTGCTGCATTGTCACCTGAGTGGAAAAGCTGGAAAATAGGTCATTATGCTTGGATGAGCAGATCCCAGCCCCACACGATACAGCTGCTTCCTGCCTGCTCTGAATCCTTTTGCCACAAGGCTTTTTGTCATGCCTAGCCCTGTGCTAAATCCTAACAGCCCTGATGCCCCTTGTGTCCACCCACTTTTGGGGGGACCCATGCCCTGCAGGCTAGGAGGCAGCAGAGCCACCATTAACTTATCAACAGGGAAAAATAATGCAACTGGGATCCCACCCTTAGGTCCCATCACCAGGCACTGGAAATGCAATTCTCTGCAGTTACAAGGTGCCTGCCTGCCGAGTGCCTCAGGGCAGACCGAGCTCCGCATGTAGACAGGTGCCACCACCTGGTTTATGAGCACGGTGCCAGCACCTTTCCTGCTCACTTCAGCAACATGGACCAAAGGTCCAAAGTACTGTTCCTGCAGGTACTGGACTGCAAACATCTGTGGATGTCCTGTGAGCAAAATTAACTTTGTGTTGTTGCAAGTCCATAGGAGGCAAGGGGCTGAAACAGGAGGAGGTTATGTAAGCCAATTACTCCACCCCTGCTTTGTTATCCTTCAGGCCTCCTGCTGGTCCTGGAATAGGCATCTCACAGGCATGCCGCTGTTTGTGGAAAAATGAACTCAGCACTGGCTCTCTACATACACATAAGCTGCTGTTTTATTCCTTGGATGCAGAGAGCCATCTCTGCTTAACCTTTGTCTCTTACATTGGCAAATACAGTTTGGGAGAGAGACAGCCTCCTCGTGCATGTGACTGCACTGCCTTTTACATTGCAGCTCTGGAGGCTGATGAGATGAATGTATTTTTATTTGCAGTATGCTTGCCAAGATATCCTGCGTCAGCTTCCAGGGTCTCTGTTTTGGGAAGAAAAGACCTCCTTGCTCTGGTTTCATAAAGAGAAGTTGTGTTGCATTTCAGGAGAGTTCTGACATAGGCATGACAGTGCTTTCAGAAAGTTAATGGGAGTCTGTGCAGGAATCTGAAGTCAGGCAAGACAGCAAAACTTGTAGCCACCTAGAGCAGGAGCAGGAACATGGCAGCACTGTGGCACTTTGGACTTTGCTGCGTTACAAAAAAATATCAGAAAACAATGATCCACCATTCTTTCTATTGTCTGTCTAGCAGCAAAAGGTAGTAGCATATCTGATGGCTCCTCTAGGAGCTGCTCCTCAGTCCTTCGGCACAGGCTTTGCCTGGTAAATCAAATGCAAGCTCAGGCTGACTGCATAAGTCAAACTTTCTTCCTAACCTGTCATTTCTGCCTCATGAACTTTCCTCAGGAAGTAGGACAAAGGGCCAACCTTGTTTGGGCTGAGGGACAAACATTAGGCACTCTCGGGAAATTCATCTTAGAATTTACAAAGTAAACCTGCATCTGTCGCTCTGTGCAAGAAACTCCCGAAGGGGAAGCTGAGAATAACTCATGTAGCAATACCTGTTTGAGTTTGAAAAGAACTATAGCCAACTGACTTGTCCTACGTGCCCTAATAGGGGTTTGATGCCTTCTGTGTCGAGAGCATTGGCTTTATTATTTGAAATTCAGACTTGAAAGAGAAAATGCGTTAGACTAGACTGTGTGGAGGGGGAAGGATTGATCAGTGAGTCAGGGAGGAAAAGATGCATGATTTAGTACTGGTGGTAGGATGACCTCAGCAGGTCTCACAGGTATGTGCAAGGACTCTGCTTTCACACGTCTGAAAGCAGACAGTAATAGCAAAATCACTGAGGTCAGTGCTGAGAAACATCATGTATCAGAAAGGATTAAAAAATAATAACAAAGGTCCAACAGCAGAGCAGTTTGCAGCAGTGAACACAATAATGACTAGCCAGAGAAAAACTTTTCTTACTATCAAAGATAAATTCCAAGAGGCAGAATGCCTTGATGTCGACTCAAGGGACAAGTGAGTGCAAGTATGAGAAAAATAAAAATAACAAAGGAATGGGGCAGTAGAGGAAGTTTTCACTGCTGCCAGAAGCAATTTGTGAGTGTTTCTGCAGTCTGCCTCTTGGAGAAAAAAAAAGAAAAAAAATTGTGTAAGATTGCCCATGAGAGCATCCCCATTGATTCTCTGCCCTTGCTCTTGACTATGTTTTGATTATATTGGATTTGTGTAGAGGAAGAGTCCCTGTTCCTTGGTTGAGACTATAACTGCTCTAGCCTTCAAAGATACTGAACACCCTAAGTTCAGACAGAGCTCTTGGTAAGGCATTCTGTGGGTGTTGCTCCAGTTAAGCAATGATATCTCAGCTCCTGAATCAGCATGAGAATGCAAGAATGGAAAGAGGTCTCTGGGCATTTGGATCTTATCCCTCAGCCATTTGAGACATCATGCAACAAATTTTTTGTTCTAGCAAGGCTGCACATGGCATTCAACAGCCGAGCTCACAAAACACTGCCCAACAGCAAACTGCAGAACTATGAAAAAGACTAATAGTGAAGACTCCAGGATATCACAGAAAGAAAGCTGAAGAGACTGATTATGGCATATGCTTTTATTAGCAAAGGTTTGTTTTGTCAAATTTCCAGATGATGCTAGGAAATGGAAAGATCCAGAAAAAAAGCTAATCCCCTCTCCTATTTTCCACATACTTCATTTTCTACATTCCTCATGCAGTCTCAGACAACGTATCTTCTGGAAAATTTCCTCCTAGTCCTAAATTTGGGGTCAGTTTACAACATCAGAAAGGCAAACAAAACACATTACAGGGATGAGATAAATGGGATGAAAGATAGAATTAGCACCCAAAGGGTATGGAAGCTGAAAATATGAAGTCACTGAATCTTTAATACATTTGTGATGTCCAGGTGGTGCCATGTGACTGACTATTAGCAAGCTAGTAACTTTGTATGTAAGGAAGACTTACAGAAAATGGGATTTCAGCATCTGTGAATTTTTTGGTCTAGCAGATATCAAGTCAGATTTGAGAATTCATTTATGGGAAAAACAATGGCAGACAAAAGGTAAATGGTACATACCAAAGTCAGTGGAGAATAGATTAATTCTAGGTCTTTCTATGATAAATAATTGGTTTTCAAGGCAAGGGACAGACAGAAGATAATTCTAGACTTCAGCAAAGCATTTGACATGAGAAATTGTTAGTAGAGTGTGGAAGAGAAAGATATTAGCAGAGGAATCATAAACGAGAGAGAGAATTGGCTGATGCAGACATTAGTGCCTACGTACTCTGCTGAAATAGGAAGCTGAGCTTAAGGGAGGTTGTGAGCAGAGTTTCTTGAGTTTAATCTTTTGATGAATGCTTGCAGTAATGACCTGGACACAAATGATAGGAGTACGCTAACAAAATGTGCTGAAGCCACACAGAGAAGGTATTGTCGTTACAAATGAAGACCAAGATATCATGAAGTAAAAATAAGACGAACTAGAGGATTTAACTCATACAGACAGGATTGCAAATGTGGGTGTGTGCTTGACTGAACGGGAGGTGGGGAGAGGATGAGTGCAGTGAATGCAGATAACACAAGGGTGGACAAAAGGGTGGTGAACAAGTGCAGGTGCTGGGAGGGAGTGAGGAATGGACAGTGTGTAGTCTTTGCCAGATGATAAGGTGCAAAAATAGATGGATCTACATCTGTACTGATGCTGGTACTGATATATATGTGTCTATCTTTATCAACATAGTTGTCTAGGTGTCTGTAACTGTACAGATATAGAAAATATCAATACAGACACATTAATTCTATATGTGTAAGTTGTATATATATGTATATATGTTGTATGTGGTATGATATGATACATATATCATAGTGTGTGTGTATATACACACACGTGTATATCACCTGCTACAGAGTGCGGGAACGACTTGTCTGACACCTCAGCCCTTTTTAAATACCATCTGGGCAGCTGCAGTGCTGTCTCAGGGCCTCTCCCGTGGTATTTCACTTGGGAACTCAGCCTGGGCACCGCAACGAAGGAGCGTGCCTAGCATCCTGCTCAGGAGCAGGTGCTGACAAAGGCTGTGTCCCTTCCCCCAGCTGCGTGGTGGACGAGATGGACTTCTCAGGCATGGAGCTGGACGAAGCGCTGCGGAAATTCCAGGCCCACATCCGTGTGCAGGGGGAGGCGCAGAAGGTTGAGCGGCTAATCGAGGCCTTCAGGTAAGAAACGGAGCCCTGTGACCCCACTGCTGCAACCAGGTGGATGCAGAGAGCACGCCCAAGCCAGGAAACATGCAGCAGCAGTGGAATGAATGGCCACGGACCTTGTAAAGAGGCTAATTGAGGAAGCCCTCTGTCCCACTGCTGCCGCAGAGCCACATCCTTGGTGAGTGGCATGAAGGGCACAGGGGGTCAGAGGGAGGCCAGCCCTGATATGTCTGCCAGCAAGGGACTCTCTGTTGGTGACTGACAGAAAGAACAGCACTGGGGCTCGCAGGGGTGCTGGGTTGTTCCTTTGGTGCATCCAGAGGAGTACTTTTCTTAGCAAGGCAGGCTGGCGTAGACACCTCCGTGTTACCACTACATAGTGACCCAGCCTGGGCAGTCTCTCTACTCTTTTAGCTTCTGAGGACAAGGAGGCTGAAGTTTCAGTGGCCAGATTCAGCTGTTGGTGGGCAAATTGGCCTTCAGAGAGCTGACAGGTGCTTTGTGTGAAAGTTGCTGTGAAAGAAAGAATTTGATCCATGGGTGCTGAGGCCATTGCTACCCTAGAGCAGAGGACTCCAGTGTTCTATGTTAAGTATGTGCATCCCTCCTGCTGCAGCCAGAGGTACTGCATGTGTAACCCAGACGTGGTCCAGCAGTTTCACAACCCAGACACCATCTTCATCTTGGCCTTTGCAATCATCCTCCTCAACACCGACATGTACAGCCCCAACATCAAGCCTGACAGGAAGATGATGCTGGAGGACTTCATTCGCAATCTGAGAGGTGAGCGTCCTGCTTTGGGTTTGGATTTTTTTTGCCCTCCTGCTGCTCTAAATCCTGCCTAGGTGAAAGCAGCAAAAACTTAGCAGAGTGGCCTTTCTCTAGGGCTGCTGGTGCTCTCTGTGAGCCAGATATGGAGGAGAGTGCTTTGAAGTCCTCTACATTCCTGGGGAAGGGAAAAATCTCTGTTTGTCCTTTGCAGAAAGCTGTCTAACCTTTTCAGAGACCAACCATTTTCCTTGAGAGATGGTTTCATCTCTTAATGGATTTCATCACTTGGAAGTGGTCCATTGTATTGATTTTTTCTATCATTCAGCTCCATCCTTCCTAGACCCTGCTGGATTATGCTAAACAAGCCCTTTCCCTCTTTGTTGCTTTGAATATGTGACCACATTTTTCTTCTATTCAGGCTAAATTTTCCTTAATTGCTTGCAATTACTTGCAATAACAGTAGGCCTGACAGAGTTCATGCATACATTACCTCTTAGCAATTTCTGATACATCAGTTTCCCAAATCAGTTTTCTTCTGCTTTTCAAAGTCCTTCCCATCTCAGTAATAGGTTGCTAAAAGCATTGCTTCAGATGTGGTCACAACGTACTCATATGTATAACCACTGCCCCCTCCTTATTTTCAGATCTACTCATGCAGCTTAGTGTTGTTTTGCCTTTTTGACGCGATGTCTAGACAAACTCTGATTTCCCAGCCATGTTCACTCCTAGGTCAGCCATCTTCAGAGTGTTTTTTACTGCACATCCGCAATTCAGATTAAGTTCCTTCAGAGTTCCAGTGTAAATCTCTGTCTAGAGTTTGAACTTCTGTGGGCTTCTTCAGCTTGTTCCTTTGTCCTTATGGCTGTTCAGACAGTGTTGTCCCAGCCTCCCACACCTTCCCCAGTCTGCCATCCACTTCTGAGTGGAATAATGTGGCACTGAGGCCCTCTTTGAAGTCATTTTCTGCCATCATCCCCTTCAGTATCGCAGCAGATAGAACTAACTCAAAAGGTTTTATTTCTTTTTTTTCTTTTTTATTGTTAACTTTCACTAAGAATTACTTCAAAATCTGTCATTTCACATCACAATGAATTCAGCCAACAGGAAGATCACATTGCAGACTAGGGGAGACATTTCATTCCACACTTACCTTCAGCCCAACACACAGGCCAGGAGCTACACTGGCCTGTGTTAAAACAAAACACAGAGTAGTCAGGCTATGTTTGCAAGGCCATGAAGAAGGGAGCCAGGAGATGACAATGCTTCTCCATTCCTCAGCAGTTCCTCAGCTGCCTCCCACCAGGGAGCTGCAGGAAAAGCAAAGAAATCCAGTGTATAATGATTGAAGGAATTCAGTTTAGGAGGAAAGCAATTTAATTTGTGGTGTTTGGCTCAGGGAAGGGTGAAGGAGAACTTTTTTGCCAGACTTTCTAAGGGTCAGACAGCAAAACTTGGAGAATTATCTAAGGAATCATAAAACAGGGTAGGCACAGACCCCAGTCAGATAAATTACAGGCAGAATAGCAGGAAAGTATTATGCTTTCATCACAGAAAGAAAATGTTGAAGGTTACCGAGTAAATAGGAGACCTGAGTCTTGCATTGACAGAAGGAGCAGCTGGATCCCATTGCAGATCTCCTCCATGCCTAGCACTCATAATGATATGAGATCAATGCAGGGGTTGCTGCTGGGTGACCCAAGGAATATGAATGTGGAATTGTGGCTATAAAACCTTAGGGAACATATGGAAAGAAGCCACCATGCAGAGCAATGGAATAATGAAATCTTCTGCATTGATCTTGGATATGTCAGTCTCTTCTGCTGGTGCATTATGTGTGTTAGAGTAAGAAAGAAGTCAGCCTAAAACAAAAAATTTCTTTTTTGTTTCTGCCTTCCCAACATTGCACTGAGCAGAGGCAGTAGCTGCCTATCAAAGACTACCAGTTCCTCCCTTTCCTTTTCTCCCTGCCTAGTCTGCCCAGCATTTTCTGTGTTTTGCAGGGGTGGATGATGGTGCTGACATCCCACGGGAGCTGGTGGTGGGGATCTATGAGAGGATCCAGCAGAAAGAGCTAAAATCCAATGAGGACCATGTGACTTATGTCACCAAAGTGGAGAAGTCCATAGTTGGAATGAAAACGGTGAGCAGCCATAACCCTGCTGGCACCCAGTCACCCCTCTCACACCCACCTCCCTCACTGTCCTCCTTTTCTGCCTTTATCCGCTATCACCATCTTCTTTTTCTCCTTTTTCTCCAAACACCTTCTTCCTTGCTATCTCTTTCTTTTCTAATTCTTTGGGATCTCCTTGGCTGGAGTTTGCTTTCTCCATTGCAGGAACCATTTGCCCAAGAATCTCCTTGTAGATCCTCCTTTCCAGTGCAGAACCTGCCTGCCAGTGCTTCAGGGATAGCCCTGCAGTGTCTGAACTTTCAGGCCTTATGAGGTTGTAGGATGTGAAAGGCAAAGTTATAGGAAAGAATTTCACCCATCTCTGCTGAATGAGTTCTCCAAGGGTTTCTGGGGTTACAAGACCCCCAAATCCAGTCTGCTTCTTTAGCAGTAACTGATCCGAAAGGCAAAAACATACTGTTTACCCAAAATGAGCAGAATAATTTCTCAATGCCTGAGACAGGATGGGCAGTCACTCAGTGATTTGCAGCCAGATATATATGAAGATGGCACATGTGAGCAAGTGGCTTGCCCATAGGCAGTTCTGCTCCTCTGATTTATCCAGGTCACTGTTACTGGGCCAGCAGGATGAGTGATGGTGAGGGGTGGTTGTGAGGAGATTATTTGAGTGGGCAGAGTGGGCAGAACCATCTTGTGCCACTGTCACTGGGCAGGGGTCGTGTAGGCTAAGAGTGGTGGAGGCCCTCACTGGCACCTTCCCGTAACCCCTGCATGCTCTTGTGGATCTTCTGCAGGTTCTCTCGGTGCCCCATCGCCGGCTGGTCTGCTGCAGCCGCTTGTATGAAGTGACCGATGTGAACAAAGTGCAGAAGCAGGCAGCTCACCAGAGGGAAGTTTTTCTCTTCAATGACCTGCTGGTGGTGAGTGTGCTTTGGCAATTAGGTACTGCAGTGATGAAACTAGCCCCAGTATCTGTAAAGAAATATGAAACTGGTCCACAAGATCAATTTCCCCCCTGTCCTAGGGGCAGACCTAGACCATCTCCTGGCCCATCAACACTGCAAGACACAGCTCTGGATCCTTCCCTGTTAAAAACACACCAAACCTAAAACTCCTCTGACCCTTGAAAAGACAAGCTGTCACGTCCCACAGCCAAGTAATGACATTCTTGTCTCTCATCCCTTTACTACCAGGGAGGTTCATTCCTTGAAAGGGAAGTTCATTTATTTGGCTGTTTGTACTGTGGTAGGCAGAGCACTTTAAAAATTTCTTGCCAGACACTTTAAACCCACTACCTTTTACTATTGCAAAGGCTGTAGAAGAGTAGGTACTACTTACTGGAGCCTGAAACGTGTACAGTATTGTTAAAAGTGTCCTGCCCCAGGGACCTTGCAACTGAGTTCAAACAGGTACAAGGGAGGGCACAGGTTTGCTGGGACTGGGAGGATGCAGACAAAAAGGAAGTTCTGCTTTAGGCAGAAAAGGTCTGAGTTTAATGGCAGAAGGAAACTGTGGATGTCGCAAGTATAAGACCAAAGCCAGTCCATTTTGTCCCAGGGGACAAGAAAGCTTTCCCCACCTGTTTCTCTGCACCCATTTGGACAGCTGTGAACCTGGGTTGAGGGTCTGCTCCTTGCTGGCCCTCCATCCTCGTGATAAATTAGATATATGAGAACTAGTGCTGAGGGAGCAACGGCAGCACACCATGAGAATGTATGCTGGTTCCGAGACCTAAGGCATTTCTGACAGGCTTCCCTTAGCCTCCCAACCTGACCCTTGGTGAAGAGAATTACCCTTGCAATGTCAGAAATATGGGCATCCAAAATACAGCATTCCCGGTGTACAGAACCCCAGTGGGCCCCAGGGCTATGCATATAGAGTTTCAGAAGTGTTGTTACAAGTGCAGTGTGCCAGGGAGATTTCTGGTCAGACAGTCTGTCAATCACCAAGTGTTACTCCCATTTGCAATTAACTGAGTTTGCAAAAAGCTTTTTCCTTTGTGTTTTTGAGTAGTTTGTGTTGTTCTTGCTATGCTAGTCACCAGCACCCTGCCCAATTATGCATCTTTCCCTCCAACAGATCCTCAAGCTTTGCCCCAAGAAGAAAAGCTCCTCAACCTACACTTTTTGCAAGTCAGTTGGCCTGCTGGGCATGCAGTTCCATCTCTTTGAGAATGAATGTAAGTCTGATTCTTCTTTGTTGTCTGGAGGGGTTTAGCATGGAAAAGGAAAAGGAAGGAGGGGGCTGCATAGCCCAGTGGGATCTTGCATCAGAATAGGGAGGGATTCCTTCAGGGTTAAAATGGGAGGGGAGAAAAAACTGAGACTTGGTACTGAGGAGACAACTGTGCAGATACAGTGTGATCAGAAGAGGCTCCTGGTCCCTCTCTTCAGGTCTGAGCTGAAGAGCTTCAGCTGAAGAGCTGAGCAGAAGGGCTGAACTTGAAGTAGGCTGACTTGTCATAGTGGCAAGGAGGGCACTACTGTGGAGGAATGAGGGAATCAGTCCCAAGATACACCTGACCTAGCTCTCAGAAGCCAGCAGTAGGAGAATCTCACTGACAGAACTGCTGCTGTCAGCTTTGGCCCCTCTCCACTCATGCCCAAAGTCACAACAGCCACCTCTACCTCTGACACTGATAAAAGCTCAGGTGCTGCTGCTGCCTCCCTGCGTGATGATATGCTGTGCAGTGCCAAAAGATTCCTGAGACAGAAGCAGAGCCCTTGGAACAGCACCCACCAAAGCATGGCGAGGGGCCAGCCCTAGTCAGCCTGACCTTGATGGTCTGGGAATAGAGCCATGATGTGTCATGATTGAGGCTGGTTGTGTGGTGGAGGAATTCCAGAAACAGGCAGGCTTCCTGCTGGCACAGGCAAAGGGGATGCACAGTGGTCTCAGGCAAGCATGGCTTATGCCCGCTGGGGGTTTTGTGAGCACCAGCAGAATATGCTGCAAGGGAGGAACACTGTAGCAGTGTGGCTACGCTGAGTTCCTTACATCCTTACTCTACCCTATGGGCTGTGTAAGTCACCGTCTCAATTCCCTGCCCTCTGCAGCACAGAGTGGCTTTCATGTCCCTGTGTGTAAGAAAGAACCATTCATAACTGGGCATCCCCAGGACGCAGTGTTACAGCTGGGAACAGCTTTCAAGGGTATGGTGAATATGATGCTCAAGGATCTTCTGGCAAAGGCATCCTTTTGTGTATGCTCTGCAGAGAAAAGCAGGTGTCTGAAAGCACTTGTGATCTGGACAGATGAGGCAAGATACAGGGTGGGAAAAGGGGCCTGGGACACAAATAGGGGGAGCTGAGGGCTGGCAGAAAATAGCGGGTTGGTCCTTTGGCTTGTTTGGTAAAGATTGCTAAAGAAAGAGGGTAGGGATGGCAGGCGGGTACAGGAGCAGTGGAGAAGAGAAAGCAGGATGGGAAAAGAGAAACTAAATGTAGACCAAGAAGAGGAGGAAGGAGAAAAGACGTTGGAACCATTTCTTAATGACCAAAAGACAGAGAACGTCCAGCCACAAGTTTCACAAGTTCTCTGCATGCTGTCATTTTCCAGCTTCTGTTGACTGAATCTTCAGCCACCTCCTCTCTGCGCCCATCCTGATCTTTAATGTTGTGACCTATTCACTCTCTAGGCATTTCTCTTCATTTGCATTCCTCGCAGTGTGTTGTTCTGTTGGGGAGTACTAAGCAGAGACCTGAAAACCCACACCCTTCTCTTTACCACTCTCTCTGCTCGGCACAACGAGCTCCTCATCTGTGCTGTGATAACAGCCCTGCTATGTTCCCTGCTGGTGGAAGGAGAGAATGGGGAGAAGTCCTGCCACTGAGGATGTTAATGGCTGTTCTGGCTTTGAGTCCAGGAGCCAACATCTCCTGCTGCAGCTCCCACAGGAGAAAAAGCATTGCTGGCCTCATATATACTGTTAACTCCTCCGCAGATTCAAGAGGGCTTTATAGTCCCACCTCTGTGCTCAGGTTCTCAGAGCCAATGTTATGCTAACTGTGACAGAGAGCTTGAGGGTTTTGGCTGAGGCAGCACTATGGTGGTGCTGGTACTTGCCTTGCTGCTGCAGCTCGGCCATTCTGTTCCCTTGGAGTGCGGCAATGCTATGGATTCCCACAGTCTGCTGTTCGTGTGGACTGGCGTTAGAAATTGTTGGTCCTGGGAAGACAGCAAAGCAGCCAACTTCTCCATCAAAAAAGCCTAATGCCTCTTTATTGTGTTAACACATCTTCTTCACAGATTACCCCCATGGCATCACACTGGTGACTCCAGTTTCGGGCTCAGAGAAGAAACAGGTACTGCACTTCTGTGCTCTGGGAGCTGAGGAAATGCAGAAATTTGTGGAAGATCTGAAAGAGTCAATAGCAGAAGTGACAGAGCTGGAGCAGATACGAATTGAATGTAAGGACTTCTAGTACTATTCATACTCCAGTGCCATCATGCTGCCTGTGTCTGCAAGGGAGAAAGGGTAAAAGCAACAAGGCTCTTCGGGAAGAGGGAAGAGGATGAGTTGCAGAAGTCTTCACAGGATTGTTCTTGTGTTCACCAACAGGATGAAAAAGCAGCCAGGTTCTGTGAGCACCCACTAGCAGGAGAAAGTGAAGAACTATTTATGATGCTTATGCAATAGAGTAGATGATACAGTGGTCTGAAATAGCGAAGCTTAGACTATCAGACCCAGAAGACTTCTCCACCCATACGTCTTTGACTACGCAGATACAATCTGTAGATGTCTGAGAAGTACAGGACAGATGGTAGTCTTAGCAGAGTTGTCCTCTCACTCCAGGGACATCTATGGGACAAGCACTCTGTCCTGTGTCCCTCTGCAGCTTGTCTTACGCAGATCAGATGTCCATGTAGTCCTCAGTGTATTTTCCATGTATAAACTGATGAGCCCCAGTAGCTCAGCGTCAGTGGTCCCCTTTTGTGCAGCAATAACCTATTCTGTATAAATGCAGGTCATACTCAGAGGTCTTATGGAGGTACCTAAGTTCCTCCACATGTCAAGTCCTCTCTAGTTTGTTTCTCTCTTAGCTGTTCTTGATTCTCATGTCATTTTCTTGCATTAATTCTCCTTGTTGACTTCCCACATTGCTCCTTCAGTATGCTCTTCCCTCCCTCCCTCCCTCTCCTCATTCACTTCTGCATGTCTGTCTTGCAGGGGAGCTGGAGAAACAGCAAGGGGCAAAGTCTCTCTCATTAAGGACCAATGGAGCCCAGATGGAACCGCAGTCTAAGCAAAGCTCTCCAACAGGTAAGGGGTTACCCAACTTCTCTTGGACAAGCCATGCTGCATCTGTAAATGTGCTCTCCTATGAGAATGACTGCAAGAAGTGGTCCATTTTGTATCCTGTAGGGGAAATAGGAGAACAACAAGCATTCTTCAAATAAACCATAAAAGCCATTGATGTCTCATTACCAAATGTGTAGCTGTGACATCTAGAGAGACCCCATGAATGAGATCTTTTCTTTTATTTCAAAGGCAAGAAGGATTTGGGGGAGAAAGTCTCGGACAGCACAGTGGAGGTAAGTAGAGTGCAGAGTAGCTGAGGTAAGTAATTCTCTCTCACTTCAGCTCTTCTCACATTCTCTGTTGTTTCTTTTCTCAGGTTTTAATCAATGCCTCCCCAGCCAGACTGACAATTTTACCAATTTCCAGAGATACAATTAAAAGTTACTGCTAGGACGGGTAATACAACTTTCAAATCCAAACTAAACTTCAAAGCATTTTCAATCCGTTTTTATACCTGTAACATCCCTCATGGACCAAGCTCCCAAACGCTGTAGACTAACCCACCCCACTGCTTACGGGGAGACTGAGAACCCCGCTAAAGACTTCCCTGACATGCTAACTCCATGCAGCATCACATGCAAATTCCCTGCAGCCCAGCTTTCCTGCACAATCTCTGCAGCTCTGTCTCTCCATCCCCTCTTGAAGGGGATTAAGCATGGCCAGAGACTTTCCCCAGAGCTCCACCTTCCTAGGCAGGGAGCTTGGCCCCTGTGTGCATCTATCTTTGCAGGAGTCTCTAGCAACCATGGGTTGCCTGTTTCTTTACAGACACCCATGCTCCCACTGCCTGTGAGGAAACAGGAAAAATGCAGTCTTCACACTGAAAATCTTATTTACTACTTCCTGCTTTCTCCCCGTCTGGAATATCGCCATTACCCTGAATTTGCCCTTTTCCAGAGTAGTTCTTTCCCTTCTTGTAATAGTATATTTGCTTGAAGAGTTCAGATTCTCTGTGGGGAGTGGGTGCTGCTGCTTTCCCTTGAAGAACATCCCCTTTCCCTGCAGACACCCCTTTTCTGGACAAGGTGCCTCTCCTAGCCAACTTCAGATTTCTGATGGGAGGTGTGTTTTCTTTTGGAGAATGGCATCCATGTATTTTAATGTCATTAGCACTTCATGGCCTAACAACCAGTTTTTTTCTGAAAGCATGTTCTGCTGCCTAAATAAATATTGTCACAGTATTCTGTCCTGCTGCGCAGTGAGCCTGAGCAGCCTCTGTGCTTGGGTAGGGACAAACAGCTCACCCTTGTTCCAGGACGGTGGAAGCTTGGTCACTCCACAGCTCCTCCTTCATGGCTGCTGGCTCTGCTGCCCAACATACAGACCATCAGGGCACCCCCACTGCCCAGTCTGCCCAGTCTGCCTGGCTGGAAGTGCCGTGTCAGCCTGCAAGCAGTAGTTTCCTACCCAGCGTTTGTCATTTGACTGACATTCTGTTTAGAGTCGGCAACCTTGCTGCGCTCTGGGGACTCCATCAGCCCATGTCCTTCCAGGTGGAACTAGGACCTCACTCACTATCTGGGAAGCACCATTTTGCTGCTCTGCTCCCCCCGGGGGATCTCCAGTTGAGGCCAGCTCTCTTTTTCAAGCTGGACTCAGTGAGCTCTCTTATTTGAGTGACTCCATTATCGGCACCTCTCTGTGGAGACCCTGGTGACCTACTCCTTCCCTTCCCCCTTCCAATTGCCTGCGTAATACTCTGCCAATAGAGGAGCATTTCCATTTCTTTGAGATTATCTAATCTGCTGCCATTTCATCATGAATTTCTTTTATCATTGTATGAGCTAGACGGGCATTTTTTCTTTCTTTTTTTCTTTTTTTTTTTTGAAAATCATTTCCTTTCACTGACAAACCATCAAATGGATCAGAGGGAGCTGCCTTTTGCTAGAGTATGTCAGATTTCTGCTTTTTTCCTTGTAAACAGATTAGCCAGTCATGTGGTGTACCTTCGTACTCAGAAAGGCAGGGAGCTGGGAAAGGCTTGAGTCTCTGTCTCTCACTGTCTCAGATTCAGCTGCTGTCATTTTTACAGAAGCATACAGCCTCAGTTATCTGAAACCTTGCTACCCAGTTGCCCCCTCCTTTTTGCTGCTGGGGACAAGGGCATGACCTCTGAGGTCTGTTCATCGCCATGAGAATTTATGGACTCCTCCACTTACTGAGCTGACTTGCGTTCCCTGTGCCATTTGGATAATCAAAGTTGCGCTGCATTTGGGAACACCAGCCCTACGTGATGGAAAGGACAGGGACATGAAGGCCTAGACAGGGATGATGGGGCTGTTGGGAGAGAGGGGTGCAGCCAGGGCTCGTGCCTGTTCTGCTTCTTTACAAGGGAGGGTTCAGTGCATGTGAGGCCGACTGGTGGCGGGGGTTCAGGGCAGCCAGTAGCAGCAGATGGGAAAAGTCTTGTAACATTTAATGCTTCTTTGGCTGTTTCTAAACTAGGTGTCAATTCACAACAGGCTTCAAACGTACCAGCACAACTCCGCCCTGGGGCCCGAGAGTGGAATGCAGCCCAGCATGCGTCTTAACATGCCACGGGAGCGGCTGGAGACAGCACTGGTGCCCTCGCACCCCGCCTCGGCGGGGACACTTGTACAGTGCCAGCAGATTGTCAAAGTCATTGTCTTGGACAAGCCGTGCCTCGCTCGAATGGAGCCGGCCCTCAACCAGACTCTGACACGCTACGTCACCTCCGACTCCTGCAGCTCCACCCCCTGGCGCAGTGTGGGCAGTGGGCTCCCCGGCACGCCCATGAAGCTGGTCCATCAGCCTCCCCTGCCACCTCCACCTCCTCCCTACAACCACCCCCACCAGTATTGCCCCCCCAGCTCCCTGCTACAGAGGCGCAGGTACTCCAGTGGCTCGCGGAGCCTTGTGTAGCCACACCACCAGCACCAGAACAGCACAGACTTCCCCGCCTCCCTGCCCCACCACCTCCCTGGGACCCTTTCTGCCTACAGAGATCTAGTTTGTGATTTATTTTTTAGTAAAAGAAAAAGAAAAGAATAAAAAAAAAGCCGACTGACCTAACTCTTGCCCTGTCTCCCCTCAAGATGATGCTAATTGTGAGGAGCCATCGGTAGAAACTGCCAACCTACACGCTCACGCGTCCTCACACCCTGCCAGCCCGGCTGGCCTCCTGTGCTCATGCCATCCCCATGTAGCATTTTGCTGCCCTGTTCCTGAGAGGCTTGATGACCTGCTGCTTTCTAGGCACTGTGTCTTCCGTTTGCAACTCCTCGACCTCCTTCCCCACCTTGCATTTACCTGGCCATAGGTTTATATCCATCCGAAACTTCGCCAGCCTCGGAGAGAAACAGACTCACCCGTGCCAAGGACCGACCCCAGGGCACTTCTGGGGATGGAGTTCACCCTGCCACCACTGCTGCTGCCTGATAAGCTGGGGCTGAGAACTTGTACCACTCGCCATGCTTGCTCCTCATCACTCTTCAAATATTATCTTCTTGCAGCAGCCGGTTCCAGGCGAGGGAGTGCACGAGTGAAAGAGAGCTTGAGAGGAGGAGAAACTGTCCTAAGCTGCACTATGAGACAAAGATGGCTTCACTCTGAACACCAAAACTGTTTCTGTTATATTGGAGCATTGTACCAGAGACCTCTGCTGAGACCTAGCAGACCTCATCACATGTAAATACACCTGTATGGTAGAGTATGTATGGCGCATGCTTACTAAAGGAAACACCAAGCAGTTCTGAGGGAGCAGTAGGGAGAGATTAAGCCCGGGGATCTTCCTGGGATGGATGAGCACTTTTCCAAAGAGCTGGCACCAAGAGGTGCCCTCCCACCTCAAAACACCCACCCACACACGTGAAGGCTGTCTTCTCTGGCATGAAACAGACCCACCTCTGCTTTTCTCCTTCTAGCTGTTTTTGTGTTTCCTTCCCACCTGCTTTTTTATATTCCGAAAGCAAAGCTAAGTGTTAGGTTCGCCTTCCGGGGTGGATGGTCCCTTCACTTGGGCTCCTGCTCCTGTGCTAGAGGGAAGGGGCTTTATGGAGTCCACCCACACGAGCTCCCGTCTGTATCTCTTGCCTGGCTATGCCCTTGTCCCCCTCAGCCCTTCCCTGCACACCAAGGCCTCTTATCCTCTCTTCCTCCCTATCCCAGCTTCAAAGTGAGGGGAGGGGAAGATCCTGAGATAGAGATGACAGCTCAGCTCCTCTTCTTTATTGGGGACATTGATGTGAAGGAAGACAGCATTAAAAATGAGCTATGGCTGTATTTTTAGAAGAAAAAAAATCTTTTTGAGCAGAAGGGAGGGGAAGGTATTAATTAGCTTAAAGGCTTTGGTTTCTCTCACTCTATCTCCCTTCAAGGCTTAAGAAGATCAACTTTAGGATTTTAAAATAGGACAGAACGCCTTTTAGGGCGTTTTTTTTATTTTAAGAGGGAAAGTAAGAAATGTTCTTCCTTCCTGCATGAGGCTGAGGCATGAGCACTGGGTGCTGATGGCACAACCATTAGATGAGGAGAGTTAAGGGTTGTTGTCAGTAGTGTGGATGTGCGAAATGTCAGAGAAAGGAGATGATGAAGTCATGCAGGAGTTTTTGTGTCAGGGAAAAGAGACGATGAAGACATGCAGGAATTTTTTTTTTTTTTTTTTACTTTGTGTGGTAAAATCCACACTATACTCCGGGGTGCTCACCTCTGAGGCTATTACCAGTGAAAAAAATCCATAACACGTTATGGCCTGGTCCCCTTCAGTGCTCTTTGGATATCCTCTGGCTCTGCTGAAACTCTCAGATGAAAGATCTCATTTATTTGACCTGGGCATGTGCCCAGCCAGGGTTAGGGAAGCAGATGGGGGCTGGGGTGAAGGCTCCCCTGTGCTTGGCCAGCCCTTCATGGCAACAGCCTGCTCAACTCCAGGTCTGCCGGTTTCTGAGCCTGGCCCCTATACCCAGATATGCCAACAGGTCTGTCTTGGTTGTTCGCTTAGCTATCCAGAGCTGGGCACCAGGCTGCTGCTTTTACATGCAATAGCAGACGTATTGATTAGGAACCAACAGGCACAGCCTCAGGGAGGCCTGTGGAAGCAGAAGACAGAAATCTTTGTTAGAAAGCCCTGGGCAGAAGCCCAGTCTCCCTCCAGACCAGAGAAGCTTTCTCCTACCCAGTTCCCAGGGGCAATGAGGACGCTCGCCCTGCATCTAGCTGTGAGACATGGCTGGCCTGATCTGCTGCTGGATCCATCTGGGGTGGCACTAAGGCACAGCACAGCAGCTGTGATCTCCCCCAGCCTGCCCACAGCTTCCTGGGACAGCTTATGTGTGGCATCTGCCCCTGGCTGGCCAGCACAGTGTGTGGCTGCCATGCTGTGCTCCTGCTGAGGTTAGGGGGTGGCATCCAAGAGGCACTGGCACTGCCCTTCCCTCTCAGCAGTTGCTTCCCTGCCTGAGGGAATGCAGGGAATGGCAGTACTCATTTGTTTGTTTTTTCCCAGAGTGCAGTGAGCCACTGAAGGCCTGCATGTGTGTGTTAAATAAATTAGGCTTTACTTGACATTTAACACAAAGTGACAACAACAAAAAACCTTAAGGTACTTGATGAAATAATTTTTTGGGATAAAATATTTATAACAATGTCTATGAAGTTCCTACAAGAGAGATTTGCTGCTTTAATAATTGATTGGGAAAGCAACAAGAATGTAGAAAAGAAGTAGGGAAGCTTCCGCGAGACTGCCTTCATAGTGCTGGGCGGAGGACGGAAGCGAATTAACTGAAGTGCCAAAATACTGGAGGCACAGCAGTCTCTCAGGGCAAGCTGACTCCACTTCCCTGACCTTGTAAAGGCTAGTGCTGGCCTCAAGCTTTGGACAGAGGAGCAAACACAGATGTCCTTTGCCGTCTTCTAGGCTGCAAGACACAGCATCTTTGGTTGGGGTTGGCCAGAGAGATAGCAAACCAAAAGTGGTCTAGTGGAACAGGTTGCTCTAAATTCTACTGTGTAGCTGAGCCCTTCGGACTTCACTTCAAAATAAGGATTATTTTTTCCTTTGGAGGTTGGTCTAGAAGGATGAGAAGCACTTTAAAGCATGTCCACGCCTCATCTGATCTAGTGTGTTGTCTGCTCCCACAGCCCTCCCACATGCAAGCGCAGACACAGATGCAGTGTAGCTGTAGTACTGTGAGTAGACACCCTTGCACACAAACTAATCGTTGATGGGGTGCAGATTAGAATGAGCACGTCAGTGGCAGCCTAAGGAAGGGCAAAATGTACACTGCAGCTTGCCTGGAGGAACCAGCCCAAAGAAAAATCACCAGCTGTTGAGTGCAGCGATTCTGATTGTGAACCTAGCACAGTCCTTCAGGTGGTGGGATCAGGCAGAAAGCTGCTGCAGAGATTAGATCAGCCCTAAAGAACAGTGGCTTTTTGCTGCTGAATTCTTGCCATTCTATATTAAAAAAAGAAGGGAAGGAGAGAAGGGAAACCCGATAAAGGGCATTCTGCAGCAATTCTCTGGTCGCCAAGCAAGTAGGTGGCTCTGCAGGAAGGTGGAAGAGAGCAAGGTGTTGGTGAGGTCCACAGAGCTGTGTCACGCAAACCATCAGACTCTGTCACAATTCTCTCTGCTTGTGCTGGTTCACGTCCAGTGAAGTCTATTTGTTTATAGCACTAGCAGAGGGATGGAAAAATCTGGCAGTAGGATTGAGCTTAGCACTAACAAGCTGGGTTTAATGCAGGGCTTTGCTGCTGTAGTACTTCTAGAGCTATAGACTGGGCCACTGTGGTAGCAACAGTTAGAGCTTTCTGCAAGACCTTCAAAGCACTGTCTGTGTTTCCTCACCTCCCTATAGATGAAAATTGTGGGTATGGACCACAGTAGCATTTCATCCATACTCAGGTTTCTTCACCAAAAAGTACCACCAGATCTGGAAGTGTCTGAGGGCCTCTGAGCTGTAAGACTTTGAGTTTTGTTATATGTTTTTCAGAAGGCTTAACCTGCAACTACCTGCACACGTTTGTGAGGTTTCCAAAACAAATCTGAGCCCTAAGTCCAGAAAGCTGCTGCTTGGGAGAGTCTCTGCTTTGGAATGAGAGCTGCTGAGCAAGCTCCTGTCTCCCGCTCCACCAGCTGCCCCACTGTGCCAGCATGGGCTGCAGGGACCGCCGGCAGTGCTTGTGAGCTAGAGCTGTCCTCGTCCTGCCCGCTCCTCCACAGCCACGTCTGGGACAGCAGCTTTGATGTTACCCAGCTCTTCAGCACTAGTCACAACCCCATCTGAATGTGTCCTTTTAAAAAACAAAGTTAACAACAGAAGTGTTACCTGTGCGTAGGCTGTTGAAAGCACCTGTCTGTCTGTACCTGTTTTCTGCTGTAAATATCACCAAGAAAAGCTTCCTTTGGGGAAAGTGGTGTGGTCACACCTAGCTAAGAGTCCAAATGGCTACTATTTTGTAACAAACCAACAAAAATAGATCAGAGGTATTTTATCTGTTCAATTAATAGAGTTTTAGAAATTATATTGAGATATGTCACTTGTGTGCTAATGTCTTCTTTGCCTCAGCCCCTCCTGTGTCCCTGGGCTCCGTCAGTGTGTGCAGGTGCATGGCTGGCACACCAGGGCCGTGCTCCCAAGGGCTGCTGAGCATCGTGGCATCCTGCTGGCCCCAGGGACAGCCCTCCGTGGCTAGCGCTGAGTTTCATCGAGTGCAGCGGGAGCTACCTCAATGCTCAGGCTCTCTGAGGACCAGATCCAGAGGAAACCAGGAAGAAATCTCGTGCAAGGGAAAGCAACTCAATGTGAAATTCACCCCTGCGTGAGGCAGAGAGGAAAGTGGGCAAGGGAAGGCAGAGCCCTTCCACGCTGCAGCTCCTTCCCTTGCACGTTGCTGGCTCACAGCAGAGCTAGCCCCTGCCTCCCTGCCCACCCTGCACAGCTCTGCGTGGCTGGGGAAGGAGCCCGCGCACCTGTGCACAGCGCGTGCTGCCGTGTGTGCACGCTGCAGCAAGGAGAGCAACTTCACACGCCGCATGTGCCAATGCATGTGTTGTGCGCCAGCTGGCCGCAGAGAAACTCATTCACCCAGAGACATCAGCACACACCGTGTGTTAATGCACACACCATCTGCCAACATGTAAGACTGTATGGCGGAGAATATGTAGGCACCTCTACTATCCACGCGGCTGAACACGCCGAACAAAAATATCAGGCGTATGCAGCCATGCTCTGCCTGAGCAGGACAGCTGTGCAGGCTGCAGTTACCATCACAGAACATTTTGTAAGTTACGTAGGCTCAGGCTTGATCAACATTTGGATGGGGGACACGTAAGGAAAATGGCATTTCCCATGCAAATCAGATCTACATGCGTATTTACAGTAAGCATAACCCCAGGGTGAATGAAACCGACCTTTGTGAAGTCATGCGCAGGGCTGGAGGATGATCAGAGACAAACACGTGCACGCAAAGCAAGCTCTCCTCTGCGATGGGTGGGGGAATGCATCCTGGATTTTTGCAGCTGGGAGTCAAACACATGCTGGGGTTGGATTGCACCTGCTGAAGAAACAGTCTGCAGGCTGCAAGTTCTTTGCTGGCTTCAAAGAATCCCTCAGATCCCCAGGCCGATGTGAAGCACTTGGGAGGACAGAATTCCCTGAGGCGCAGATAGGAAGTTTCCCCGGGATTCAGAGGCTTTCATTTATGTTTTTGTGTGCCACGGGTATACTATATATCAGCCCATCCCAAACACATTCATTTTCTAAGATGTTTTGAAACAGGAAGTTATCTGGAGGAGTTTCTGCCTGATGCTCAGATCACACACCTGGCTGTAAAGATGAAAGCAATAAAACCAGATCGTCTACATGCGTTACATGACCTTACTCTGATGTGCATATACTAACTATTGTTAATAAGAAGATGGCAGGCCTCACGGGGATGGGTACTGTGTAGGCACACATAGGCAGTTGCCCCAGGAAGCAAGCAAGCAAGATGCGGGAGAGTCGCCACTGACCTCAGCATTACACATCCCGCTGCCTCCTGCCTTGGGTCAGGGGCTCATCCCAAGGCCAACAGAGGCAAGAGTGGAGCCCTGAGGGAGCAGTGTGGTGGCGGGGGGCTTACCCCAAGCCCAGAGTTGCTACGTCACAGTCTCATGTCAGAAACGGGGGCCGAAATATCACTGTTGTCACAAGGCACAATGGGCCCCTTTCTGCATCACCTGGGGGACTCTGGAAGGATTGTGCTGGTGCTCTAGGGGCTCTAGGGGACAGCTGGTCAGAGAGTTGGCTCCGTGGTTCCCCGCAGGTTCAGGCTTCTTGTCACCACAGCTGCAGAGGGAGAGGTGCCTCTGCAAAGTCACTGCCCTGAGCCTAGCGAGCCAGAGTCATGCTTGTACTGCTGCCTGACCTAGGAAAGATGCCTGAATATAAGCTGATGCCTCAAGGATCGGGACAACCCATGAGCAGAGCTGTGGGCTTCTACCCGTTCAAGAGCTCTGTCACACCTGGGTGGATTTGAAGCATCTTTCCTGCCACTGATGAGTGCAACTGAGGTTAGAAGCTGGCTGAGGAGCTGCGGGTTTTGCCTTAACCCAGACAATCCGTGAGATGGGCTTGTTCTCAAGCATGTGGTATGGGGCCTTGTTTTGTGCACTGCCTGTGATCCAGCCCTGTGGCGTGGCAGCATGGCACAGGCACCACTGAGTTCTGGACAACAAGAGTCCTGTCTCCCTAAGCCTTCCTGCTCCTGAGGGGCAGGTCCTCCCAAACAGCAACAAGATCATTCAAAAGAAAAGGAGTGGAAGGGGAGAGGGAAGGCTCTTCCTCCGCAGGACTCAAGGACCAAAACTAGTGGTAAGAACACCCATAAGTGGTAAGTGCCTCTCTAAGACGTGTCCATGTACACTGCACGTACACCTTTCTATTCCCTCCCATTATGGCAAGCGTGATTTTGTTCAGTGCAGTTCAGCTCTCCACCTTCTCAAACACTCAGAAGCCCCAGGCTGAGCGCTCACGGAGCTGATGGGGCAGGACTCGCGCAGTGCCAACAGGAGGAACAAGCGTCCCTTCTCCCTGCCCACCGAGCAAGGCTTGCCCCCACTGGTTTCGTACTCACCCCGTGCACCCCCCACTCATTTCCCCTCCCACAGCCGGCATCTCGCTGAGACTCATCCTGTTCTACCTGCGGAGCTTTTCCTGTTCTCCCACAGCTTCCTGAAGTGAGCTGCTCATTGCCTCCCATAAAACTTGGGGCACGGTCATTGGGCAGCACGGGAGGAGCTGGGCCTGCTGCTGGTGCCTCCACTGAGGCGTTGCCACAACACGCCATTGCCCAAAGCCTCCCTCTGCTTCCCAGCTCTTCAGACTTATGACCGCTGGGATCTGACCTTGGCCTCTGGGCTCCGCTCACATCTGCTGGCATCCCCAGTGAAAGGGACAGCCCGCCCAGCAGCTCAGGACATGTGGCCAGGGAAGAAATGCGAAAGGGAAAAAGCAGGAGCCCTTATTAAATGGCTTGTTCAAAGATAAACCCCTGCCATCTGTCAGCCTGCCCTTGAAGAGGCACAGCTACAGCAATTAGCAGAGGGAAAGGCAGCAGGGATGCCAAGGGAAAAAAGAAAGCAGCAGTTTGCTAACATTTCACAGAGGTCTGCCACAAACATGGTGCAAGGAAGAAGCAGGGTGAGAAGCGCAGGGAAAGGCAGCATGCATCACTTCCTGCGGGCAGGGGCTGCTGGTGCTGTGGGGCAGAAACCTCCCAGGGCCACAGGGAGCTTGGGGCTGGTGTGATTTGGCGCTCGGTGTCCTGGGAGCAGCTCCAGCGACGGGAACCCTGGGGAGGGACCCAAGGATCTTCCCCACAGAGGAGCTCCAGCAAGCAGGGGCCGGGTGCCATCAGGGCTGGGTGCAAGTGGTGGGGATGTGGCCACAGGGACTGTGTAGCCATGCACCTCTGGCTGTGGCTGGGGCCATGGAGCTCCCCGGGGACGTCAGACAGAAGCTCCATGCAGATCTGAAAAGCCGCTTTAAAATGCGAATTGGGGATTATAATTCCTAATCCCTTCATTGACAAGAAGTACAGACAGGGGACAGAGATGTCAGCTCTCTTTCTCTCTGTTCTGCAGGACCAACAGTGCTTCTAAGTTTCATCGAGGTTTTTGTGCTGCAGGCAGGGCAGGCAGCAACCTGGGGACATGGCTTGGGACATCTTGGTGCCATTGGGAGGGCAGGTTGGAGCAAACAGGGACATTGTCCTCCTCCCACCAAGAGCACTCATCCCTCTCCACCTCTTGTCCCCATCTCCACTGAGGAACAACTTCCATGGTCCCCAGAGGCACAGCAGGGACACCTGCCACCCACAGGTTGCTGTGTTTTTGCCCTGTGGCTGGGTGGCAGCAAGCAGAGCGCCCTGGGCTGGTCCCTGCGGACTGGTGAGGCTAGTGCTGCTTATTTGGCACCAGGCCGGGCTGGCAGGAGATGGCACCTGGGCTGCCAGATACTGGCACGGGAGACCCAACCTCTCCTGAAGGTCTCCAGAAGTGGGCACTTCCCAGCTTATGGCAGCAAGCAGATGATGGGCAGGGTCTTGGCAGGAGCCAGCACCGCAGTTGGCAGTGCTGCTGTGCCCAGCACTACACTGGGGACAACACGATGCCACCTCTGCCCCCTGCCACCTTTCTTCCTCTGTCCCAGAGCCACAACCTGGGGCACTGTGGGGATGGACACCAGCCCTGGGGTCACTCTGGATGGGGCGAACAAAGCCTGGGAGCCCAGGGCGATGGCGGCCCGGTGTCTCTGGGGAGGGTCCGTGTGAATGTCTCAAACTGCCTGGACATCTGAGCACAGGCACCACTGCAACATGCCATTAAAGATGCAGAAAGGAGAGGGAAGTTGTGAAAATGTGTACGCCTCTCCCTGAAGGGAGAAGGTGGGACAGGAGACTGAGAGGATGCTGAGCAGAGAAGAGATAGGGAAAAAAGAGGGGAGGAAGAAGTGCCAGGGGCCTGACCCAAGGGCTGCTACAGAGGCCAAGCAGGCAGAGGAGTGCTGGTATTCAGCCCCCATGGGAGCCACCATAGAACCATAGAATCACAGAATGGCTTGGGTTGGAAGGGACCTCAGAGATCATCTAGTTCCAACCCCCCTGCCGTGGACAGGGTTGCCAACCACTAGCTCACTAGATCAAACTGCCCAGGAACCCATCCAGCCTGGCCATCTTTCAGCCCTCCCTCAAAGTCTCCCATCCCCCCTTTCCCAGGCCTGATAGGCATGCCACGAGCAGCATGCCGCTTGCACTCATTTTCACAACTGTACCCAACACATCATTTAATAGAGAAGTGGAAATTCTACAAGCGACGCGGTGGTCGGCTAGCGAAGCCTTGCAGTGCCACACAGCATCAGCATGGCACTGCATGCCTTACACGCACATTTGCATGACCAGCTGCCAGCTGTCGGAGCACATCTGGAGGGTGGCAGCAGAGCAAGCTCCCCTATCTTGGGGGAGGATTCTGCCCACATCTCTGGGGATACGGCGCTCTAGCAGCATCGATGCCATCCTGCTTTTTGCATCACCCCCAGCTCCCTCCACTGCACAGAGGGTGGGGGCAATGACATTCATTTTATTTTTCACAGCCCTCAGGAAAAAGAGGATTTCGAAGGGATTTGAGCACAGCTCCCTAAATAGCTCCTTAGAATTAAGAGGTTTTGAGGCAGATTACGCCAAGTGCCAGCAGGTGCTGGGGAGCTGCAGGACAGCAGGGAAGCAGGAGCGCCGTGGGCAGAGCCTGGGGGTGGCATGGGAGCCACACGCTGCTCAGCTGGCGTCCGGGGCCTGCAGTCAAGGAGTCACCACCCTGTCCGCACATGGGTGGCATTTCTGGGACATGGGGTGAGCTAACAGGGCCGGCCCCATCCCTGCGTTTTCAGTGGCACTGGGGAGGAGATGGGGCTGAAATGCTGTGGAAGGGAGTCAGCCACTAGGGCAGAGCTTGGCCAAGGGTAATGTCCTCCCTGCACAGCTACGAACACCAGACTTTGCAGATCCAAACATTCATGGTGGAATTGAAAGTGCAAAACCAGGAAAGGCCACAAAGTCTTTCAGAGCAGGCACAGCTCTGCAGAAACTGGTGGAGTAGGGCTTGAGAGCCCTCTTTTAGTAATACCAAGGACTAACACTGCTTGGCACAGCTCATTCTGGCCCAAAGCAGAGGAGAAGACAGCTGGAACTGATTATGATTTTGATATTGGGAGGGGTACAGGTGCTTGGGGGCTGCGTCCTGAGCCCCAGCTGCCAGTGGCAGGAGGGCTGAGCACGCTCACAGCTGAGCCACAACAGGCAGGGGGAAAGCAACAAGGGTGAAAGGAGGGAGCATGAGAGGAGGTGTTCAAGAAATGTGTAGATGTGGCACTTAGGGACATGATTTTGTTAGAATAGTGAAGTTGGGTTTATGGTTGGACTAGATGATCCTAGAGATCTTTTCCAACCTTACTGATTCTGTGTTTCTATGAAAAATGAAGAAACAGAAGGAAGGGAGGGGGAGCTGCAGTTTGACAGTAGTGCAAACAAAAAAGTAGGATGAAGCTAGCTGAGGTAGATAATTTCCACTGGGTGGATGAGGATGGGGAAGAGGCAAGAGAATGAAATGGAAGCAGGACAGAAGTGGGAGCAAAAGAGAAGGTCATGGGCAGGAGACTGAGCAGATGGCTATTTCTTACTGAATATTGGTACCCACGTGCACGGGAACCCCGCTGCTACACAAGGAGTGAAGACCTGCACGTGCAGCGATGACTTTTAGCCAAGAGTTGTTTCTTCTACCTCTGGCTGGGGCTGCCCCAACACCACTGGAAAACTGAGATCTTCCACAGTTTGGGGCCTCTCTCAGGCATTGACTCTCTTGCCCATTACCCACATCTGAAGCTCTTGGTCTACATTTGAGAGGAGGGAGGTTACGTGGCCAGGATGCACAAGCAAAAGCAGGGTTTCTAGTAAGGATCATTGCTGCAAAGGTCAGAGAGCAACACCTGCTCTCAGCACAGAGGTTGCTCTCACAGGATATGAGAAGAGTGGGCTCCTTTGTCACCCAGTTTATGAAGAGAGGTGGAAGTGGAATAGATATTTTCAGATACACTGGCGCATGAAATTACAGGATAAGGAAAGATGACACTTCTGTAACTAGCTGAGATTAATTGCAATGAACTGTGATTGCAGTTCTTAGCTTTTGGCTTTCAGCTTTGCAAGACCCAGCCTGTACATTCAGAGCTTCCTTGTATCTATCTTGCAGCTGTGAATTTTTTGATGCAAACCTCCTAGTGATGAGAGGCAGGGTGGGACCTGGTGTCACCTTGTCTTGCTGGAGGCTGCAGAAAACACTCCCCATGCCTGGTGAGGACCAATGCACACAGCGTGGTGCTCACACTGCTGTGACCACAGAGCCAGGGGCCCCTTGTGTCACAGCACCAAAGGCCACAGTGCTGGTGGCCACAGCTGCTGTGGCTGGGACATTGCTCTGGAACACCTCCTGCCTGCTCCGATGTGCTGTGCACTCCTCCAGCCTCTGTGGCCGTGCTGGGAGGTCTCCACATACACAGCAGACCTCTTGCCTCCACACAATGCTACTTGCAGCAGAACATGGCCAGCACAGGAAATGCAGCAAACACCTAGCAACAAGCCCTCCAAGCTGCACTTTAGGGTCAGGGGGTGGCCACTGCAAGCAACTGTCCAGGAGAGAAAGGCTGCTTTCTGCGCCCGGCTCTGGCTCCTGGGGCCAGCACAAAGGATGGGATGGTGATGGCTGGAGACCTGCAGGGCTGGAATATGTCACCCGTGAGCAGTGCACCTTCTCCTGATGCCCTTCGCCAGCTTTGGGTTATGTCCTACTATAGCTACCAGCATGCTGGGCTCCTCACTGGAATTGCTTGCTCTGCCACATCCCCTCCTTGCTGGCGTTGTTTTATGCTACATCATTTGGTCACCATCTGGGATTTGCACCTGGCATCAGCTGGCTTTCTGGGGTGAAGCACGGCTGTGTGCTACTGGGCACGCTGTGCAGCATCACACAGAAGGGCAAGGTGGAGACGAGAGAAGCAGTGAGCAACCAGGCTAAGCTCTCTAGAAACACCACCTCCCATTGGGAGGAGGGAGCCCTGGGCACAGGCTGCTCCTCTTTGAGAGCCTGGGCCAGGACGCTGCGTGATGGAGGCGGTCACCGCTCTGGTGGCACCTGGTGCAGGGTCAGCCGGGAGGAAGAGCGGCGAGAGGGCTCCTCTGCCAGGTCCTCTCCTGGGAAGCCACCGCAGAGCCGGGAACAGAGAGCTGTACTGGAGGAGCTGGAGGGATGGCGTGGTGCGGGCAGCTACGGGGAAGGGCGAGGAAGTGTGTATCTCCTCCTAGACGGCGGCGTCCGAGACCCGTCCGTTCAGGGACGTCTTCGGCTGGAGGCCATTCTTCTGCACCCATGCCTCTGGCCAGGGCTGCGTCATCTGCTGGAAGCGCTGCTCGGGAACAAGGGGACAGAGACCGTCAGCCACGGGGCCTGGCGGCAGCTGAGAGCCAGGATCCCTGGCCCCCCAGTGCCCGTGCGGGTGTACGGCCCACAGGGTGCCCCTGCAGCACCGCTCAGCCACCTGCTGCAAGGCTCTGCGAGCCCCCTGCTTTGGTGCTTGCAGAGCAGCAGCCGGCTTCTACCTGAAGTGCAGGGATCACCTTTACCACATGGGCAGACAGCTGCCAGGCAGTGCCAGCTGCACACAGGAGCAAGGGAGAGCTGTAATGGCACGGAGTTCAGAGCAGAGCCATTTCCAAGCTCCCCTGTTTTTCACAGCAGGGGTTTGTTCTGAAACGTTATTAACCAGCTGCAGCATGCTGGCAGGGTCACCGTCCGTGCCTCTGATGCGGATCAGGCCAGGGCACCTGCACAAACCTTTGCACCAGCTGTAATTCCGGGCACCCTAAACTGATTAAATGAAAACTGTAAAGGGAAATAGAATGATGCAAGAGCCCAGGAAGATATGGAGGGGGGAGCCATTACTGGAAACATGCAGGCCGAGCATCAGGAGTGATGAAGGCGAGAGAATCTCTCTTGCCTGACAGAGGGGGACTGATGCTGGAAGCTGCAAAAGAGAAGGGAGAGGAGGATTAAGACCGACCTGAATAGGCATCACTAAGCCAGGAAGAGACTCTTTGCAGCAAATGGAAACAAGCTCCTGCTCTCCAGCACAGCTGAAGTGGCTGTTGCTGGGTGAATTCCCCGAAATGTTTGCTGAGCTGTTTCTGCCATTCATGGTCTTTTCTTTGCCCCCTCACATTCATGCTCAGTAGAATCAAAATGACTTGTAATCTTCCCTGTCTGTCAAAACCACTTATTCAGCACTGGCATCTAATTTCCCTCCAGCTTCAGCTCTATTACAAACTAATCCAGGGTCTGTGCATATAAGAGGCCAAAAATTTTCTCCATCTCTCTGACGGAGGCACACACACAAGAGCCGGCTTCCCTCCTGCTGCCGTCTGCTGCTTCTTGCTGGATCTATGAGCACCAGGAGCAGAAGCTCTCTGTCAGGGGTGCGGCTACTCCTGGGGGGCCACAGGATGGATTGGCTTCCCCAGATGCCCAGATGTGCTTCCACTATCCCCCGTGGGAACAGGACTGAAAACATATCTGTATGGGCAGGCTTCCCTCTTCCCCCTTTTCCAGCTCCTATTATGAACCCTCTAAACATCTGAGAAAGGATCTACTAGTGGAACTGTGGCTGGCCCTCAACCCCAAATCACCCAAGTGTCTTGGCATAACACCCAGCTTGAGTCCTGCAGAACCTCAAGGCTGGTCTCAAGACCAACGGCAAGAACTGAAAACTGGCCTCAAACAAGAGACCAGAAACTGAAAGCTGATATGAGACATCAAACCCGCCCCACTCCTGTAGTAGATCCCAGTCAGATGCAGAGCTGAGAGGAGGGAAAGCCAAATCCACCTGCAACCTGACCTCAGAGGCAGGGAACCTGAAGCTGACCTCAGCCCAGCAACCCCAGCTGAAGCATTTTGAATTAAACGTTACTCAAAATATGGCATCCGCAAGGGAAACTCGTGGGGTTTGGATGGTGCCAGCTGCCTGCTGCAGCTGGGCTGGGGAAGTAATAAATCAGCAGCACCCCTGCAGTGACTTCTCGAGCCTGGAGCTCAGACACCATCAGGGACTTTGCAGACAGGGACGTCGTGCACAGTGCTCTCAGACAGAACGTCAACACCATAAATAAGATCTCAACAGTAATTACCAGGTATGACATACAGAGACTCATGATTCACTGCTATATAAAACCTTGCTCAAATGAAGAGTAAAATGTGTTTTAAACAAGATCCAAGTGTTGTAGGTATAAAAGTCTGCCTTGTTCCTTATCTCGAACACTCACTGACTGCCATTTGCATAGCACATGTCAAATGATGATGACTCTGTCACTAGCAGGTCCTTGCCTTGAGTTATCTCAAGCTTTGTGCTTGGAGGATGCTGCTCTCTCTGCTGAGAAGTGCCAGGTGACCATGCTCATAAACAGGGACTGCTGGGAACTGGGATTTCTCTGGGTTACAAAATCTCAAGGATTTCTTTGCAGCCTCTTCCAGGCCTCCATTGCCTTGCACCAAAGAGACATGCGGGGGAAGAGGGCTCCCTTTTTGTGACAATGGCAACACAAACCTCAGCGAGGGACAACAAGCTGGCCTAGGGAGAGACTGCCTGAAGGCCTGCTCAACGGCCAGCTGCAGTCACGTGCTGCCCAGTGCCTCCTGCCCAGCCAGCTCGTGCAGCCAGCAGCAGTTTTGTGCTCGTTTCACTTCAGTGGGAGGCTCACTCTAAGCAGAAAGCAGAAAAGGAGCGGTGAAGCCATGCATACCTGCCGGAGGGTCCCTGCTGAGGTGAAGAAGCTGTACAGCATGTACCCTGGGATCAGTACCATGGAGGACAGCGCCATGAGCCAGCCAATACCTTGTCCCCACACAGGATAGACGTATTTTCCCAGTGTCAGAGGGGTCATTTCCACCACGCTGAAGAAGAACACGCCCTGGGAAAAGAGCAGCAGCCATTACAAGTGAGGATGCGCAAAATCAGGGACCGTCCATTAATTTTTCCCTTTGTCATCTTCTTAGCTCCTGACAGTCTTACAGTGATCGAACAGCTCCTTAAACTATTTTAGAAGCTTTCAGCCAACCATCTCTTAAATGTCTCCCCTGACTATCCTGTTAAAAGGTGGAACTGGAATAACCCTGACTTCCTTCTTCACCAGACTGCTCAAATAAGCAGTGCCCCCGTAAGCAACTCCTAACCAAGTTGACAGTATCCTCACAGCTGGCCTCAGGAGCCTTTAACTTTCTGTCACTGTCCTCCTCACACCATTCCTTGTGCTACTGCTGCTGGGAGTATGGAATCCATCCCAAGTATGCCCACTAGCTATCCTACAGCTATGGACAGACCTACAAAAGACTGAGAACACAATGTTTCCCATATAGCCCTTCCAAACTCAGAGGCCCTTCTGGATCCACTCCTGCATATAAGATTATTCTGCTCTCACCAGGCAGACAAGAGGCGTGAAGAAGGCCCAGCAGATCTTCCACCAGATGCAAGGTTTGTAGCCAATCATTTCTTCGATGTTCCTGTAAAATCTGTTCACGCCTACAAGAAGAAATGACTGTTGAAAAACACAGCCCATCTCAGTGCCATAGGCATCACCTCTTCCATGACAGAGCAAAGGCCAGCCACAGCAGCACAGTGACAATGCTGTGGCATGAGGATCATTATCTGGAAATGTCATGGGATGGGGACACAAATGCAGATTCTTTGATCAGCTTGCATGATCCCAGTGTCCTCGGGAGGAACCTGAGGGCAGGACCCCAGGCATCTGCCAGTTTGTGCACAGGTCTTGGTGGTGGCCTGGGGCAGTGAGATGGCAGCCTCCTGCTCCTGCTCTTCTGGAGTTATCAGCCTAAGCTATTTTCAATTGCAAATCTTTCATTGGCTTCACTGTGGGATGCTTTTGAAAAAAATCTCACTGTGCCCGTGGAGACAAGTAAGAAACAAGGTCTTTTGTGCTTACCATAACACCAAGAAATGGAGATGGTCTCAAAGAAGACGAGAAAGAGAAGACACATCCCACTGGCTGAGTAGTAATCAAACAGCTTGAACACATAAATGCCACCCTGAGGAGACAAAGCCAGGGTCAAGGAGTTTACGTATTAATTATGCTTGACAATATCAGCTGGTTTCTTGGGTTGCTACTATCTACATCTGCTGGCTTTAATGTCAATTTCTCTGGACAGCAGAGCAGGCACTGCAATGTTTCCACTGGAATCATGACCCCAAGAGCAAAACTGTGCTCTTGCACATAACTAGCCTTCTTGTTCAGGTATGGCCAGCGGTGAGGAGAAAAGCAAGGGCTCAGTAGGCTTCCTTACTTTTCTCTGTTTTACATGGAATTACTTAATTTCGTCTGCTCTGCCCTCCTAGGAATTTTGCCTCTTTGCCTCCTCACAAACCTACAGAGCTCCACAGCCTGCAGACCACTCAGCCCTGACATCCACATACATGAGCCTTGGTTTTAGCTGCAGGGGCTCAGGGGCCCGACAGACTGGTCTTCTTTATGTTATCTTAGCCCTTTGCACCATGTGTTCCTTCAGCTTGGGCTTTGCTGGCCTGAGCCCTTATTGCAAATAGCAAGAGAGCAGACCAGGCTGAGCAGAGGACGGTGGCAGCAATTATGGAGGTGTCACTTGAGACACAACAGCGATGCAAAGCCCTTTTGCACAGCACTGGGATGACTCCTACCAACGCTGACACTTCGCACAAAGCTTTTGGTGCTACTGTGAAATGCAGAAAGGTGCCAGGAATGGAGGTATAAGCACGGCTGTCTGTACCTGGGTGATGTTGGAGAATCCAATGAGATAAGAGATGAAGCAGACTATTGCAATGAAGACCTTCTTCCTGGCTCTCAGGATGTGAGGATATTCGTCCACCAGGGCTGTAATGAATCCTTCCACTGTGCAGAACTGAAGCAAAAGATATGCAGCAAGGACATGTCTGTAAGCATCTTAGACTGACATCACCCCTACCTACATTTAACCCCAATGTCGAGGGCCTCATTGCTTTGTCATCTCTAGACACTAGAAGATTCTGCACAAAGTTGTCATGAGTTGTCTTCTGAAGGTGGCTCTCTCCCTCCACTGAATGCAGAGGGAATTAAAAACACTGAGTTTAAATGCCTAAAACCAGCTGAGATAAATCCCTACCTTCTGCCTCCCATGGAAAGCTTCCTCCTTCTTCCCCCAAACTCTCAAGGGCCATCCCCCTCTGCCCTGCTCCCCACTACTGCCAGACTTTCATCACCACAATGTGTCTTCTGCTGGGACATGTGCAGGACCATTCTTGCTCTTCCGTTCCCGTGTGTGCTCTTCTCAGAATACTGCAACAGTGCTCGTGCTGCTCAGTGATCTAAAGCTCTCATTAAGGAGCTGCGTTACATGCTGCCCAGTCTCACACACAAGTGCAGAACAACACCATCTCCAAGTACCTGGTCCTTGACCTTATTTCACTTTTTCAAGCAGTGCATTAAAGTGCACTCAGCACATTAAAAGACCACCCTCACGGCATGCAGTCTTTCTAGAGCCGTGCTGTACCAGGCACAGGGCGTTAATGCTGTCTGCTCCATGACACATAAAGAAGCCTCCATGAGATGGCTCATTGCTCTTGGATGTCAGGGACATACCCGGGAGAGTGGTCTAGAAAGTGGGGGCATTTTTATATTTAGGTTTGAACAGGGAGACAGGAAGAAAAAAAAAAAAAACAGTCAATAGAAGTGGAGGTAGAGGCACGCAGGCTAAAAAGAGCAGCGGGATACTGGAAAAATCCACGGAAGAAAAGCTGGGCATCTGAGTCACGCCTGCTGCTGGGCAGGGACAGCAGAGGAGCTTGTCCCATTGGCTTCTGGGGCACAGAGAGAGACAAAGAGTGATGTTCCTGCCCAGGGTTTTATCTCCACATGGTGCACCGTGGAAAGCTGCATCCCAGAGAACCCAAGCTCAATTGCTTTGACTTGGATTTGTAATGAACTAAGGCTTTTGTGCTGGACACAAGTGCTATTAAAGCATCCTTTGCTGTTCGGGCATGGGTTAAGCTGCCTTTATACTCATTGTCAGCAAGCTCTTCACCCCACCCCACAGAACTCACTGTCTGGAAGAGTCAGGACAGAGCTGGCACCACAGCGTGAAGCGTGAGCGTGACAAACCCAACCCTGTCAAAAGCTATTCCTTCCACGTGGGTGTGTGGCCAGCGCTGCCGCAGCCAGGGGCAAGACTGGGTGACCTGGCACCGAGCACGGCAGAGAGGGACATGGCTGGGAGGGACCAGGGGGACAGGGTGGGTGTGAGGGGTGTCTGGCATGTAATGCACTAAAAGGGGAACCACGAGGTGGTATGCTGGATTTTCTAGCCATAAAACAGGCCTTCACACCGTTTATTGGAAATGACCTCATGTGAGCCTCAGGCTCCAGAGGTGATGCAGCCATGCAGGCTGGAGGGGGCTTAACCTCCAGCCCTGGGACTGCACTCCCTGAGTGGCTCAGGGTCTGAATTCCCCAGCCCACAAACCTAACCTCAGACACTCCCCCAAGATGGGCAGCCACCTGAAGGAAAGCATGTTGCCTTCAGGAGTGATGAGCATCTGGTTCTTGCTGTACCATGATATTGTTTTTCTCCTAAAGGTTTTATTTCCAATCACTTCTCTCTTTTTTTACCCATTTGGTGCTTAATCACTATGTCGTGAGGTGCTGGGTCGAACAGCCTGGGCTTGGCAGTCTCTCCCCCATCCTCCCACAGTGCCACAGGCTTGCTGGCCCCCCCTTGGTCGAAAGGAGAACCCTGACCTGGCCAGGAACAGGACCTGAGGGCAGGTTAACCCCAGCTGCCAGATGTGCAGCGTGGGTCTCGCTGCTCTCAGCCACCAATGAATAACCTGCAAGAGGCGGCCTCACAGGGGACAGATGCAGGCTTGCAGTCACAATGCTTGCTAGCTCCCCTGGGGAGAAAACGCCTGACCTGGAAACTGGTAGGTTAAAAGAAAGCATTAGCATGTTATGCAAGAGGGTCTAGACGCAAGAGAGCTAAAGCCAGGGTGGATCAGAGGCAGAGCGAACATTAAGGACCACGAGTGGGGGCATGGGAGGGAGGTGCGCGTGCACCAATGTAGGTCACTGCTCGCATCCAAGGCACCGCGGAGGAGAGGAGAACAATGGCAGAGAGGCAGATGGAGTTGTGCTGCTGAGCGCTCTGCTGAGGCTCATGGACACGGGTGGCCCCTCCATCACTGCTGAGGGGGTGGGTCTCGTCGCTGCATCACAGACACAGACCTCAGCCACACCTTCCCTCGCTGGCCGGGCTTCTCTGCCCTCTGGCCCCATGCCTGGGGAGAGGCAAGGGGCAGTCCTGCTGAGCAGCTCCCCCTGCATCCCAGGGCTGTGGGGGGTAGAACCTCTAAGGACCTGCCCTAATGAAAATGGCTGCTCCCTGTCTGCGAATACAGTAAACAATATTTAATAAGCACAGAGCAAAACTGTCCTTTTTTTTTTTTTTTTTAATGGACACTTCAGAACACACGTGTAAATGCAGCCCTTGTGTGATGCGTTATTTATTTTATACACGTAAGCTGCCACTCTGTAAATAATGTCTTTGATTGACTCAGAGCTACAGCATGCATGCAGAAAGCTTCTTCCCATCCATTCAGCTGTGCTTTTTTAAAAGCTTATTTTCCATTTGCTGCCTCCTTCCCCCACTCATCCTCCAGGCCATGATAGCCCTCCACAGGCTCTCTGCCCTCTGAGACTGGCAGTTGCAGGGGACCTGGGGAATTTCAAGTGGTGTTTGAGAAGCAAATGCAGCAAATAAATTCCACGCAGTGCTTTCAGGGCTTATTGTCATGTCTCAAACTATTTACTGGAGCTGAGTGAATAAGCCATGGAGAGAATTTTTTTTTTTTTTTTTCTGTAAATGGAGCTTATTTTGAAACATTTAGTCGTTATTTGAAATTATTTGCCAAATACTGTCTGTGGTAATGCAGCTGTGAAGCTCTTGATGTGTTTTTGTGCAAGTGTGCCGTAACTGAAAATCAGGTCTGGTTGCTTAGTTTTTCTTGGAAACCAGGTATGACATTTCAGGAATATGTCTGGGTCTGATCATGTATTAGATTTGTGTTCATGAAGGCTATGTGTAATCCAGGAGAGAATCCATTTTGTTCCAGTGCTTTGCACAGCAAGGAAAGACCATGCTGGCACAGGGGAGGGTGTGACAGACCAAGACCACCCTTCTGAAGGAGCCTTTGGTTTTGATGCACCTTCCCTTCCAAAGGGGCTGCCTCACTGAGTAACTACTTTTATGCTGAATTATCAAGGAAAAAAAAAAAAAAGTATCATCACTTGTAAAAAAAAAACAGAGGCCATGCTACTTTGTTTTGCAGGTCTTTCCCAAGACATGGCTCCTTTCCTCCTCCAGGAGCTCCACCTGCTCACTATGAAGCTGGCCAGGGAGCTCAAAGAGCCGAACACTTCACCTCCGCCCAGGACTATGCTAGTTATTAACAACCATGCCAAAACACTGCACCAAACCACCATCCCCGCTGCTTCAAATGCTGCATCACTGCTTTTCTCAGTGCAACCTGTCAGTGCCGCGCCAAGAGCTGTGCTCTGGCTGGAGACTGATACGCGCTGTTCAAAGATCCTCCAGAGGGCAGAGGAGATAGGGACTTTCTACTCTGGCCTATGACAGTAAGCCGAACTAATGTCATTTGCTTGGCTGTGCCTCACAGGAAATGCAGTTTGGTCAAGGTGCTCCACGAGACAGTAAGGAAATGCAAAGCATCCAAAATCAACTTCTAATAAAATACCAATGACCACAAACTGTTACGATGTAGGCACAAAATGGAAGAGTTAACACTGATTTCCCCTATTTCACATTCCCTTTTCTAGGAAAACAGTTAACATCTCACAGGAACAAACCAGTAACTTCTTGAAATACCTTTTTTTCTTTCTCTTTTTTCCCCTGCCCCAAAGCATTTTGGCAGGGATAGTTTTCCCATTAGCTCTGTTTCCAGCTTGTGAGCTGTTGGGCAACTGTGCCCACGCAGCAGCACCAACACTTCTCTAGGGCAAAAAGCTGATCTGAATGGAGAACAGCTTTCCAGAGATCCTCCTGCAGGGGAGTGGTGACCATCTCCCAAGGCTGACTGGTTGTGCTGCTCACTGTCATATTTCTAATTGGCAGTGAGACCATAACTGAGAGGTCAGACACCACCACGCAGTATATTTCCACGTTAAGGAAGGTGTGCAGGGGTGACAGCCACCTGAGGTTTTCTTCAGTGTGGCGGTTTGTAGAAAGACCCTGCTCAGCACTGGCTTAAGGTGCAGAAGGCAAAACCACCATCACGTCCAAAGATATATTTGTGCCTTACCCAGCTTTGTCCCTGGGCTGTCTCACCTGACTGTCCAGGCCCAGCATCATCAACATGGAGAAGAAGAGGATGGACCAGAGTGGGGACAGGGGTAGCTGCGTGACGACCTGCGGGTAGGCGAGGAAAGCCAGTCCAGGACCTGCAGAGGTGCAAACAGGGATGAGCCTGCGTTTTTAAAGCATTTGGTGGAAAGTCTGAGCAACATGCAACAGTGAACAGAGAGTGTGGCAGTCAAAACCCACAGGAAGTTATGACAGGAGGTGTCACTCATGACACACAACCCAGTGGGATGCACAGCGAGGGATGGGGAGGCAGCAATGACTGGAGAAATGCTTTGCCTCTTCTCCTCCAGCCAGCAAGAAAGTCATCAAATTACTGCTATCAAATGGAGCTGAAGCACTTTGATAGAAAAAAAATAAAATGAAATTTGGTGTTGGTATTTATTTTTTTTCCCATCACAAAATGCTGCTGTTCGAGATAAACGCTTTCTCTGGGAAGACAGCAATTTCAAAATATGTCTTTGGGCAAAAAGACACAGTCTCATCTAGATTAAAAAATTATTCTGAGTTTACAACTTCAAAATTTCACAGGGAAAATGGACTCCAGGTTTTGATCACATCTACTGAGAACATAGGCAGTGTGGGAGGAGGCATCTATTCTCCAAGGAAGGTTTCAGGAAGCAAAGGGACTAAGTATTTCACTGCAGCCAAAGTGCCTAAAACTTCACCACTGAAAGGAGGTGGACAATGAAAGCTAGCAGGGGTGCTCCTTGCAGCAGAAATTGGTGTGCAATGAACGTCAGCCACAGGTTCCTCAGACCCATCTTGGCAGGGGGGCATGCGAAGAGGGCTGTGTGCTTGGTCATGGACAAGAAAGGCCTGGGAGTGTCCCACAGTCACGGAGAAATTTCTCTAAAAGGTTGCTGTTGCATTTGGGTGACTTGTGGAAACTTCCCATAGCAGATCTTCAGGTGTGTGAAGTGCTATGGGCCACACCAATATGTGTGGTATTGTTACACCCACACAAGTTCTGGCCTTCTGCACATGCACAATGTATAAAGGTTCCTAGAAAAGAATTGAGGTCTGATTCCTCTCCGTTTTGACTCAGGGACAACCTCTGTGTAACAAAGCAGAGAAATGCAAGCTGTAAGAGGGGATGTTGGAGGAGCAGGGATGGAAAGCACAGGCTGAGTCCTATCGGCAGTGCTGCTGTGTCTGCTCACCTGAGGAGGCCAGCTCGGAGATCGACTTCTTTGTGATGTGTGACATGAAGCCAACGATAGAGAAAATAACAAATCCAGCAAATATGCTTGTGGTGGAGTTTATACAGCAGACAATGATGGAGTCTCTGGAAGAGAGAAGGGAAGAAAAGAGACTATCTGTAGGTCCCTACCAAAGAGATGAGGAGCAAAGAGTGGGCAAGGAGAACACTAAGCCTTCCCTGCTAGGGAGGCCACAGCGTGACCCTCAGCTGCTTGGTGACAGAGCGGGACATCAGAGGTTGAGTGCCCAGACTTGCTGTAACCCCTTCATCCCCGCAAGCACTCAGAGCAAGGACAGAGCAGGGCTCTGGTGGCCGTGCAATGACAGATGCAACATGCCACACTGTTCTGCTCCTGCCACGCAGGGAAGCAGGAAAACCCAACGGACCTGTAGACGTTGTTGTGGAAAGTGTTGTAGCTCCCCAGCGCAATCAGGGACCCCAGCCCCAGGCCATAGGAGAAGAAGATCTGCGTGGCTGCATCCATCCAGACCTGTGAAGGAGGAGCCAGCTTTGAGTCTGTCCTGCACCGCACCATCAACCTGGTGGACACAGCCCGCCATTACCCAGTCTCTGGATAGCGTGGCCCATTGCTCCCTCCCTGCATGGGCTGACGTCCTGCTAAGGATCTCTGTGCAGGACAGTGAGGAGGGTGGATCTAGACTGCAGGACTGGGAGCCTGGCCATCCAGCACACCGGGGTGGTCAGGAAATGAGGCACTCCCAACCCAGAGAGGAGGCTCCTCTGTTGGGATAATTTCTCGACCCTCGTGGACAATATCGCTTTTTTACAACACCACTGCTGCAAGTTTTCTACCCACTAATGACCTGAGTTTTGTCTCAAACTGTGAGGGTCATGACTACTTGAGTGGGGAGCTATTGCTTTTCAATTGTGTATTAAAATATTTAAGGAGAGAGTCTGGGGACCACTGATGTGGAGATAGCTGGGTGTCAGAGCTACCAGCAGGCCAGCTACAGCTAGGTGACCAACCTCAGAGTCAGAGAGCCTCCTGAAGTCAGGTGTGAGGTAGAAGAGGATGCCCTCCTTGGCCCCTGGCAGCGTGACTCCCCGGAAGAAGAGGATGAACAGCATGAAGTAGGGGTAGGTGGCTGAGAAATACACCACCTGCGAGAGACACAGAAGGACTGAGGCTGTCAGTCATTCCTCTTCCTACCCACGGTGGCATTGCAGCCGCTGTGTTCCCTGTGAGAGGGGGCAGGGTCTCCAAGCACTGTCACTCGCGGCTGAGGCTGTAATCGCAGGGAGAACAGTTTGCACAGCCCCCAGGGAAGAGTTCGGCCAACATCTTCCTTGTGTTTTCCGCCTCCTGCTCCCACGCAAGTAACATTTCTGTCTGTTTCTCTCTGACAATGACACACAAGGACGCACTAATCACAAAAGTAGCAGGCGAAATTCTGGGTGGATTGCCCAAAGACAAGGGGATTGCAGAGGGATAAATTTAGTCCACAGAAGTAATCCCTTTAAGTCATCGCATCCGTATTTTGCAGAGCTAAAGCTGGCATTCCTCTAGTCCAATGCATCAAACTACATTAGCTCTCGACTCCAGATCTTTCTTTACAGCAGTGTTTCAGAGAATTACAAGCACATGCCATCCCTCAACACATAATGGCAGTCCACTGGGGCCCTGCTGAGGCTGTGTAGCAAAACCCCATCTGAGAACCCCTAGGGGAGTCAACAGCTGAGGTGACCTCCCCCTGAAGCGCTTGTTTCTGATCTTCCCACTAGATTATTCGTTTCATAATGCTGTCCCTCTGCAGCACGCTGTGCTCTGAATAACACAGCTCAGTATCTCAGCATTGCTGTTTCAATAAACTAAGCAATTACCTCTCCACTGTGCTGGTCTGAAATGCTACACAGTGAATAATCATATGTTTCTGATCTGTAGGTATCCCACCAACACCTAAAATGCAGTAGCATAATTTTCAAAAGGGACAGCAGGAGTTTCTCAGCCCACAGCATTTTAGGAGACCTGATTTTCATAAGGTAGAGCCCAGAATAGTCCTCATCATCTTGAAGAACTGTCCTTATGTGGGTAACAAGCCATCTCTGAAAATCTCTTCCCAAGGCCTTCAGAGAGACTAAGCACCTGGACCCGTGACTTTGCAGGGAAGCATTATTCTCTATGCCCAGACTGAATGTTACCAGGAACACGGTAGAAATTTTTACAAGTGTGCAAGGTAAATGTCACAAATTTAATAGCATCTACCATGATTCTGCCTTGAAATAGCATATCTTTTGTTTAGGCACTCAGACTAAATTGAGTCTGAAGGACGTTCCAACAGCACCGAACCACCCATTCCTCACACCGTACCTTGCCCGTCCACTCAACGCCCTTCCAAATGGAGAAGTAGACCAGCAACCAGGCCAGGGCCAGCGTGCCAGCCAGGGGCCAGCGTATGGAGCCGGGCTCCCCCAGGCCCCCGGACATCTGGTGCATGTTCCTCCTAGAGGTGGAGAGGTTGCATCAAGGGGAAGGCCAGTCCTTGAGGGCAGAAGGGCTGGAGATCCCAGAGGAGGCTGGAGGGTGAAGGGCTAGGTGCAGACATGTAGAAGAGCTGACAAAACCCTGGAGGGACCTGAGGTTTGTGGTGAGGGGCTCAGGGAAGGAGGATAGAAGCAGCAAGGCCATTACACTCTCCTCATCTGCCCTGTGGCTGCACAGCACACCCCATCCCCTGCCCCCCCCAGCCAGAAGCCAGCTCTCCAAGGCTCTCCAAGGGACTCAACAGGGAGGGCAGCAGCCCCGGCGGGCGGGTGGGACAGCCGCGGCAGGGAGAAACCTGGTGTAGGCAGGCTGTGACGTACTCCCAGAACTCGGTGACGGCGCTGGTGAGGTTGGTGGTGTCGTCCAGAGAGTAGTTGGAAAAGCAGCGGTCAGTGTTCCAGGCATTCCCGCAGCTCTGCCACGGCAGGTCCTGGGGGCACGGCTGTCATTAGCATCACATCTCCAGCAAGGAGTGAAACCTGTTTGATTTTAAACTACAAAACCAGGGTTTTTTTGCAGAGGGGGTGGGTGGGTCGTCTGGATGGGCAGGAGCCTTGGAGCCAAAGCCATTAAATGGTTTTCCAAAATAATGATTAAGTGTGAAGCAGACTTTTCCAGGAAATAATATCAAGACATGATTAGGGCAATGTCATAGCTCTAATAAAATGTAGCAATTCCCCAGATAGAAAGTTATTTCCAATTAAATGCTGGTAATTAATAGCTACTAATTAAAATAGCTACCAGGGGATATAGTGTTTATAATCACTACGGCTTTTGGCTAGTTTCACAAAACAAGTGGTTGGAATTTACTGCACAAAGAACAAACACTGATTTTTTTCTTATCTCCCATTTATACCAAGCCCCAGTGTGTAAAAAGCAATGTAGCATTGAGAATTGGAAGATAAGGGTCTGTCTGTGCGAATAAACTATTGTAACATAAGCTCGGGAGTAAATATAAAACACAGCAGCTATTTCATGCCATCCCATCTCCTGATTTTAAGCATTGCAAATGGGTTCCTGGGATATGTTTACGCTGTGTGTAGCAGTGTGGCAGCAGCACATCGCTGCAGATTGAATGCAGTCGGCTCTGAAGCTGCAGGAAGTGAAGCTGCAGTGTCACGGGCTGTACGAGCACACAGGGCAGCTTGCCCCTGCCCTGTAATGCCATGGCTAGGGAGCCCAGAGTGAGCAGCTCAGATACATGCTGCACATCCCCATGTGCAGCAGTCTCATCTCCCGAGCGCAAAGCAGGCATGTCCACAGCACAAAGATGAATGCTGAAGGGTTATTCTGGATGATTTCCCTTCACAGAGAAGGCCTTGGGCTCCAGCTCAACAAAGACTTTGAGTATATGAGAATGCTTGCTGTCCTTTCCTATCCATTCATAAGCACAGACCCCTTTAAAAATATTGTCTGTGTTTTAAGTGTTTTGTGGCATCAGTGCCTGCAAGGAGCACACTGGTTTAACAGAAGAAGGGCTGCAGAGGGGCAGATGGGAACATCCCGGTGGCCACCTAAGCTATTTGCATCCATCCAGTGATTTTGCTGTGTACTTGCTAATTGCACTGAAGGAAATGCAGTGGCTCAAGTAGAGCCGCAGAGCAGCCCTCCAACCAAGTGGTTTGCACGTCAGAGACACAGCACAGCTCTTCTAGGAGGGGCGGGCACAGGGATGTTTTTTTGCTGCTCTATTTCCTCTGGATCTCAGAGGACAGAAGCTGCAGCAGGCAGGCTGGGTTCCCTGTTCAGGTTCGAAATACTCCTAGTCAGATTTAGGAGGGGACAGGCATCAGCCTAACTTTTTGACTGGCACTTTTCAGGAGTTGGGAAATATTTCTGATGAAATTGAAAGCTCTGACCAAACACCTGAAGCTGCTTGTGGGGACGCTGACAAAGTCATCAGCCAGGTCTGACACCTAAACGAACCAAAGCCATATCCTAAGATGCACCCACTTGGCATGAGAAATTCTTCCCCATACAGCAAGGAGTAAGGACTGCACAGCCAATGCCACACCATAGAAATGTCCGTGACTCACCGCAGTGAATGAGTTGAAGAGATAGTAGAGAGACCAGGCAATGATGACGATGTAGTAGATGTTCAGCCAGAAGGAGAGAACTACAGCTGCCAGCCCCACTCCTGCAAAATAAGGCAGTGAGCAGCATCAGTCCAGATCTCTTGTGCCCAGCTGAGTTCCTGGCCATCACAACAAGCTTTGTGGCAGAGCCAGAAAAAACATGCGAGCTCATCAACGCAGCATGCTGCACAGCTGTGCTGTGGCCCTGGATGAGAGGGTCAGAATGGAAAGCTTATCCCCTAACATTTATCATCCACCAGTTTCCATTGGGTGAAAATTTCAGTGTGCTACAGAGCTCCTTAATAACAGGATCTGATCACTTCCCCTGACTTTGGGGGTCAAGCCTGATAAAGCCAGAGGGAAAGAACACCTGTCTGTAGCTTCATGCCAACACCTTCACAAACTTACAGTACAGTACCTTTAAACATGGGTGCTAATTTCCAGACTCCCAGTCCGCCCACAGAGGTATATTGGCCAAGAGCAGTTTCCAGCAGGAAGAGGGGAATCCCGGCAAACACCAGTGTCAGGAAATAGGGAATGAGGAAGGCCCCTGAAAGAAGGAGCAGTGTTACCAGATGGCTCCATGTTTTACCAAGGAGTAAATGCCTCCAGATGCAGTTTCTCCAGCAGCACCCATGTGACAAGGAGCAGACTTGCTCAGAGGTGACAACTTGCAGCTGGAGTGGGTGTGTTTGGAAAGCCTCCCACTGAGATCACCTTTGCCTTCACCTTACGTGCTCACGCCACTGTGGATATATATATCTTGTATACATGTATGTGTGTATGTCATAGCTAGTGATGGCAGTCTCACTTACTTGGTAGATACTTGGGTGCTGCTAAACCCAATCTGACAGCAAACCCAAATGCCCAAACGCTGGTTTTGGCAGCTTGTTCTTGTTGATGTTCTCTGTCTTACCTGCACCGGTGCCCAATTCTTCACCTTGAGGAAAAGGACATGGGAATATCTGGCATTGACCACTGCTTTCTTTGTCCACAGCTGTTTTAGTCTTCCAGGAAATCTATGACTAAAAGTGTATTTGCTCTTGTAACACCCCTGCACACCTCCGCACACTTCCCGTAGGTTTTACTCTTAAAGTTACTGGTGAAAACACTATTCCTATAGGCTCTATTATTACTATGGACCCTATGGAAATCATCACTAGAAGTGAGGCAGTGCAGCCACCGAGCACAGAGGCAGTGCAGCCACCGACCACAGAGATTACTTGCACTCCAGTATTAGAAAAGCAAACACAACAGGTGATCCTTGCCATGTGACTTGAAAGCTGTACATGTTCAGGTCACCCTGACTTCTAGGACTCAGCACAAAACTCATTTTCCAGCTTCCTTATGCATGTGCTGGGGCATGCCTTTGTCCCTGGGGAGGACAAAGTCTTGCAGAACATCCTGGCAGGAGAAAGAGAGGGGACACTGTGTTGGCATAGCAGCATCTGGCTGTGTCCAGGGTGGCACTGATGTCTGCACCATCCGGAGAGCCTAGCTGTCAGCCCAAGTCTTCCTTTCCAGATATTAGTGGGAGGGCAAACGCAGAGCCAGCCTGCAGAGCCTCAGCCCAGACAGGCTCCCCCAGCTGCTCTCCCTGGGCAGCGAAGCAGCGAGGCTGTGGCAGCCACTGGCTCGGGGGCACCCAGCTGAGGACGTCTGTGTGCCAAGCAGGGACCGAGCCCAGCTGGGAAAAGCAGGCGCCAGCACCCGGCGTGGGACTCACTGGGAGCTGCCATGCAAGCAGAGCTGGCAGCGGGTGGTGGGGAGGAAACACGCTGCGGGCCAGCAGCTTGGTGTCCGTAAGTCAAAATTGCAAGCTGGCGTGCAACCCCAGGCTCTCGTTTCTGACAGCAGCCAGACAAGGATGAGCCAACAGCTTTGAGCGTGGCAGTGGGAGAAGTGCTGCCCACACAGGATCCTGCCCATGGGACAGGTCCAGCCCCAAGAGCTCTGAGGAAGCCAGAGGCTGTGGATGTTGCCACAGTGCCATTTTGCCCTGTGGTAGAGCCCAAGAACTGAGCTTATTGGAGGACACAGATCTTGGCTCACTTCTGTGCAAGCATCTAATGAAATTTGGCCACTGCCCTGATGGTCCTGCATTTTTAATCTCCAGCAGGCCAGGAAGGTTTATGAAAGATATTATTAGACTATTGAGAAAAACAAACAAAACCCAAACTCTTGGACCCAGGTAATTTATCCTGGCTTTAAAAAAAAAAAATCCTCTAGAGTAGGGGAGAATCTATACACCAGACTGCAGCCTTGAACTGAGGGCTGTAGCCAGTGATGGTGTCACACTGGCCAGGTCCCCAGGTAGGCACTGCTAATGCTCCCAGAGGCGTACAGCCAGATGTGAAATCAGATGGGAAATTTGTACCTAAAATCTGCATGCTTGTGGCTGACTGTGCAGCCCCACATCCACCTGCAGTTTCCAGCTCCTAATGCCATACAGTGAGGAATCACAGTTAATCCTTACATCAGCGAACACTGCCCACAAATCCGGAGTTGAGCATTACAAACAGTTATGTGCCTTTTCTTGGCATCTCTAAGTGTAAATGAGAAGTGCGTGATGCTTATTTAAAGAAAAGTTTCTCTCAGGATATTCAAGCTCAGGATCTGATAGACAATTTTTAGCACCTACTGAGCCACATTTAGAGCCACCTTAGAGTCTGGTAAAATCCCATTGACATAGGAAGGACTGCACAGGGCTGAGCGGTAGTCATCACTGGGCACATCCATCTGCGTGCAGAGCCAGCAGGGAGCCCAGGCATATCTCTGGGTGACGCCTGCTCTGTGCAGTGGATGAGGTTCGTGTGGGGCCACTGTACGCAGGGTGAATATCCCCTAACTACATGCCAGATTACAACACAGAACAAATCAGCCGTGAGCTGATACAACGTGACGGCAGTAAGCAGGACCACAATATTTCCACTCAGTCCAATTGGCCTGTGCGTAATGGAAGCAGCCCACACCCCGTGCCCTGTGCAGTGCACATGCGGGATGCTAAAATTAGTGTCCCACCCTCTGCCTGCTCCACCAGGGCTGTGCCTAGCACTGCCTGCCGGCTTGCCATCAGATGCAGCACGACCCCTCCTTGCTGCTCCCCGCTGGCAGCCGGTGACGTTTGTGTGCGTCACTTCTGTCCCTTCCAGGCATCAGCATCTCACTGCTCCTTATTGCCGGCTGCAGGAACAGCCAGAGCGGGCCAGGGCAAGAGGGACAAGTGGAACAGACTGCCACTAGCTGCATGACCTGGTAGCCGAGGCAGGGTGTGAGCATAGACGTACCCATTCCCCCATTTCACCTGCCCAGCGTTTTGCTGGCAGCTGGCTGGCTCCTCGGAGTTCTTGCAGCTGCCAGGTAAGAGATTGCCCCATGTGCCATTGCTAATGCTAATTACAGCACTCTCCGCCTCTGCAGCACTGCCCCTCTTAGAATGTCATCTGGTTTTATAAATAGGATTGATTTTATCTCAAATAAACCTCTCATCTAATTATAAGTAACACCATCCCCACCTTTAAATGTGAAGAGATGGGCAGCATGGATGCCACGTGTCTGAGATCACGCAGCCATCACAGGGCAAAGGATGGACTAAATTTGTACAAGCATGGGTACTAGTACCAGAGCAGCTGTATAAACACTGGAAATCTACATCATGGCTCCAGCGGTGGCAACACAGGCATCCCTGTACAGACCTGGCTGATGCACACAGACTTCATCCAGCTCAGCCACATACTTGTGCCTCCCTAGAAAATGGCACACCAAAATCAAAATCACCCTGCCAAAATGGGTAACTGCCTGGTCTCACACTAGGACTCACTCCATGTGCTTCAGAGAAAGAGCCACGATCCATGCTGTGGAGTTACGTGGACAGACCATTGCAGACAGCTGGAACTATCCTTCCCAGAAGGCAAAGAGAAGATCAAGTACACCGCCTATGGCACAGACAGCAGGGATGGGCTGGAGACACGAGAAACAGTCATGAGAGCCAGGGATGAGGCAAGACTTGAAATCTGAGGAAAAGGAAGAGGAAAAAGGTGTGGAAAAGCGTGAAGAGAAGACCCTCAGAGCAGCATGAAGGAACATGACTCTGGGGACAGGGACGCTGGGCAGTGAAAAGTTAAGAGGGAGGCAAACATCAGCACGGGAAGGCTGACATGATGATAGAATTATATGTACAGCCTGAATGGTGAGGCAAAGGAGTTTGGAATTGTGGGGGATTCTGAAGAATGGCTCAAGGAGGTGAGCAGCCTGTTAAGGAGGGAGGGAAGGTTATTTTACTAAAAGGCAAAAACACTGAGAGAGATGGGTGTGGGGGAGGAAAAGAAAAAGCTGTCTGCTCTACTAGTGTCAAAGCAGCACATATTTCCCTCCACAAAAGAACCTCCACACTGAGGCTGAAGAAGCAGCGCCATTTTATCAACGAAAGCACAAGGATGTGTTTTACAACTTGATCCAGTTCATGCAGAAAGTCTGCAGCTGGGGAGGGAGCTGACCTCCTAGCTATCTTGATTTCCAGCCCAGCACTGTTTCCACCTGCCCACCAGCCACTCGCGCAGACCCACACAAGCCAGAGCCCATCCAGTGGACAAAGCAGTTCAGATGCAAGTGCAGTGTGTTTCTCTCACCTCCTCCATTCTTGCCGCAGAGATACGGGAAGCGCCAGACATTGCCCAGCCCGATGGCGTAGCCCACACAGGACAGCAGGAAGTCAAACTTCCCCTTCCAGGAGCCCCTGTCTGGGATGTCCTTCTTCTTCTTGGTGCTCGTGTCTTCAGGGGTGATGGGCTCTGGCTCCTCCAGGGCAGCCTGCTTCACTTCGGAGGGAGAGCTCAGCTCCACAGAGGTGTTGTCCATCTTGCCCATGGTGACTCAGATGTACGGCTGCCCTTGCTCAGGAGCTGGAGGAGCAGAAAGGGCAGCCTCAGTTCCGGCCAAGCTCAGAGAAAATGGGAAGGGCCGGGCGAACCTCCTGACAAGAAAGCAGAGACAGATATTACTCTGTGCTAGTGTGTCAGGCCCAGGGAAAGGCCTCACTGGGCTGAGGTGGATCCACAGGACTGATCTGTGCACATTAGAGCAGCCAGCGCACAACTCCCTGCTTCCCTCAGAGGTAAAAAGCACGGAGATTTTCCCCTCTGAGGGAGCCATGGTCACGCAGACTGCTAACAGTGGGCTCAGGCCTGGTTGTTGCCAGTAGATAGCAAACATCTCACTTCTCATTTCCTCCTCACCCCTACACCTGCTCTGTGAAAAGCGCTGGGACCAGCGTGCAAGCAGGGACACCCCAGCAGTGAGCTGCCTGTGGGTGACTCCCCACAGTGCAGTCCAGGCAGAGAAGTTTCTGGCATGTCTGAGAGACAGTGGAGGAGGGAACACCACAGGTTCCACATCCCCCAGGTCCGAGGCCTGAAACTGAATGCAGCAACCGTGGAGCCACCGAAGAGACGGTCCGGCTGCCCATGTGTGGCTGTGTCCATATAGCTTTGCAATGACACCTGCACTGTGGACTTGAGTGGATGTAGGCAGCCTGTGAGCCACTGAGATCCCACAAGCCAGGACTCTGTACTTCTGGCCGTATCCTCTCCCCTCAGCAGCTGCCCTTGGCCAATGCACAAGATGGGGCATGGTGCCAGCAAGGCCTTGGCTCCCACTCATTTCTCAGGCCATTATCCACAAATGTGAATTTAAGCCTCCACCATGGGCCATCATTGTCACCAGTACAGCAGTCTGCCAGAGAGGTCTGTTGACAAATACATTCCCAGATGCACTCACCAGAAATAAATTTAATGTGGGTGTATCAGGAAACAAAGCTATGCTATGAAGAGGTAGCATCCCCTAGCAGTTACAGCTGGCCCTACCTGAGCTAGCTATTCTTGCCAGTCTCATCTCCTAAACAAGAACTACCCATTTGCCCCACACAGTGCTTGTGAGTACTCACTAACAAGCATTTCTAAAACTTTCTGAACAAGGATGCTGTCCCAAGCCCAGACTAAACAGCAGCATCAGCTCCTGCTTACTCCATGACTATAGCATATGGATTTCCTTTCTCCACAGAATTTGTCATGGAGGTTAGAAAAACTGTGCAAATTTGCAAAGAAAATAACTGTAATTCATTCTGCTACAATCATTCTGCTACATCAAGAGAGAAGTCAGAATGTTCCTTGCTGCTGGATAAAGGCTGTAACTGAAGTCCTTTGAGCTTCAAAGCCAGCCCAGAGCTGCACAGCTCCTTTAGCCTAAGGATGGTTGCAGGTAAGCTCAGCAGTAAGTGACAGCACACAGATGCCTCGTGGGGAGAAGAGACAGTTTCAAATAGCCCATGACGCAGATGCCAGACGAAAGCATTTCTGGACAACCAACACAAAGGCTAATGGATCTCCTTTTCTCCTTTTCCATCTTATACTTTATGATAGCACTGTCACACCAACTCCCAGCTCCTTAGTAATGCAGGGAGAAAAAAGATTATACAGAGCATGTAGGAGGAAAGTAAAATAAAGACAATTTATAAATCAAAACAGAAGAAATAGCACCAAAACCCCTGGGAAGATTTCAGAGCTGGGCTAAGTCAGGATAATTAGCTATGCCTGGAGACATAACAAATTAGGCTCAGCAGAAACCGTTTTGGCTCTCTNTGAGAAAAAAAAAAAAAAAAACAGTAGGTAAGCTGTCATCTTAATATGTATATATATCCTGCTCTTCCTGTTCTCTTTTCAACAGTTCTTCCTGCCACAGCTCTGTAGCAATACTGCATCTAGGTGATAACACTCCATATTTCATGTGCACGGGGTTAGGACGATAGAGGAGCAGCAGAACATACTGTCAGTTTCTTCTAACCTGAGAAGCGAATTCTGTTCATCTCCATCTCAGGAAGAATAAACTCTGCCAGACGCTAACTAGATTTATAGATATGTCTCTATAGCCAAGTGACTTAGCATAAAAACAGTGAAATTAACTCACTGAAGGCCCATTCTACAAACTGTCCTGTCCCTTACAGTGGTGGATGATTTGGCAAAGAATATAGGACCACAGGAAGTTTGAAGTGATGTGTATCCAGCTTTCTGAGCTGGGCTTTGCACCTGCATTTTGAGGTTTAATTGAATCTGATGGATTTTTCTTCCACCAGGTATCTGTCAGAGAGACGTCAATCAGAGAGGCATTTAGCCCTGGGGAACATCCTCTTTCATTCTTCCCTCACCATAGCGCGTGGTACTCAATGAGCAGTATGAGCAGTGGGATGTGTAACCTCTCTTAAGAAAGTGCTGGAAAGCCTCCAGGATGTGGATGACCATCTCTGCTTTTCCCATGCATCTGCTCTCAAGTGTCTCAGTATCTCACCATCCATCCCAAATAAAGAACAGAAGTCTTAAAAAGTGACCTCAGTCGAGGCTCAGAGGGTGCTGAGAAGAGCAGTCTGATGCCTGCAAAGCTGCAGTGTCCCTGAGATCTTCTCAACAGCCGCAGTGGCAGGGTCCATGTGTGTCCTGCAGCCTGACCATGCTATGTCCTTCCCTGGATATGCAGCTCTGGCCAGGAAAAATATAGGCAGCAGTTGCTCCGAGGTGCAGTGTTTGAATCCTGTTTTGACACAAGATCATACATCAGAGAAGCAGTCCTAACAGGATAAAATACACCAGCTCCTCTACTTGACCACGTGCTCTCCTCTAGTACAGGTGCCGGGCTGTGCTGGCAGCCCAGAGAAAACAGAGTGGGTGCAGCAGCTCTGTCATGTCACATTATTTGTTCTGAAAAGCATACAGCACTTTGGGCACAGCAAAAAGCCTGAAGGACTGAGAATGATAATCAATAACAGCGGAGTTACCAGCTGGAGGTGGGCTGTGCTTGGCAAGGCCTTAAAAACAATGTCAACGAGTTTAAACATGACACTGCAGCAGGTTTCTCATTCAGCTTCTTCTAAACCTGTCATAAACTAAAGCTAAGACTTTCGAAAAAGTCATTGAAAGCTGGGGTCACAAATCCTTGGCAGTGAAGCAGTGACCTGAGTTTCACAGAGGCATGCAGAAGGTCTGGTGTACTGCTGCTCAGGTCAATCAAAACAATTCCATGGTCTCCTGTGGGTGCAGAATCAGGCTACAAAGCCTTCTGGAAAACAATCCTTTGCCTGTATTTTGAGGAGTTTCACTGAAAATAAGAAAATAGACTTGAAAATGTATTACCTCCACTTTAAATGCTGCTGCTTGAAACTGCTAACAATGGTGACCTTTTTGCTTTCTCCTGCTTCACTGTGAAATATTGAGAGTCTCCTCAAATCTGACAGAAACAAAAATTTCAGGGACGTTAAATCGCCTGAAATGAAACAGCAAAATTACTTGTGGAAACGTGTGTAAAAAAAAATGCTATCATACCTCCCCACCTCTTATTTGTCAGGGCTGTAACGGCCACAAAAATCATTTTTGACCCATGCAGGTAGAGCCACAATTAGTTTAATTACACGGTGCAGACTGTTGTTCAGTCAATTAGACTTTTCCTTCCATCCACACCATTTTAATGACAGCCAAGTAGCCCCAAGGCTCTTTCTTTCTTCTTGTTTGGAGCCGTGACCATCTGATCAGGCCACAGCAAGCTCTGAGCTGATTTTCAGCGGGCTGCAACAGCAGCATCTGCTTGAGCTTCCCGCATCTGTGAAAGCCCTGGGTGACTGAGCTGGTCTGGGGGCAGGGGGACAGATCTGCAGATCTGATCTCCTGGGCTTTGAGGTTGAACACCAGCCCACGGCCAGGCAAGTGCCAAGAGGTAGTGCGGCGAGAGTTTTGCAACTGAATTTGGCCAAAATTCTCATGGCCAAGACTGTTGGGCTGTTTATGTTATATGATGCTGAGGTTTATGAAAAAAAAACACAGTTTGCATGAGAAGTAAAGCACTCTCAGCATGCCCTGATGCCTCCTGCAGAAGTTGCCTGTCACAGAGGAGGAGTAAGTCCCCTCCTTGCCCTGGGCACCAGCAAGGGGCAGAGTGTCACCTCCTCCCTCCTCTTCCTCCTGCCACACAGAAGATGGCACGAGAGGGTGCAGGAGAGCAGGCTGAGAGAGTGAGCAGTGCCAGCCTGAGGATGTTGACAGGAAGCTGACCCCATTTGTGTTCTCCCAGATTTGAGAAACACCCAGGGGTGCTCCAGCTGGACCAGCAGCCTTCCCTTGAAGGGAACTGGTTGCTGATTTACAGAGAAATCAGCACCGATGGAGGACACGCGAAGAAAGGGTGCAGGAGAGCAGGCTGGGAGAGTGACCAGTGCCAGCCTGAGGATGTTGCCCATTTAAACCTGCTCTGGTTCCTGTTCCCAGTCACAGGCCTTGCTTCACATTGTCTCATCTCGGGTAGAACTTCTAAAGAAAGCACAGGGTTTTTTTGCCTTAGTTTTTAAAAGGCAACCAAACAACACAAATAACACACTTTTCCCTATCAGCATCAAGCAGTTTCAGCAATCCTGCTTGAGGATCCTCTCACAGCCATGAGGAGATGAGCAGCATGCGTCTGCCTGAGGTCTGCACCTCATGGGGACTCCCATGCCTGCAGCCGTCCAGGCCACGCCTGGGTGGACACAGCCAAGGCCAGGCCATGCCTAGCTCCCATGGCAGCAGCCTCCGAGCAGCCAGCAAACAGCTCCTCCAGCCCCCGTGGGCTTCCAGATTTGGAAAGATGAAAAGTTGGCTTAAGGGCATCCCTGCCTCCATCATCCTCAGCAAAACTACTGCATTAAAAAGATTAAAGGCCTATTTCTGCCCATTTAAAATGTGCTGATTAAACTAAGAAGCATTTTCCTTTTCCTACACAGTGCAAGCTGGCACTCTGGGATGCCAATTTCACAATACTGGAAGTGTATATAATTTTGCCACTTTATTCTTTTGCCCTGCCTGGAGCAATACAGACATTTTTAGCCCAGCTTTCTTGCACAAAGACCCATCTCTCTATTCCCAGATCCAGTCACTTTTTCAGCTCACTGTCAAGTTTCACCCATACCTGAAAAGGAACATGGTTCTCAAAGACATCAGTTTCCTTGAGAACATGGGACTGGAGAGAGGAAAGAGACTCAAATGGGTGCTTCTACAAGAAAGGGTAGCGGGGTGAGCCCAGGGGTGCCCAGCTGGCCATCAGGCACAAGCATGGGGCCAGCAGGGAGGGGGCAGCTCCCAAGAGAGCAGCCTGGAGGCACAGAAGGAGCACTGAGGATGGGGTCATGGTGGTGGGAACCTTTAACGAGGCAATGTAGAGAGAAGCACCCCAGCGGGACCACAGCCTTCAGAGAGGTGTTTCCCCACCTCGCCACGAGTCCCAGGTATTATGCAAAAGGCATGGCTGTTCTGTGCATAAAGGGGGAAATTATAACTTCATACACATAGAGCTGGATTTAATAAATCTCCAGAAACATTTCAAGTAATGACAGCAGTTATATGCTGATGTTATTTTTGTTTTGTTTTGGTTTTAGTGAAGTCATTGAACAGAGGTCTGGGTGAAATTGACCCTGCAACAGGAAGTGTTGACCTTCACTTCAGAAGGACATCTTGGACTTGGTTGCCACAACTCAATAATGAAAAGAAGAATAAAGAATAAATAAATAAATAAGTAAAAGACAAGGAGTAGAAACACATGAGAGTGACCAGATGCTGCCTTCTATTTCCAGCATGGCAGGGGAGTGATCTCTACTTCCCTTGCACAGCTGAAAATAAGGATCTGGCCATAGCCCATGCCCCTTTGTCTGGGAAGCAGCCACTGCTCCTGGAATATGGCAAGCAGGTAAAAACCCCACCCTGCCTCAGAAAACTCCACTACCACATGCAGCATATGGAGGAGAGAGAGGTGAAGGCAGAAGGAGACAAAATACTGCAGCAACTACCAAGCATCAAGTCTCCAAGAGACCCACCCAGACCAGGAGCTCTTTCAAAACATAGCACCTTGTGAAACCATCCAGTATCATTTGGACACAGAGCTCTGAGAAAAATCAGAGACTCCCCATGAAGAGGACAGCAGCATTCTCCTGCTGTAGCACAGTCATGCCAGAGAGGAAATCTATGTCCTGCTTTCAGATGCCAAACTCTTTTTTCTCCATGAAAATGGACAGACAATCACGGCCCGGAGCCCCAAGGCTACTGTGAGGCTCAGTTTACTCCTGTTTTTTTTTTTTTTTTTTTTTTTTTTTGGGGGGGGTGGTGGGGGTGGAAAATTGAGAATAGCAGAGCCAGCTTCCTCTGAGTGAGCCCCACATGATGATTGCTAGCTTGTAACTTCTTGACTGTGGTTTTCTTGGAAACCACCCAGAAAACATGCTAGCAGACCAGCAAGGTCATCATCCCCAGTTGTTTAGGATCAGCCTGTAACTGGCTGGGCATTGTAATTTCTACCATTTCAACACTCAGAGCTTCCTGCTCCTTTCCCTATGTCTTATGCTAAGTGCTATACAGTGGTGCAGAAGGACCAGTTCTTCCCCCAGGGCTTGTCATATCAGGAGACAAGACTGGGGAGGGAAAGGCTGTCATCTGCATGCTTCAGCTGGCCATGACAGGGTGCAGATCTCAAACCTCTGGGGCCAAGCTCAGCCTCTATTGTACGACCATTTGCACTGATGGGGACTGCAGGGGTCAGGCAGGGCAGTCATTTGCTGTATGCCCAGGACTCAGCAGCACGAGGAGGTCTGCCTCTGATATAAGGATGTTTGTCATTCATTCCTTGTGGTCATTAAATTTCTCAAGAAGAAAATACATTTGCAGCGGGTTTGGTTTGATTTTCATTCTCCCCTGCATCCCAAACTATGGCAGAGCTTCTCTTGGAGTGATGGAAATTCAGGGAGGAAAACCAAAATTAAATGTGCTGGAGATGTCCACCAGACACTGGCAGAACTATATACAGCAAGGTCACCAGCCAACTGGGAAGCCCTTGGTGCCTGGGCTGCAGCATTTTCCTCCCCAGTGGAGACACTGCCGGGAAACTTGCCCAGGGTTTCACCTACATGTTCTTACAGAATCCAGCCATCATTTAAGCTCTTTACATCTCCCCAGTGGGTCAGAGACCCACTGGTACCAAGGGGGATCTAGTTGGCTCTGTGTGGCAGCTTCAGCAAGGAATGATGCTACCTTGTCCTTGGGGTGCTGTGCCCCTCAGCCCCACATCCAACCAAGGTGGATGGAGAGCTCAATGCCCACAGCCACCCTTCTGCAGGGACGCTCATGCATATCCGTACTCCCTTTTCCAAACACCAAGCTCCCATCCCCACGTCCAGGCTCTGCTGTCCCACCTACCTCAGGCTGCCTGCCAGGTGCTTGCAGTGTGTGGAGCCACTCCAGAAGATGCCAGCCCAGGGATGCACGTACTGACCCGCTACCACGCATGGAGGGGAACTATGAACCTTGTCCCACACAGCTCTTCATCACCCGTATTGATGAGCCCTTAATGAGCTTTGCGTTCACGTCCAGTCAAATCAACACCCAGCATGTCGCGGACGGGGGGGTACCCACAGCCACTGGAAAAATACACGGTGGTGGGAGAGATGAGGCTCCAAGGGCACGGGCAAGAGTGCTGGCCAAGGGCCTGCTGCCGCAAAACATTGAGGAGGATGGGTCTCCAACTCTGAGCCTCCCCTGCTTTCCTACAGTCGTTCCCCAGCAGGGCCAGACTTGTGACAGCATGGCCCCTTGCAGGTGGACAGGGCAGGGCTCAGGAGCAACCATCCCAAGGCACACTGTGGTGTCACCAGCCAGGTGCTCTGCTGATGATGGGTCAGGATAGGGGTGTTGAAAGGGGGAGGCAGAGGGAAAGGGACACATCTGTTGGAGTGTCAGGTACTCTCCACTGGGCAAAGGAAGGAGCTATATAATATGGACTAGTTGCTTCATGTGTAAATCCTACTGCAGACTGTAAAAGAGGTTGTGTGGAGCTTCTACTTCCCCTTTCTTTTTCTTTCCAAGACAGTTTGCATCTCCTGGGAGCACAGAGAAGTCTCTCAAAGGCAGTGTGCAGGAGATACCCACCCTGCAAGCACTGCTGCACAAGTGTAGCGCTTCCTAAGGCACCAGGTGGGCATGAGCAAACTGCAGCATATTTCTGCAAAAATAACACCTTCTCACTTAGTAGCCCCTCTCCTTGTGCAAAAGCAGAGCTAGGTGTCTTTAAATTAGTGACAAAACCACACTTAGTGGCTTTCAGCTGCTGGGAGTTCAGGGACGAACCCAAGCGTGCACAAGTTTCGTTCCTCTTTAGCCAAACTCATCTTCTTCAAAAGGACCCATGACCTCCCTTGGAGCAGGCAGTCACACCATAACTCATCACAGTTAAACCAAATGCAGCTCATCTGCCAAAGTCCTTAACCCATATGGGTGGGAAGGAAAAGGTGCAGCCTTATATTTTTGCTGAGGCTGCTGCTCATGGTCCTATGTCTAATATACTCTGAAGGATGATGTTTAAAGAACATGTTCAGGCTAAGTGGGCACTAGTGGAGCATGGGTCAGATGGTAAGACCCCCACCGGGATCATTTGGTCATTGTGACCCAGGGCTCTCAGACTTTCAGAGGGCTTCTTTGCAGAACCTGGTGAGAGCAGGGCTCAGAGTGGGGCAGGTCTCCTACCTCCAGGGCACAGCAATGAAGGTGCTGGGCTGGCCAGGAGGTTCAGCTCGAGTTTGAGTTTGCTTTGCAGCAGCCATGACTCCCAGGCCAGGAGAGAGCTTTTTGAATGTAATGCTGTGTTACCAGGTCATATTTATTGTGGCTAGGCAAACCAAATTAGAGCAGGTACCTTCAAATGGCAGTTTCAGTGGGAAGTCAGTAGCAAAGCCCCCAGCCTCCACTTGTCTAAAGAACTGGAAATCCAGCTACAGAGACAGACAGCACAACGTACATCCATGCCTGGCATTAGCCTGTCCTTTGCCATCCTTCTTGGTCTTCAACATCTCCTCAAACCCCGTTCCTAACGTGACACCTGCCAAGACAAAAGCAGAAAGAGAAACCATATCAGCTTGCTTGCAGGGCAGGTGCAGAACTCAGGTCTGAGCCTGTAGCAGACAACCAGCTTGCAATATGTGTTTTACAGCTTCCCATGCGGCCCTGGCTGAGAACCACCTGAGAGCTGCAGCAGCTCAACTGCAAACACAAGGTACCATAGGCAAAGACACACAGTCCTTTCACTGGAAACATGACAAACCACCTTCACACCTCATACACCACTGCACAAAGCAGTCATTTCCACTGGAAGTATAAAAAATGCATTTGAAAGCAACATGTGTTTTCTGCAAAACATTAGTTGTATGAGTTAGGGGCAGAAATAGGCAGTGAGTAGCAAAGGTAGTGGGGAGCAAGAATTTCTCTCATTCCAGCACAAGGAACCTTTCTTTCACTGAAGAAAGGGGAGAGGGACCAAGAGGAGAGGTCAGGGATATTTCATACTTGGCAAGAACTAGTCCTGGACTGGTGAGCCTAAATGAATTTGGGAATGTGCTTTAGAAGAGAAGTAGAATTTGTTTGGAAGGATGGGATTTGGAGCTGTTCTCTTGGTTGTTGTCCATAAACATTCATGAGAGTAAATTTTGATTCAGCAGCATGTTCACAGAAAATGAGATCTTGGCAGATACTCGGACAAATACTCGCTGGCTTGAGTATTTGCATTTGAAGCACTTGGGCTCCAAAGCTTTTGGTGGTTTGGGAATTATCCAGCAAAAGAGCCCAACCCCACCGTATAATCTGGGTGAGTAAATGCAAGTGCAAAGAGTGTTTTCTGAATAACAGATATTGGATGCAGTGACAGCAGTAAAAGCAGCCAAATAATCAGGCTAGCCATCTCTTTGTTTAAAATTCATTTGAAAAAATCATTAGCATGATCATTGTAAAATAAGCAGAAGCATAATCACTCGAGGATAACTTGCAGAAAGGAAGAGGGCCGCACTCACTGAAAAGAGCTGCTGCTAGCTGCTATGTTACCTGGCTCTGACCAAGGCCCCAGCCCATCACAGGTCTGGCAGGCAGTGGTTTTGGGAGCCCACTATAAAGCATGGCCTTCTCCTCCACAAACCCAGCAACTGCCAGCCTGTGCTGGGGCCAGGCTCACTGGCCTCCTTCCTTCCTCCCCGAGCAAGCTCAGCGCTCAGTGACTGACTCCTGGCACCCAAGCCATCCCTGCTCGAATGGTTCTGACAGCCAGTGTACAGATAGGAAAATGTGTAAGACCTCCTGGGCAGAGCACAGCAATTCCTGCACTCAGTCCTCTCAGCTTCCACTCACAAGTGCTATACAGGACTCTCAACACGGAAGAACTGCTGAAAACTCACCTGGTGGGGTCTAGAGTTACTTCGTCAGCAGCATCCAGGTTGTTAATACCAAGCATCACCACCACCTCCCAGCCTTGCTGCCCTCTTCTCCCCAGGAAAGCTGCCAGGGCCAGGGCTCCCCCAGATCTTGGGCACGTTCTGTGATCTCTCCCTCTCAAGCTGGGACCAGCCAGTGCTATGGCACAGGGAAAGGTCTTGCACCGTGCATTTATAGTTCTTCACTGGCTGCCAGTCATGCTGCCAGGATGTACAGTCTCTTGGAAATGTCCTTCCCACAGGAACCTGTCCAGTGCTTTCCACAGTTAGCAAGGTTATTTGCAATTGCCTTCATCCACTGGTCTTAAAAGTACATTTATGCCACTTGCCCTTTCAGATGCTAGGAGGCCTTGGGAGCAATGTTGTTTGGAAATCACTGGTTTCAAAACCTGGCGTTTTTAAATCATTTCCATTGCCAGCAGCACAAACAAAGCAGAACATGGTGGAGGAACAACAACAACAACAAACACAAAATAAATATTGTAAGAATGAAACTGAAAATAAATACAAGAAAATAAAAGGAATTTATACCCTGGGGTGACCTGCAAAAGCAAAATATATTAGGCTGGAGCACATTTGTTCTGGACTCACCAATTCATTTTTTCTCCTGGAGAACTCTGGAGACACAGGGAACTAGTAAGATAATGTCAGCTGGAGATATTGCAAGTAAGACTTCATGACCTATGAAGCAGCCAGGTTCTTTTAAGGTCAGTGTTTTTCCGTTGTTTGTCCTATGCATATCACCTTAATTCATGTGGCTGGGAAACACCTGGAAGAAAAAACTTCCTCTGCTAAAGATTTATCACCACTGAGCTTCAGCAGGTGAAACCTGAAGGACCAAGCATCCTCCAGCACAGAATGAGGAAGATGAATCTGACAGGTCCTGAGATGTGTTATGGGAGGAGGGGGGCTATTAGGTCATTAAAAGAAAATCCATTTATTCAAAAAGGTCACAGTGGCATTTTCCCTACTGTTCCTATGAATGAACATTCTTCACCTCCAGTTTTTTTCAGTAGGGTACTTAGACATGCGACCAATTTTTCCATTTGATTTGTCTGCATATATGGAAGTTTCTGAGAGGAGAGAAACACTGCTTCACAGGGCTTCACACACCTACGGTGTTGTAAACTGCTAAAGCAGTTGAGCTGGTTGTGGCACATGAGGACAACCAGTTCCCATGGGCCGCCCATCCTGACAGTGCTGATAGCTACTTGTGACGCAGGTTCAGCTTCTTGCTGGCTGAACCCATATCTGCATTGCCCTTCTAAAGAAGACACAGGCAGCAACATGTGAGGCTTAATCATCAGTGACTGCCTTCCAGGAGCTGCCAGAAAGCTCTTGAGATGTTTGCTCGTTAATCTCTAAGCACTGACAAGGGTGTGTCACCAGGCTGTGAGTTTTCAGCTGTCTCCAGAGATATTCAGAAGGCAAGAGTCCCCAGAACAGATCCCAAATGTGCCTGGGGTTCAGGTGAAGATTTTAGACCTGGGGAGAGCTGGGTTTCCAATATCTCTGGGATGTGCACCTCTTGACCTGCACGCTGACAGGGGGTACTAGGCCCCAGGAACCAGAAGCAAAAGCTGCAAGAAAAACCAGCCATGGTGTTTTCTGCAGGGAAAAGGACTTCTGTCAGGACTACGGTACCTACCCATGGGCAGAAAGAGTGGCGGGCTCTCTCAGGCCTTGTCTATACCTAAGCAAACAGTGTTGTCCATCTAAATCAAAACAATTAGGCTAAGAAAACCAGAGCAGCCCACTTTGCAGGCAGGATAGTTGTAGTTTAAAGAACACTTAGGTGCTATTTTGCCATAGTTATCTTGATGCAGTATGCCTGTGACTCTAGGCTGTTTTGATAAATGTGGTTAAAATACCCAAACAAATTTCTATCAGTGAAACTGCTCTCACAAGGGACTGTGATGGTTTAGCTCTAGTGCTTCTAATCCATCCAAAAGCAGTGTGAAATGTAACTTGTGTTCAACTTAGCTTAAACATGATCCTCATGGACTTAATATAAATTAAACTCAGCATAAACAGAACATAAATAGAAGTGTCTACACATACTTTGAAAGATTTAACTGAAATCACATACTGTGTTAAAGCAGCCCAACTTGAAAGTAAATGCGCCCTTAGGTCTAGTTATATCATTGGCATAGCATAGTGTATGCTTTTTTTTTTTTTCCCCTCTTTATTAAGAGGCTTATGCTGCTAAAAGCTCTGAGGTGGGTGCTTTACATCAGCATAAGTACAGTTATACCAGTAGAGCTTCTATCAGTTCCCATTACAATTGTAAGGCAAGGTGCTCCTACAGGGAGAAGAAGCCTTGTTGTGGAGTACTTGTGCAGCTGTGGTAGGTGTAGAGGGGAAAGACAACAGATTTGGGAATGAGATACAAGCCAGGGAAAGTGAAAAAAAGAGGCTGGATAACCAGTGCCCACCAAAGGTACCCCTGTAAGTACGAAGATCTCAGAGTGAAGAGAAGGAGGGAAGGTGGCAGAAGATGTAAGCCCATAGCTAGTGCTGGGACATATCCACAGGTATCTCCCTGGGAGAATGGGAGATCCAGGTCTGACACATGTGAAGGAGAAAAAGAAGAGCATTCAGAGTATTTTGGGAGCATTTTGGATACACATTCATGACTCATAAATAGCCCACAAAGATGCATAGTCACCAAAATAACACAGTATTTTAAGAAAAGGGTGTTGAAATGTCCATTGGAGAAGATCCTGTTTCTCTTTACAGGGTAAGACCTTCCAGGACTGGTTATCTGAGCAAACTGTCAGTGAACAAGGAGGAGAGAAAAGACAAAGAGAGCCTCTAACATGGGAAAAGCCAAGGCCTGTCTCTCCTGCGAAGTGCCACGCAGATGCAACCTCATCTGCCACAGCAAGGGAATGGTCAGTGCATGCACCCATGTGTGGGGCGATATCAACGCATGTGCAAGCGGGAGGGATGGGACAAAGTGGGCACAGGTGAGGGAAAGCATCTCCAGCCTTGCTGCTGCTTGCCCACGTGATGCACACACACGAAGCAAGCCCTTGTTGATAGCAATCATATATTTCACCCCCAGGGGATTTGCTCATATCAATAGAATTGGACAGCGGGAAATTACTTTGCCGTCGCTCGATGGACCATGTGTACGTCAGCCTGGCCAAGGGACTATGGCCAGAATAACCTGATTCCGCTGCTGACATCTGTACCTGGGTCAATGAAAGGGAATGAACAAGAGGAATAGGAGAGGAGAGTCCTTTGGAGCAGGCATCCTTCTGGCCATTATAAATAAAGCCCCGCTTCAACTGCGCAGAGACAAGGGAAGCAGCAAAGTGGGACTAAGCTCTCCACCTCCAAATACTAGGGAAATGCATCCCCTGTCTTCACCTGTAAATGAAAATGGGGTGAGAGTCCTTTGGTTAATACAGAAAATTATTTTATGTAAAACTTCAGGCACCAAATAACTTAAAAGCTGTGTCTTTTCCCTACTGGCTAGGGTAGGTAACTCACCAAAAGAAAAAAAGAAAATCAATTTCTTACATTTTCCCATCTTATCACTGCATAATCAACATTTTCTCAAAGTGTTGCCCAAACACCCTCCACCCGCAGGCTCTGACAAAAACTAGGCAGGCCTGACCTGCACCTCGCGCCAGCTAGAAATGTGCACTGCCACGCTTGGCTCCTGGGCAAGGAGGTTCACGGGGCAAGAAAACCAAGGGCTGCCACCAGGCTGCAGTTTCACTTATCTGGTATCTTACTCAATAGCAGTCATCAGGTTTAAAGCTGAGTCCTAGAAGAGCAGCCAGCCTGTTACTGGCAGCAGGACAGACGCCCATGGGGCAGGACTGCGCAATGGTGTGGGAGGGAGGACTCCACCACTGTTCCTGTGACACCACCGACATCTGCTTCGCACCAGTGTCAGTGGGAGTCACCATCCCCCAGCCTGTCTGGGGAACTCATGCCTCATCCAAAAGTGTAACACAGAAAACTAGGACTGTGTGAGTATGTTTTCCCCAACGTTACGGGATTTAACCCCAGCACTGGGCCAGTTCCCGTTGCCAAGCTGTCTTCTGCCATTCTGGAGAGGCTAACCCACGGTTTCTGATGTCAATCAATGTGTCTGCACATTGCTTGGGATCTCCAGGTGGAGAAACCTGTTTCTCCTGGTGGAGAAACACCAGGCTACAGCTTTCAGGGCATCCCTACGTCGCTTTGGATGAGGTGGTGATGGTCCTTCTCCAGGATGTGGGGAAGTGACATATTGCTTTTTGTTTTGGGTGTGGGTTTATTTCTCCATGAGAAAAAGAAGCTCATTTCATCTTCTGTTGAAATATGAGTTTGAGATAGGCACCAGACTACCTGTCATCACTCTTCCTTCTCCAGGGACCATTACCCACACCGTGGCACAACAAAGGCCTCACACTCAATAAAGCACATTTTGGAAAAGTCTAGTGATTACTGGGAAATAAGGAACTAACGAGAGCACTCAGCCCATCTAGAGCAACCAACCTAGAGTGCTATGGGGAGACATTCCCTGCTCTGGCCATAAACCAGGCTGGGAAGAAAATTGCTCTGCAGTGTTTTGAAAAAAAGGAGAAAAAAAAAAATCGAGAGACTGTATTTCACATGGTTTTGGCTAGTCACCAAAAGAAAAACAGTGCTGAGTTGCCCACAATTGGCTTTGTGCAGACACTGAAAGCATTTCTCCCTGCGAATCCCTTTCCTTTCCACATAGATTTCCATGTGCGGGCTTGACAAACCAGAATAGACAGCTCCAAAAATATGTGCCCTCTTGTGTGGAGACAGTCGTGGGTCAGGCATGTAAAACAGACCAGGATCATGTCCCAGAAGCAGCTGAAGAGGCAGGGCTTATTCTGTGCTTAAAAACAAAAGGAACAAAAATAAATCTACTCACTACCAAGCACTGTTAGAAATACTTCTCTTCCCTTGTCCACAGCGAGAGGTTCAGTAATGAAGTCCTTTGACTTGCCTCCCTGTGGAGGGATCTGGATGGTTGCATATCCGCATGTTCAGCACCTAAGGTCTCAAGTCTTAATCCCTATTTTCTGAAAGCTTATATAGTTTTATATTCTTGATTGATTAACATCAATTCCCCCTTCCCCTGTTCAAACTTTATTTAGCTAATTAGTACAAGACAAACCTTTTGTAAGCACATGTAACCTGATAAGGCAAAGATCAGCAAGGTGATCTGATGCTCCCCATACCTGTGTGAATGCAGACCACCTCTGACATTGCTTGTTGTGTACCCAAGGCACTTGATTACTGACTCTTATTTCTACCCAGGCAAGGCCCATATCACTTCACAGTCAGGTAAACACCTCACCAGATCCCTCCTGCCACACACATAGGGAAGCAAAGGCACAGGGAAGTCCCCAAATGCAAACTCAAACCACACAGCCACTACAGAGTGCCTGTAACTCACACAATACAAGCCAACTTCCCTAGCATCTGAGAAGCCAGCCTCCCCTGCTCTTCCACAGGTTTTCACAAATGAAAATTCCGCCATTTCCTCCATTTCCATCCCTGTTGTCCTCTGTCCTCTCCTGGCTCTTGGCAAGGTGCAACACATTCATAGGATCAAGGGAAAATCAGTAACTTTGCCAAGGATCAAGCTGTGGCTACAAGTCCTTGGTAGTTAATGAAAGTAACTAACCACCACACTAGGTCTATGGTGGACACAGCTTCTCACTACCCAAAAAGCAAAGATGAGAGCTGGAGGGAGGACACAGCTGCATCTTCAGCTTATCAGGAGGTACAGCAGGTCACTGTCCTTTGCGTGAGGGGCTACCATGGTCACTAGGGCAGGCCTGAGATCCAAACCCCTCTAACATGAATCATAGAATTATATAATATCCTGAGCTGGAACGGTACCACAAGGATCATTGAATTCCGGCAGCTTGGGGCCATGCCCACTGCCCTGGGGAGCCTGTTCCATGCCCACCACCCCCTGGTGCAGAACCTTCTCCTAACCCCCACCCTGACCCTCCCCTGACACAGCTCCATGCTGTTCCCTTGGGCCCTGTCGCTGACCCCAGAGAGCAAAGCTCAGTGCCTGCCCCTCCGCTCCCCTTTGAGCGAGCTGTGGGCCACCATGAGGCCTCCCCTCAGCCTCCTCTGAACAAACCAAGGGACTTCAGCTGCTCCTCCTACATCTTGCCCAGTAGACCCTTCTCCATCTTCATAGCCCATCTTTGGATGCTCTCTAATACTTTTATGTCCTTCTTATATTGTGTTGCCCAAACCTGTGCACAGAGCTCGAGGTGAGGTTGCACCAGCACAGAGCAGAACAGGCCAATCCCCTCCCTCAGATGGCTGGCAGTGATGTGAGAAAGGCCACTGCAACCCTCCTCCCACAAAAAACTATGTTGAAGAGGGACAAAGACAAGAAAGTTGAAGAGGTCCTGAAAATGAGAAAAAAAACACATTTCACTTCTTTCTAGACAAATTGTGGCTAGCTGACAGCAGCTAGCAAATAACAACTTGATTAACATTTGTTTAACCTTGCTTTTTTTCTTTTTTCCAGTAAAAATTTTCACCTGTCACATTCTTCTTTTTTGTTTGTTTGCCATTGTTGAAGGAAGAAGGGAAGGAAGGTTGGAAAGGTGGGGAGGGAGGTGGGAGAATAGGAAAAAATGGGAAGAAAAGAAATGAAGAAAGATAAAAGGAGGACGAAAATTCAATATTTTTTACTTTTTTATTTTTTAACAGATTTTTTTCTTCTGGTTTTCTTTTCTGGAGAGGGTTGGCAGGAGGGCTACTTTTTAATGAAAAACAAAACCACCCTCTCTAAACCCGGCAAAAATCTGATAATTAGGTTCTTGAAGAGTCTGTCTTCACTTCCATATGCAGTATTTTCCCTCTGACTGGGAGGAGCAGCAGAGAATAATCATCTTGTAACTTCCCTTGAATTTCAGCTTCAAATGCATTATGTCTTGGCATTTTATCAACAACTATATGAAAAAAAAATGTTTCCCTCCCCTCCATACCACCCCTTCTGAAAGTGTATACGCACCCTGGTGGTTTTCCTTCAGATAGGCTCAGCCGTCCAACACTGACCACAGTGTGGGCATCTTCCAGAGGCTGATGAAGACCTCTCAGGTGCGTAATATGCACTCAGCAATGCCTGAGATATTTGTGTAAGTTCAGCAAACTGTTACTTGTTCTCTAACTATGCCTGCATGCTGGGGGTTTATAGCAATATACAGCCAATGGTGGTGTTTTCCCCTTTTCTCTCAGTGAGCGTGCTTGGGTCGCTGAGCTTTCCCTCCAACTTCCTGAGATTCTGTCAATCCTGCACAAAGCATCTGGAGGAACTTCCTGATCCTGGAAACTCTGTAATTTCTTTCAATGGGGCAGCAGTTCCCCCTCTGACTTTGTTAGAACATGTTGCTTTCTGACAGCGCTGGGATGCTGCTATCAGATTATACGCAAGAAAGAGAGGAACTGGTTCACACAGTATTTTCAGTAACACCCCACATGTGCTCCAAACTGCAAGGCAATTTGTTTCTGTCTAGGATTATTTCAGTGTTGTCAAACTACCTCACGACAAGGAGTGGCTACATCTTCACCACTTCCCTGGTAGCAAGATACTGCCTTACACCTTAAAGGCATGGCAACAGAAGCCAAGGGGTTGCACGTCCTACCGGGGGTCATACAAGAAGCCCTTGGTAACTGAATCTGGATGGCAAGACCCAGTCCTCTACGTAACTTGTGTTGATTGAAGAAGAGAAGGCAGGTTTCCTTCTCAAAACCAATTTTGATGGTGGTCATCATCAAAACCAGGCCTCTGTGTCCATGGCCCTCCTGTGGGACTGAGGGAGAGCAAGCACCTGTGGACACCTGGGGCTGGTGGCTTTGCCACCTGAGCAGACTGAGCCACCCTGGCATTGCCATGTGCCTTGGCCTCACAATGTTGGCAACCAGGAGCTGTTGCTCTAGTTGCAGGTGGGGACCGGCTCCAGGGGGCAGCTCACCCTGCAAAACTGTGAGCAGCACTGCTAGCAAGGAGGGGAAAAACACCAAAATGTTTACCTTGGGGCAGGGCTGCAAGCCTCTGGATTTTAAGCTCTTTCTAAGATTATTGCAGCAATATGACATTTAGCTCTTTAAAAAAAAAAATAAAATAAATTATGCCTTCTGTAATGCTACAGTTCTTCATAGTGAACAAGAATGAGGCTTGCCAGCTATCTCTACCTTCTGCAACAAATCATCTCCAATCAAATGATAGTACCTCAGAGAGGTACAAATTTTGATGCTTGACTTTCAGTGTTCTTTTCACCAACAATTTGTAGTTTTAAAGGAAAGGAAAGGAAATTAAATGGGAAGAAAATTGCCCTATGCTAATTCACCAGTTAAACTCAGAGAAGACTGCAAAAGATAAGGTTCCCATAGCAATTGGAAAAGGTACTGCACTGCATAGACGAGGCCTGATTTTCCCCCTTTCTTTCAGTGCTGGCAGTTTATCTCTACACAGCACGGGGACAAGCAATTACTCGGAAGTAGGAACAAGGGAAAGGAGCCTGAGGCACCTGCAACTCTCTTTAATAGTGATTCTCCTGCTTGTTGTGAGATGGTACTATTGCAAGGCAGTCCCGCACTGGCACACATGCCCTGGACCATATTGCCGCAGGCCTTCGTGAAATCCCAATAGGTATTCAGGTGGGCTTTCACACTGAGTGTGAGGACCACACACACGACATCTCAGCCTCCTCAAGGCAGAGCTGTGTGTCTCCAAACACCGCATCCCCGTGAAATCCCTCCCAGCCACTGCACTGCATTCATGACCACCCTGGCAACAAGAAACCTTTAATTTGACACAATCTGCTGCCAATGAACTCATCTTAGCTATTAATTATCCCTTTATTTTGCCTGAGCTTTTGATTATTGTGCCTGATTGTGCCTGCCATGTCCCCTGAGCAGTCACTGGCAGCAAAGCTGAGGCAGCACAATCCTTCTCCCATCCTTGCCCCAAAGCTGCTCTGCAGTACAGAATTAGGCCCACGAACTCCTTCATTAATTCCTCCATAAAATGCCCAAGCAGTGCAGTTAAATTTGTAGGCATGCAGTCTCCGGGGTCTCATTTCTCTTTGCTGTGCTGCAGCTCATTTTTAATCGATCTGCTCTGGGACTTTGCCTTCACTCCATGATTTCTCAGAGAGAACTGCCAAAGATTCAGCTATTTCACTGCTGTTTCACTCTCTGATGCATGTTCACTGGGCTGTGTGGGCCTGACTGGGAATACGTCCCCTGGATAGTTAACCCTCACCCTCTTTTTACCCTCCTTTTACCCTGAGATCCAACATCAGTAAGTGTGGTTGCATCCAGCGCCTTGTCACTCTTTTCAGTGACAGCTGAAGCCACAACTACTAACACTGCAGCCTCCTTTCATCCTTGCCAGTGGTATGTTACTGGCTCCCTCTCCCTCGTATGTAGGTGACATAGCAATACGCTTCGCTTTGTCATCCTCATACTTCTTATGTGCTTCTGAACCAACTCACTTATATCCTGTGCTAACACCCCATCGTTTGTGCCTTTGCATCCCTAACTTTGCTCCTGCTCACCTTTATTCTCTGCTCTCTCTCACCACTGTGGTTTCCTTTCCTCCTCTCAACACGACTGCCTTTTGCCTTTATTTTTTTTTACTTTTTTTTTTTGTTGTTGTTGTTGATATACTACATTTTTTTGCATTTCTTACCCCCACCGTCAGTGTCGGTTCTGGAGGACACCTCTGACAAAAGTGCATTGCTCTCTGCCCAGCAGCTAGCAGAGAGAGCTACCTCTGGGGTGTCCAAAGGAAGGCTGGCCAGTGGTGCATGGGTGACTGTCTCATATGAAGGAGAGAAGGGAAGAGTCCAGGAAAAGAAACCACTTCGGGAAGGATGCTTGGTGCCTCAGAAGTGGGTTTCCCTCTCTGTGATGCTGAGCACCTCTCGGATGGGAGGGGACCACTCCTTGTGCGTTGGTTCGGCCACCACATGCTTCCTGGGCTGCGGCAGATCCCCTGCTGGGGAAATCAGCTGCATGAGCCGCTGTGGAGAGGAACACTCTGTTAATTCGGCTGATAAACAAACCAGAACCCAAAAGTGATCTGCAGCCATTGCTGGGGGCAAAGGCATCTGCAGAGACTATGCTTGCAGCTCCCTGCTTCTCTCCCACTGGATGGCTGTGGAAGGGAAAGAAAGGAGGGCAGGCTCATTTGACTGCTCACAGTGACAATTACTGCACCCGTGGGCTTAAGCCCCTGCTGTGGACTGGCAACTTGACATACAGGTCTCCTTACAGACATACTTCTGGGTGGAAGGATGCTAGCGATTCACCCCACAGACATTTCCTGTGGCCACAGAAAAAACATGCGAAAGCCCAATTATTTTTTCCTTATGCTAAGTAGCCCTGCTTCCCACTGAGTTTGATGGGGGCTGTGCAGCCTTCCAAATGGCCTGACCACCAAGAACTGCTGTGGTGGGAGGCAGGCTGGCAGGTGACACCTCCCTTGGTGGTATTCCCGGTCCCTTGCCAGAGTGACACAGGGCTAGGGACTTCCTGCCCCAAGATCCCCTCTAGCAGCTGGGCAGACCCCAATGATAGTGCAAGGGCTGTGGGACATCCACCTGCCCTTAGCTTTCCCCAGCCTCTGCAGAATGGCTAGTGCTGTGTCCTGAAGCCACTGACCCAGCTTCATGGGCCAGTGTGCCATGTCCCTGCTGAGTACCCACAGTCACAGCTGCTTGTTCCTTCACAAGCTGATCAGGCCACAACACGCTCATCCTTTGCCAGGCACATCACAGGCAGAGGAGGCAACTCATCCATGACTCGTTTGATTAATTTCAGTGCTTCCACTCACTGTGAAGTGCCTGCCAGAATGCAGGATTTCACTCATTTATTCAAAAGTATTTGCCCCAAGATTTGTGAAACCAGCCTTAGCCTGGAGCTTCTCTGTGAGCAGCTCTTTGCAGGTTTTTAGTGCCTGGGACTTGAGCTGTCTTAATCAGACACATTAAGCAATAACATTTGTGTTTCTTGATCAGTCAAGTGTAACAGGAGGAATCAGTTTGTTGCAGCAGCTGATCATAATTGCCAATTAAAAGCTTGCTTTCAGTGAATGGCTTGCAATACTCAGTTAAAAGGCACTGTACCTGGAAGCAGCTGTGTCAGAAAATTAATTCATTACATTTGTGGGGCATGACTGGAAAAATGGAACAGATACATTTTGAGGAAACTTGTTTACAAAACAGGAGCAAATATTCCAGGAGGTGCCACGTGGTTGGCTTTGATTCTCCCCTAAATCAGTCCAGGCTTGGCAGCTGGGTCCTTCTCAAGCACCTCTTTGGAAGTTTCTTCATAATAATATAACTAAGAGCTCGTTGGAAATTACAGCTAATACAGTCTAAACCAGGGCAAACAGAAAACCCCTCATTCTGAAATTGGCCAAAGCTATTCCTTTGATGTGCTGTAAAATTAGCATTAACAACACTTATAGCAGCATTCATGTCCAAGGACTCAAAGCACTTTGCAACAGGTGAGACATATTGTCTGTTTAGCACCTAAGACAATTACTTCGCAGGTAGCCCCAAGTCCTCACACAGATATATGAAACCTCTGAGCTGCTGGGAGTCAGATGTACTGTTAGCCATCCAGACCCTCGTCAAACTGGCTAAGGGGTAGGAAAGATGCAGGGCAGCTAAGTGTCCTGGAGCACAGGAGAGGGCTGTAAGAGGCTGAACTCCAGATATTAACTTGGAGCAAGTCCTATCACAGCAACCTGCCACATGAACCACCTAAAGTGCCTTGTATTGGGAGAGGTAAATTTCTAAACTGAAGTAGTTATGGAAGTTGAAGGGTTGAGGTGCCTTTTCTTAAATCTGTGTTCAATAGTGAAAAGAAATTATAATTTATGTCTCACTAAGCCACATTATCAAGGGATTGCATGGGAAACCGCTCTGTGTGCCTTTGGCCAAAGACATATTTTGGCTAACCTAGTTTTGTACCTGTTGGTGTACTAGTGTTGGTTTTCCAGTGTTTGTTTGTTTGGTACTTTTAATCCCCCTCCCATATGAAATGCAGGGATGCAGAACCCACATGGGTCTGCACAGGGCTTTCTGGCAGCACTGATCTAATTCAGCTGCTTGGGTGCTCTCTACACCCCCACAGCCAGCGAGGCCAAGTCATTTGTCAAGGATACCAGGAGTCATCAGCACAAAAGCCCATTCAGAGCCCTGTCCTTCCTGCTGCTTCCACCAGAGGTTGCCACATGGCTCCCAGGGCCCAGCAGCTAGTTTCCTCCCAATCTTGTCACTTCTTCATAGCCACCAATGGCAACCAGCAGGCCCCTGGCCAAAAGCAGCCCAAAGGGAACTATTTAATAGAATTGGACTCCTCCTTCACCTCCCTGCCTTCGTGACTTATACCCCTCCCACTCTTTCACTGGAGAGTTTCATCACCATTGTCCCCACCTGGGCATTGCACTGCATCATCTTCTGAGCCTGAGATGGGCATTAGCCAGCTCTGCCACTGCTTCCTAGACAGTCTTCCTAGGATGAGGCCAAGGAGTCTACAGTGAAAGAAGACAGGCTTGGCCATGGTAGACCTTTACAGGTCTGTGAGCATCTCCTCTTTAATAACCATGTTTGTTTCCTTCAAAGCAAATAGCACAGCCCTCATCCAGGACAAAGCAGGAAGCAGGGGTAAGAGACAAGAAGTAAAGCTAAAACAGATCTTAGTTTTGCACCTGGTTTGCACTGGCACAAGTCAGTAAAAGAAGAGAAATCAAAGATGGTGTCATGCCATCTTTATTTACATGGCCAGCAGGGCCACCTGAACCATAAGCCAAACCAGTCAGCCTGTGGCCTCAGATAGTGGGGATCCTCTGATGTCCAGTGGAGACAGCATTAGAAACATTCTGCTTATGTCTAATGTTCTGCACCATGCATGGTGACACCATGTCTCATGGAAGACTCTGGACATTTGATGATCAAACTGGAAGTGGTGCCAAGATCCTCCAAGCCATGCAAGCTGCCAGCGATAGCTGTAGGGCATTCTGAGGAAAAGCCTCCCTCACATCCTCTTGCCCTCTCAGAGGAGAAATGTGCATCTTCTCTGAGGCCCTTCCCGTGAGCCATCATAGGGAAGCAGCAGCAATTCACCCAGTGACCACAACCTCAGTACCTGCTTCAGGGGTCCCTTGGTTCTCAGGAGGATGAAGATGGCATACAGAGGAATGCAGACCATGGAGGAGAGTGCCATCAGCCAGCCCAGCACGTAGCCCCAGGGTGGGTACACGTAGGAATTGTTGTATTTCAAGGGTGTGTACTTGATCAGGGAGAACAGGAAGACAGCCTGAGGAGAAGAGAACACAAACATAGCCAGGGCACAGGGAGCGGAAGAAGTGGGCAGCCTGGGCACCCCGCGCGTGCCAGCTAGGTGGCAATGAGCGTGCTGCTGTGCACGACCTAGCATGGCCATTGCTAGCTGCAGCAAGCCAGAGCCTGGTGAATGCTGACTGCATGTGGCGTTGTCTCAGCCAGGTCCAGGCTTCTCTGCAGGCTCCCTGTGGGTTCAAGCTATGCAAAGTAGGCAGCAGCCGTGTGGGTCCAGGAACACAGAGACAGGAATTTAGTCATAGTCAAGAATTGTTGCTGTCCCTCTCAGAAGCCTTCCAGAAGTACCGGGCACGGATTCACCCTTCTAGTGGCTCTATTAGCTACACAGCCCTTAAATGTTTTGGGCTGAATCAGGCTTGTTTTGAAAATTCCCCCTATATTCAATTCCTAGTACAGCCCAAGGACAGAGGACCAGAACCATTTTGTAAACTGTAGCTACACATCCTATCTATGTTCACACTGATATCAAAGAAAACAACGCACAGGAGCAGACATGGGAGCAGAATTTGGCTTAGAAAACTTGTAAATGTCAGTGGAGTAAGTCTGGACATAACCTTGAAATGGGCAAGAACTTGCCTGATGTAGATTTTCTGTTGTTGATGTTGCTTGTTTGTTTGTTTTTTTGGGATTTTTTTTTCAGCACTGTTGCCACAGAAGTTTTCAAAAAGATTTAATAACATAGAAAGCAAATGTCCATAGAAAGATATTTCTGAGCCTTGGGAGGTGACAGGAACACAGGCTGAAGCAAGTTTTTCAGAACAGTATAATACCCACTAGTCTTCTATTCAAAAGTAGTTTGACCAAACTTCTTCAGACTCTGCCTTCTCAGTAAGCAAGTGGCTTTTCAGGCTTAATTAATTTCTCAGGCAAAAGACAAGGCTTTACATAGGAAACAAGTTGCCACCTTAGCTATGGACAGACTTGCGCTTCTCCATAGCAGCTTGATAAAAATGACAGTAGCACCTTGAAGACAAATCAACCTTTTCTACTGAGAATGCAGGAACTCAGAATAATATGTCATGTCCTAATTGTACATACTTACCAAGCACATTCCTGGGGTGAACACCAACCAGCATATCTTGATCAAGGGCCATGGCCGGAAACCAATCATGTCCTCAATGTTGTCGTAGTAGCGGTTGGCACCTTGGCCACAAACCAGCACAGAGACAAAGTCAAAGGTGAGTAGGAGAGATCATTGCTGCTTCCTTCAATCACTACTCACATCAGATCCCAATTTTCTTTATCCTCAGTTTTTCCTCCTGGCAAAAAACATGGCTATCCTAAGGAAATAACAGCAGGTGACAGGCTTTCCTGGTATTCAGAAGGCCCATCTGTGGCTAAATACAGACAGGGGCTTCTAACTTCAGCCATAACTTTCCAGAAAGCTCAGCATAAAAGAAATGGTCTGTTCCTCAGACAGCAGCAGCTGTAAGTGAGAGGACGCAACTGCTCTGCCATTACAAGCTGACAGCCCCTGGCACGAGGGGTGTCTGGTTTACAGGTCAGCCAGGGTGCAGCACATGGGAATGCGTGAGCCCGGAGTGATGCAAGGAGCAAACAGAGCAGGGAACACCAAACAAAACCTTCTCTTTGTAATCAGATCAACACACTGGAGAATTTGCACTGAACTGGGCATTTCCCCTCTCATGAAGAGCCTGCTTTCCACGGAATACCTTTTTTTTTGGCAAAAAAACAGAAGACCTGGCAATCCAAACTCTGCTGGAAACTGTCTTGCATCTGCGAGTGTTGCTGTACTGTCCGAAGCAAGTTACTCCATCGATGTCTGATCTCTTCCTTCTCTCTTCCACCAGCTTCGCTCACTAGATTATATTGTCCATAGTAGTCTGCTCCCACTCAAACTCATGATGCACAGGAGTGGAATATAACTCTAAAGAGCATTTAAAGTCCTTCCACGGTTCAGACCCTATCCATTAACTCTTTCCAAACCAAAGCATAAAATGGAAACATATGCAATGGTATACAGAGGAGAAAACATAACGCAAACGGACTTCAGCAGACCTAAGCTGAAAGCTCTAGGATGTCTTTAAGGAATAAGAGCCTCATGTTGGCCAAAAAGAGATGTAAAATGAGGAGCAATCAAAAAGTCTGCCTTAAGATGTCGTAACAACTTCCTAACTACTAGAGGTACTAAATCAGACTTCCTCAGATAAAACAGTGTTACAATACTAGACAAAATGCCGGAGCTAACCAATCCAGGGGAAGAGTTCCCACTTCAGTACCTCTGGGATGAAATAACACCACATTTGTCTTATTGAAATTTTATCACAGTGCTTAGCTGATGAAGAAGGGCTTCTGCCTTTAGCGTTGTTCATCCCACTATGAACTCATGGTCATGCTGGGGTTCCCACCTGCAAACATGATGAGACCTTGCTTCCTTACATCTTGACATCAGAAGGCTGGGAAAAATATATCCTAGGAGACTTGCCGCACTTTTGAGTGCTTAGGGTTTGGCGAGTTTTGTTTTGTTTTTCTGTCTGAGAACTAAGTCCCAGTATCGTGTTTCCTTTACATGAACTCTACAAAAGCACATTATGTGTGTTTTCCTTTTCTGTATTCTTTTGTTATTTTCTGTATCTCATGACTAATGATTGCAGAAAAGCTCCCTTAAACACAGCTTTTTGAAGTGTATAGGGCAGAGGGACAGGGAGGAGCTGGTTCTTTGAATACCTCATGGTTCCTATCTTGAGTTGGCAAGTTAACAAGTAGCCTCTAGCAAAAACAACAAGCTGTGGCATATCAAGGGACACGCAGCCTTGTGTGGGAGTCCAGCCTACACCAGAAAAGAGAACCCTAAAACTTCCAAGCTGCACATCCTCATGAGGTTTCAGATAGAACTTCTGAAAATTTATTGAGGATGAAAGGGAGATGATATAAAAATACGTTCTGCCAAAAAGACAAAATCTTCCGCAGGGTGGAATAAAAGGAGAGCATGATAAACAATACGACTGCAAGCATAGTGCAGACTCTTATACCATACAGCGTTTCCACAGAAACACGCCATGATGTCAGATATATGATGGATAAATTCATTCACACTGATGGCTGAAGTTAGTTTCACTGCGAATTTTGGATCTAGAATCTAATGAAAGAGATGTAGCAGATGCCAGACCAAAAGAAAGGCACAGCAGACATTTATTCTCCACAAGGGAAACTACCTGAACTGCCCCGTAACACTGTTAGTTACAGAGTGTGTCCACCTATCCATAGCTCTAATTTCTGTAGTGCTACCATCAGGTCCTGTGTTCCCACGGCCACTGTGGCAGCCAGTGTTAGATGTGGTGAAACACAACGGGCCCTGACATGGATGGCAGAGGGATATGAAAAAGTAATCAAGCCTAAGAAGTCATCAGTTCGATCGCTCAGCACTGTCATTTTATACAAATTATAAGCTGGAGGATGCGCGCAGTTCCCCTTCTTTCCCAGCACATTAGAAGGATCAGATAAATCTCCTGCAGGGAAAGCCTTAAAGACATCCCCAAAGAGGCTGTTGTTGGAATGAACAAAGATGCTTGCTGCTATCCTCAGTATCCCAAGACAAGGGAGTTGCTACACAGGCTCAGAGCAGTTGTACATGCTTGCCAGTATCACTTCTCTTGTGCTGACCAATCCTATATACTTTCAAAGATGTAGCATCCTTTCCTGGCAAATAATTTTATTTTGTTACTTATATGCATAGGAACACATTTCATATAAATCCAACTAGAGATTAGCTCACGTCCTTACGTCTTGTCCTTATGGAACCTTTCTCATTTTAAGTACCTTATAACAACTGCAGGTAATAACCAAACTGAAAGCAACATAGATTTTTCTTTTCTTCCACATCTAGAAACAGTGAGTTCCACAGGTCAAGTATATACTCTAGGAAATATTTCTCAATATGTCCTGGTTTCAGCTGGGATGGAGTTAATATACTTCCTAGTAGCTGGTGTGGTGCTGTGTTTTGGATTCATGATGAAAATGATGTTGCTAACACACTGATGGTTAGTTGCTGCTGAGCAGGTCTTGCATTAGTCAAGGACGTTTCAGCTTCTTGTGCTGCCGTGCCGGCGGGGGTACTGGGGAGGCACAAGGAGCTGTGAGGGGACAGCAACCCGGGCAGCTGACCTAAATTGGCCAAATGGGTGTCCCATAACATGTGGGGTTGTGCTGAGCAATAAAACTGGGGGAACTGGCTGGTGGATTGCCACTGCCTGGGGACTGGCTGGGCATCAGTCAGTGCGTGGTGAGCAATTGTACTGTACATCGCTTGCTTTGAAAATAAATATATATATGTATGTAATTATTATTTATTTTACCCTATTTTTCTGCCTGATTAAACTGTCTTTATCTCAACCTATCTTTTCCCCTTTCTCTCCCACATCCCCTTGACCAGGACAAGGGTGAGCAAAGGGCTGTGTGGTGCCGAGCTGCCTACCAGGTTAAACCACAACACAGTACAATCTGTTTGAACTATTAGCTTGAAGCCTGTGACAAAATCCCTCCTTTTAAATCTTCCCTAAATGAAATAAACCTAACCCAGGTTCATTTATTTGCATTCATCTGTACTGAATTTAATCCACAGGATGCCAGTAGGTGATCACCTTGGCTCCACGCCGCAGCACTGAGCTTGTATCTGCTCCCTCACTGTCCCAAACCTGCAGTGACTACACCTGCACCAAAATGCTGCAAACTGTTGGCAGCAAAGGTGCGGGGGCACTGCAGGAACCATGTGCCTTTTGGGTACTAGGTGCTTTTAAAGAGCCTTTACAATCCATAAATAAGCACATAAGTTTGCCTGTAGCAGGTGCATCCAAGAGGATAAAGCAGACCCAGCTAGTGCAGCCTGATGGGCAGGATCTGGGCAGGAGGAGTCTGCTGCTGGTAGCCACACTGCATGTGAGTAGGAGAGTGAGAGGAAGATTTATACCAGCTCAACAGAGATTCACCCTGGGGCCACCCACAGGTGCCTGCTGGCATCAGTTTGCTTTAGCTCTGTAAACAGTTCTAATGATTTCAGCTCTGGCTCTCCTGCAGTGATGGAGGCACACACTTTCTCCTGCAACAGCTGATCCTGATATGCATGCTGTGACTGCCTGGAAAACATCCGTCCTGCATCACGTTTCTGTGGCACCATGCTTCAACCCCAGTGCACAAGAAGTATACCCACTTACGTGAGGGATGTGCCTCCCAAACTGGAAGGGACAGAGGTGGGGGAAGAAACCAAACCACCTCCAGTACCTTCCTGTGACAAATGGGGTTGGCAGGTGGGATGCTGTAAGATCCTCACGCAGGCAGAAAGCGCTACGTGAGGAAAGCCTCGGATCTGAGCAAGAGCAGCTGCCTGGCAGCAGAGGAAAGCTGCCAAGCGGTGGGCGGCTGGCGTATGTGCTGGGAGAGGGGAAACTCAGAGCGCATATTTGTGTTAGCAAAAACGCTGTAATTCTTCACAGTGTAAGCAAGAGGCTTGGTCCTGCCAATTCCGAGGCTGGGAAAAAAGCAGTAGTTGGCACCAGGCACATCTTTTCCACCTCAGCCTGCTGACTACATTTCAGCCCAGAATGAGGCCCGTGTAATGGCTGCTTTCCATGAGGAGCAGGGCAGCAGGAGGGAAGGATCGGCAAACTGTAATGCAAATTTAATGTAGCCCTGGGTGTCAAGAGTGAAGCCCTGTCATGCATGTATGGGAGTCTCATTCTCCCTTTAAACCCCATGGGGAATGTGCAGAAGTTGACTAAATTTAAATCTGGCTAAGGTCTGGTGCTGCAAGCTCCCAGGTGAGCTTCCCTTGCAGGACATCTCTCTAGAATCTCTCTCTCCTACAGGCATGCCTTTCTTACATCCCCAGGAGGTCAAGCACAAGTGGCTGCACCTGCTCCCATTTCAGTAAGTCCATCCAGACTAGAAATTAACTCCAGCTGTACATGGACTCTTTGGAGAACCTGAGAACCCCTTCATCAGCAACTGCACTACAGCCACAGCAAGCTCTGTAAAACTGTGTGTGCCAAAGAGAGCAAATGGAGACTGACTGTTCACCATCTCTTCTGAAGTAAGACCTGCCTGGCACAAAATGGAACGGACAGGTGGCAGGCTGAAAGCAAACAAAAATTTGATTCCTTATACAACAATTAACCAAGCTGTGGAACTCCTTGCTGTGGGGTTTTGTGGATGATAAATGCTTCTCTCAGCCAAGTGGAAAAATTCACAGAAGAGGAATTCACAGAAATATTTCACTTTGAGCCCTGGAAATCCTTGAGCCACAAGTTTTTAGAAGGCGGAAGAATATTTCCGGGAAGTATTCTTGCTAACTTCCCCTCTATACCCTTCCCTAAGCATCCACTGCTGACCATCAGCAAAGATACAAATGGTGCTCACGGCTGCAGTCTTTTCCTTAGGTTGGGGTGGACACGCTGCCTGGTGCAGCAAGGAGCCAGCAGGTGCAGGTTTGGGGGATGCTGGCTTTCTGGTCTCATCTGCCATCTATATCTCTTTGCACTATCCTTGCCGCTGCTGGGGTCCTGTAGCTCCTTGCAGCCAAAGAGAGAAAACAGCTTCTCCGCATCACACACAACTAAACCCTGCGCCTGGAAGCCACCACCCTTGACACATGCTTCAGGGAGGTGAACTGCAGCCTGTGGTCTAAGGCACTGCTCAGCAGGGCAGAAATCTCCTGGGGGATAGACTGACAAGTAGCTGGTTTCCTTCTGATAGTTCATGGAGCTCAGCCTAATCCTGGTCCTGCTTGGTTTAGTTACCATCCTCACTGGGAGCCTTTTCTTCTAGGAGTGCCCCTGCAAACACGAAGCGTGTGTCATCACAGAAGTGGCACACGGCAAGTCTGCACCACTTTGTGTGGAATGAACCAACAGCACTAAACCAAATGCACGGGGTAGAGACTGAAACAGAGATTCTGAAAACCAGCAGTCACTCCTCTGTAGCTGGTTTTCTAATTCATGCGAGGAACAGAAAGAGCAGCAAGATAATGCAAGTTGAGGAAGATTAAGAGAGGGAAAAGTAATTCCTACTTTAAATGTGGAGCAGTAAATTATGTTGTGAGGAAACGCACTGGAAACCAGCAAGATAGAGGGTAATTACAGCATTTCTTTGCCCCCTAAGGGAGTGATGGATCTTTTCCATCCACTTCCACTTATCCATCCCCAGCCCTGCCTTGAGAAGGAGCAACACAGGTTTTTGTTCTCCACTTACCGTAAACCCACCCGATGCAGGTGACTTCACAAATGGCCAGGAAGAGCAGGCACGTGCCGCTGGCAGCATAGTAATCAAAGAGCTGGAAGATGTACATCCCACCCTGTAATAGAGACAGAGAGGGAGTCACTGCAGGTTTCTTGTGTCTACAGGAGCAGGAGTCATGTTGTTGTTGGTTTCAGTTTGTTTGGTTTTAATCACCAGCAAGTTTCCAGCATTATTTCAAAATACCATGTTGCTGTGCAAATCTCTGCACCTAAGAAATTGGGTTGCTGATGATCAGAATATTCAGATACCTTATTTTGGCTGCATCCGTCTTTGCATATTGCTCAAGGTCCATGCCCCGTGATGACAGGCACATCACTCCCCTTCTGCCCCTGCCTATGAGCTGAGCCCTGTCTACTTGTCATCAGCTACAGCTCAGTTGACTCTTCTCTCATATATTCATGTGTTTTTTCAAAGAGAAAGCCATGCCAGTAGAAGTCAAGCAGATGCTTTCCAACTGTGCTGAAGGACTCCAGACAGCACCGCACCATGCAGACAGATGTGCTTGACTATCAGTGCAGAGCAGTACAAACACCACAACTCTGCTGCTTCTGGTCTGGAGACAACAGGCTCTCCCTGGGCTCAGGCAAGGTGATGGTGCACTCATTATCCCATCTTTCCATCCTGCTGCCCTGCTTCTCATGTAAAGTATCCAGCAAATGATGGCTGCCCTTAGAACAGCTTCTGTGTGACAGCTCAGTATGTTTGAGCAAGGTGGTATTTACACAAAGCTGTATGCTAAGCAGACTCGTCAGACTGCAGGACTGTCTCTGTGGCTTCATAGCGAGTGCAGGAGCATCACAGGATGCAGCCAGGAGCACTGGCTGAGAAATACCAGCTAGTGCATTAGGAATGAAGGATAAATAACAGCAACAAGGACACTGCCTCTGAGTGCAGTCTACCAGGGTTTCTGGTGCTTGGTTTTAGCCCAGCTCCACCTTTCTTACCTCAGTGACCAGCAGTAAGCCCAGCAGGTAGCATATCACTGCGACGGCCAGGATCAGCAGCTCCCGACGCCCCTTCTTCCGAAACACTCCCGGGAACATGTCAATAAGAGCTGTCACCATGCTTTCCACACAGACAAACTGGAGAAGACAGGTCAGAAGGCCCAGTGCTCCCCTTCCCCAGGCACACACTCTCTCTCACTGTCCATTTTTTCTCAAAGATTTCAGAAAATCCCAAAATTGCTTGGCCAGAACTAAGCAGAACTGTGATGCAGGAGGTTATTTTGACCCAGAGGACAAATGAGAAATAGACGTGTGAGAGACCACTTTCTCCTGGTCCAAGGATTGACGTGGTGTAAAGCAGAGTCTGAGCAGAGTGCTCTGCCTGGTAACCATGCCAGGACACCTGCTGTCCCCCCGAGCCAGCACACTATGCCTGCACACCACTCTGCTGGGTTTTCCTCCTGGAGTGGTAGGGGTACAGGAGGGTAAGAGGTGGATGCAGCACCGAGGGGAGTGCACAGGGAATTGCACTGGAGAGATGCAGCTGGCAGAAAACAGTACCACTCCCCTTTTCAGCTGGGGTTGTGCTGGGATGCCCTCTCATATACGCAAGGAGAAGGATGCCAAACCGAGGGCTTCACTTCAGCCCTGGGTCTGAGCATTGACAGTGTGAAAGTGCTGTGGACAGTGTGGATAAAGTACCTGAGATACCAGCAAAGCATATAACCACCTAACCCTTTCCCATGGGCATCTGGAGGTGCTTAGCATGGAACTAGGGGCTGGATGAGGAGGCTTTGTTTGCTGTACCTGGCTGTCCAGTCCCAAGAAGATCAGCATGAGGAAGAAGAGGCAGGACCAGAGCTGAGACACAGGCATCATCGTTACTGCTGTTGGGTACGCTATGAAAGCGAGGCCAGGACCTGTCAACAGACAGCAGGATGGCCACATCTGGGAGCAGTAGTACTGCAGACCTTGCTGCAGACACCACAGTGATAGAAGATGTAGATAACATCCTGGGCTTCACTTCAGAAAAGCCCCCACAACCTCCTCAGGCTCTGAAGTCTGACGGAAATCCTACCTGATTCAGCCACTTCTGCAATGGGTACGCCCTGCTCTCGAGCCATGAAGCCCAGCACAGAGAAAATGGCAAAGCCAGCAAGAAAGCTGGTGGCACTGTTCAGGAAGCAGAGCATGATGCAGTCCCTGTGGGAGGAGTTGAAAGAGCATGTTGTTTCCCTCTGCACAGCGGCCCACTTGCGGTCATTTCTTCATTCAGCTTCCCCAGACGGACAGCGTGCACCGAAGAGTGTCTATACTGCTCTTCAGCTCCCTCCAAAGTCAGCTGCTATGGGGCAATGCAGACGCCTAGTGCATTTGGGCTGGAGAGACACCCAGAGCCATGCTAATGGTGCAAGGCACCTAAGATACTAGAGGAAGGTGTCAGTGCGCTGCTCCATGGGTGGCAGATCCATTGCAGGGATCCATGGGACAGTGTTCATTGCCTGGCCAGCAGCCACAGCAGCACCTCTTGGAGATGGGCAGAAGAGATGATATCTCCAGAGTACCGTTAAATTTTCCCATCTGCACTGGAGCAATACTTGAAGGAATAAAAAAACCCCAACTCCTTGGGGCTCTGAGGAATGTGTCAGAAATGGTCCTGATGGCTTCACTGAGCTTCATGTCAAGTGGTGGAGAAAATAGATCTGTAATCGAAGGGCAAGGAGGAGGCCAGACAGACCTGATTAATCTCCTTGATAGGATCAAAATGCCACTGGCAGTACATTACCCTGCTGTTAGTAAAGCGCTGGAGACAGGGGGTCCAACTGTCATCATCTCTGTACCATTTCCCCCTGCCTAGCAAGTAACAGCAGAGCTGGCTGTGCAGCCCCTGCTCACTCATCCTGTTAAAACAGCCTTGGTGCTTCCACAGGGGCTGGGCACACTCCACTTCCATTCCTCCTCCTCCAGTCTCTCCAGTTTCTAAGCTGACTCATGTGGGAGGGTGCTGCTAAAACAATTCTGTGATCCCCTAGCCACACTCCATCCCTACGCTGAGTTTTCATCTTCCAAACTCTGGGCACGTCCTTATTCAATAGAGCATTGCCCACCGCCTCCTGGTGCACAGAGCCCTCCTCAGACACAGCCCTGTACTCCTTGTCTCTGAGCATATTTCCAGAAGGATGTGAGTTGATGGGACTCCTCTTACCTGTAACAGTTGTTGGTATATTTGTTGTAGCTGCCCAGAGCTGTCAGGCACCCCTGGCATATGGCATACGAGAAGAGGATCTGAGTGCCTGCGTCCATCCAGACCTGAAACAGAGAAGGTCAGTGGTCTCCAGACGTGTTAACAAAATAAACCAGTGGCTGTGCCCTGCCTGGCAACAACCCCTCCATCAGTGCTGAGCAGACCACATGGGACAGAGGGGCACAAGGGATGCAGAAACTAGGATACCTCTCCAGGAAATGGAGCTATCAGACTGCAAGATCTCTAGGAAGAGGCTCCTGAGAGGTCTGCATTTGCATATCAGAGTGATACAAGGCATTGGTCAATGCCTGGCATAGCTCTTCTGCCCCTTGCCTTTCTGTTTTTGGTGGAGAAGGCATTCCTGGCAGCACACAGGAAAAGCTGAGTGGGCTCCTTCACCTCTCCCCATGGAGGGTCCCGTGCTCTCTCAAAGCACTGCAGGTTGCCCATCTCCCACACCCTTCCAGAGCTGCAGGGTAGCAGGCAGGAGGGAGAACAGATCACCTTCCTGTCTGTCTGTGTGCTCCCCCCAGCTCTACTTTCCCTCTAAGCAGCCCCCAGCTACAAACAGCCAGGCAGCTGCAATTTGGCAGCCTGCAGAAAATCCCAGCACTGCTGCTCAGATCCACACAAACCTCTCACAGCCACACACACACACGGGAGTCCATCAGGCCCGGGCACACACACACATCCCCCTTCACACCCAAGTATGCACTGTCCAAAATCAATAGCAGGATCCTTCACTCCTGCTACGCTGCCTTGCAGCAGCCTGGAAAGACCACATCAGCTTTGGTTAAGCTTTAAATGATCGTCAGATTTTCAGCAAAAAAGCTCTGGCTGTGAATAAAACACACTCTGCCCCCACTGCCCCCCTGTTATTTATTTTGATATTAAAATGCCATTTATGTTCAGCTGGCACTTGTGTTCAGCTCACCACAGATTTTGTATTGACAACACATAATTGCATCTGAAAGCCATTGGGGGGAAGACAGTGTGTTTGGCAGCTGGTTTGGGAGCAGTTAGGGCTTCGGCCATCTGGGAAGATGCGGGAGGTAAGCTGAGGCTGTGGGCTAAGTGTGTTGCTTGGCTGCCTCCACGGGAAGATTTAGCAGCAGAATAATTAGCAGCAGTGTCATTTAAATGCTCTCCTGGCATGGGGGGATGCATTAGCAACTCCCTGGCATGGCACTGGGAGCCCCCATGCACTGCTGAGCCCACCCGGGGAGGGGAACATCCTGCTGCGACACAGAAGTTCCCGAGCAGGCACCTGGGTCTCCAGGGTGGGGGGTCCTTCGTGCTGCCCACCCGGATGCAGGAAGTGACCCTGCTGCCCGCTGGGGCGTGTGGTGGTGGCATGCAGTCTGTCCCAGCCAAACAGAGCGCTGAGCGGGCCAGGAGAAGTGGATAGCAATAGATTGTTTTCCCTGCACCTTTCCTTAATTATTTGTATTTAAGACTCAGCAAAACCATCTGCTACGTGCTGAATATTTCATGAGATCTTCTGCTTTTTCTGAGCCCATGAGTAGCAATGACCCAATATACCCATACGCTGCAGACACAAGCAGAGAGGACGTAGTGCGTGGGGACCAGGCTCTGCTCACCCCATAAGTAGGTCCCCCTGGACTGAAGGCCTGCTCTTGGAGATGGCAGCAAGATCCTCACCTGCAGCAGTCCCCAGGGCCTGCCCCTACCCACCTGAGGGTCTGCCAGCCTGGAGATGTCTGGCTTCAGGTAGAAGACAATCCCCTCAGCGGCCCCCGGCAGTGTGACTCCCCGCACCAGCAGGATGATGAGCATGGCGTAGGGGAAGGTGGCAGTGAAGTACACAACCTGCAGGGAAACCAGAGGGTGTCAGCAGGAGGGGGCAGGCATCACCTTGTACTGTCTGCAGCCCCCACTCTGCACCATCCCTAGACTCTGCCACTGGCCATGGCCATTACTGCTAACATAGATGTAGGGTGGGGAAGGAATTAATCAAGGTTACATCTCAGCGGTGATTTCATTAATCTACATGGTTGCTCTTGCTATTTTCTCCTTCCACTCATTGCAATTTCCCTGCTCTCAAGCTGTTCTCTTCATCTTTCTAGAGCTGCAAAAGAAGCCTAGGTCTCCTCCAGTCACTGAGTTTTAATGAGGAGTTATTAAAATTGTTCCTTTCCCAGCAAGGGTTTTCCAAATTAAATAGCAACTTTTGCTGCCCAATTTGAGACACTGCCTTTCCAGGGGATGCTCATGTGTCTCCCTCATCCCTTCAGTGCTTCTGAGCTCACAGGTAAAAAATGGGAGCACCAGGAACCTCACACCCTTTCAAGAAAACATAGACCACTTCCAGTACCTGAAGGAGGCCTACAGGAGAGCTGGGGAGGGACTCTTTAGAAGGGCATGTAGCTACAGGATGAGGGGTAATGGCTACAAACTGGAAAAGGGGAGATTTAGACTAGATGTTAGGAAGGAATTCTTTCCCGTGAGGGTGGTGAGACACTGCACAGGTTGCCCAGAGAGGCTGTGGATGCCCCCTCCCTGGAAGTGTTCAAGGCCAGGCTGGATGGGGCTCTGAGCAACCTGGTCTGGTGGGAGGTGTCCCTGCCCATGGCAGGGGGTTGGAACTGGATGGTCTTTAATGTCCCTTCCAACCCAAACCATTCTGTGAATCTATGATTCTGTAAAGTCTCCTTTTCACATCTTCCTGTGTGTGATGTAAATAAATATTACAGTAGAGTTAATAATTTCTAATTCTTTGCCTAATTTAACTTTTTTGTTTGTTTGTTTGCAAAATATCCATGAGCAAACTGCAACTTCTTCACATGTATTCATTACTACAATTCATCCAAGAAATAAGAATGCTTGTTTACTCTATGGATTCCTAGTGTGGGGCCAACAATGTCACTGCCTAGTGATAACTGGTCAAATCAGTCACAGTACGTGGTGCTTTTCTGCTCCCTGACTGAATGAGAGTATGAGCATTTTTTGGCACAAGTATGAAAATCTACCTTCAGAAATCACTTTTGGAGAACATCTGTATAGATCAGCTGATTGCATAAGGAAAGGAAAGAAGGAAAGAGTACAAGAGAGGGCAAAATGAATAAAAAAAAGGCGGCTTCTAATGAAAATGAGCCTTCATAAGGTTGTTTGAAGTTATTTTCCCGAGGTCACCATTGTTTCTTTAAGTTTAGACTCCTTAAGTCACAGAAGCATAAACACAGGAAGAGTTATGATTAGGGCAGCCTTTCAATCAACAACAGCATTGTTAACTCTGCAACAGGTGAACAAAATTATGTACATATGTGGAGTTTCTAGGACCTCCCTACTGCTTGTCCTAATATGCAGTCAGTGAGCAAAAAGAAAGGAGCTGATTTTTTTTGACAGTAAATCAAAATCAAAAGCAAATCTCTATATGGCTGCCTGCAGAGGAGACAACTGGCTTGTCTGGCTTGTGGCATGTCTTGGGACAGAAAATCCCATCCTGTGTTGCTGCACTGTGTCCATAACATCTGGCTTGGAAAAAGTAAGTCCTGTATCATAACACTCGTGATGGGAAAATCTTCTGTGGTTCTGGGAAAACCATGACAGCTACTGCCTGCAGTCACTGGTTCCTCTCAATTTCTGGGCTGACATTGCCAAACCCAGCTGACCCAGCCAGCCCAAATGAACTCCTACAGGGCAAGCTCCCTTTTGGACCCAGTCTGCCAAGATCAAAATGATACCTCTTGTGAAGGTGGCACTGTGGTACCCAACTGCCTTTCAGCCAGCATCAGAGACTGATGATTTAAAATGCAGAGCATCCCGTCTCCCCATGGATGCAGAATCTGGCTGTCCCCCCTTGAGAGGTGGTGAATGGCCAGTGCCAGCAAGAGGCACTGAGAGCAGAGCAAGCTCTCACCTTGATCCATTAAAACGGGGGCCCAGTGTGGTTTTAAAGTGAGAAGAAGGATTTCACACTGAAACAGATGTGCAGTACTACAGGGAACATCTGCCAATGTTAGGGATACTGGTTTGGAGGAAGAAGGCTTTTGCAAAAATTTTTTCCCCTCTCTCTGTTACTGGGACATCCGCTGGACATCCATAAGAGCCAACCCCTCTGCTAATAACCCACCCATCTCATCACAGCGCCAGGAAGGAAGGAGGTCCTGAACAAGTCAAGACAATAACAGCGTCCCTGTCATCCACCCTAAGGCACACCACACTCATCCACCCCAGAAGGATATCCAGTCCACGTAATCTATGGGAAAATCAGCAGGGAGCATTGGCTCCAGCCTCATCAGCAAAATGCACGAAGCGACCTGCTGAGCCAAAAAACACAGAGCCAGGGAGAGTGCAAAGGAGAGCACAAAGCAAAGCACAAAGACATCTCTCCTAGCCCAAGTGTTTTGCAGGATAAAGAAGCAGGAGAAATTACTGATCTATTCATGGAGATGGCTGCAGGCAGAAGCTTGTCTATTTTGCTCAAGTGTTTAATTACTGCCAGAGATAGGAAGCTTGATACTGAAGAGGATCGGGTTATCTAGTTAAAAACATAAGCAAGCCACACAAGAACAACACGCTGATGAGTGGATAGTTCCAAAGGACACTTGTGGAGTATCCATCAACCACTGTGGGTGTCTGCAAGGGCAAAGGCGACCTAGGATTTCCTTCAGTTCCCAGCTCTTTCAGTGTTCTTCCCTCCCCATTTGACATACTCTTTTGTTCTTCCTCTTATGGGTCAAATACAACCAATATAAATCTGCAGGAACCCACCATATTTTAGGTTTGGCTTTGGTGCTGTGTGTCTCCAGCCTCTACTTTGTGAAAGGGAAAAGAGATTGGGAAAGAAATGTAAGATAGGTACGAGGAGGCTTATGGATGAGGAGGACAGTCTCGGTTCCTACTTTGCCCGTGGACTTGACCCCTTTCCAGATGCAGAAGTAGCAGACGATCCATGCCAGCAGGAGACACAGAGCCAGCTCCCAGCGCACAGTGCCCAGTTTGTGAATACCGTCCGTGAGCCCCAGGACTCGATTCCTGCCAGTTTCCAGGTACAGGGAGAGAAGCATTAACACCCCAGATCCCAGTAATCCATACAGACCTTATCCATATTACCCCATGAAAAGACTTAACAGACTGTCCACAGCACCTCTGCCTGGGCTCCCAGATGAGTGAATCACCCCAGCACTGCCTAGGGCTCCCTTCTCTGTCTTCCTTGTGGATGCTGCTCCATTGTGCCCTGCAGCTTGTCCAAGCCCTCACACTCTCCCATCTGTGAGCCCCAGGACTCACTTTCTGCTGATGTCCAGGGACAGGGAGAGAAGCATTAACACCCCAGATCCCAGTAACGCCCATGGCCGCTTCTCTTCCTCTCACCTCCGCATACACTATGGACACCCAATACATAAGTTTTAGTGTCCTTTATGTTTCCCATATCCTTCCTTAAGCCCCATTCCCTGGAGAATCACTATCACCAAGGCGGGCCACAGGAGAGCTCAGCACCGCAGCTCGTGCAGTCCCAGCAGCCCAGCCCCACACTTAGGATTTCTCTGCATCTGCACTCCTTCCTCCAAGCTTCCACCTTGGGTTGCCCTTGGCATTACAGCTTGTGCAGAAACTCCAAACAACTGTTTCTGAGAGAATGTAGCCTTCTCTAAAGAACATTTGTAAAAAACAGGGCAGAAAAAAGGGTCTAGCACCATGTAGACATTTTCTGCACCCATGAGAACATCTCCTCATCTTCTCTGTGCCTTGTGGATGTTGCAAGGGACAATCTCACCTCCCCTATGGGCATTTTAAGAGCCACAAGTGAAAAAATAACTGCTGAGGCTGATCCTCTGGCACCCATCTCCTTTGAGTCCTCCCTCAGTTAAGAGTGAGGAAGCAACATGGTTCCTGCAAACTGCCTCTACTGCAGTGAGAAGCCTCTCTAAAACACTGTCTGGCCTGTGCAGGACCCCTCTGTCAGAGGTGTTTTATGGCCATGCCTCCCTGAGTGCCTCATTCATCTGCCTCAGATGTGTCCTCCCCAGGCAGCTGGACAGACCTCCTCCCTTCAGCAAGAGGTGGTCAGAAGAAGTGAAATGGCAGTTTAGTCTCTTCCTGTTTCACTGTAGAGGACTGATCAGTCTGTTCTGGCCTCTCATGCTTGTCACCCAACGCAAGTACACCCTGCTTGTAGAAAGTCCTCATCTTCTTTTGGAGTTTCTTTTTTACCTGGACAGCTCAGTGCTAGTGCTTGTGTGCACATGAACCCCCTGGACAGGCACGCTGCTGCAAGCAGCCTTTGGGCTGCATCTAGTCCTCATGCTCCTGAGATCTATTATGAGCTCCTTGGCAGCTCTGTGCACTGTGCTCCTTACGTCTCACATGCTCCCGGGTCTGACATATGGCACCTTACCAGGCCTTACGGAACTCCCTCCCACACCAGGATTTTCCTACAGCTTCAGCCTTTTGGATTAGAGAGAAGCCTGAGTGGAGGGAAAGTGGTCACGTACTCCCAAAACTCAATCACCGGGGAGGTGGCATTCGCAGGCGTGGTTCTGTTGTCCCAGCTGGAGCTATTCAGAAAGTCCACACAGAGATCTACCAAAAGAAAAGGAAGCTGATGAGGCAGAGAAGTTCTCCAAGGCTCCTCCATGTGGGATGCTCCTTCCCCTCTGTACCCTAACCCTCATGCTGACTGCACACAGACTCTTCACCCCAGGCTGTAGAGCAGCTCATTAAACTCTTGTATCTCATTAAGCATCTCATTAAAGCCTAGCTCTCCCTGGCTACGAATTCCAGCCCAGGAGTAGTCAGAGGGATTGGGGAAGGAAAGATGGGAAGGTGAGAGCAATTCTCTGCCAAATAGAAACCAGATGGCTGCGAGATATAGATCATTGTGGGATAGCCAATATACGTAGCCAAAAGATACAAAAATACAAAAGATACAAAATCCCATTCTCTTCCCATACCACACATCATTCACTATCGACACATACATGCATATGTTCACAGACACCGTAATTGCCTTTGTGTTCCACTACAACATCCCCAAATCTGTCATGTTGTATAAAATTGCTAAATATGGAGGAGATGCCATGCATCCAAGAAATGCACCTCCTCATGTGTTTGGCAAGCAAAAGAGCAAAAGACACAGGAAAACAGAGGAAGCCCATCTCTGCCTGGGAAGCTTCTGCGTGTGAAGATGTGGCTTTCCTCACAAGCAAACACACGCTGGGGAAGCTGAAGGAATCAGATCCACTCTTTGCAAGGCTGCTTACCTCTGCTGGGAAGTAGGGGCAGAGGAAGCTGTGAGTAAATGGCTCATAGGGTGGAGAAATTTAACACATCACAGGAATGAATCATCACAGCCAAGAGAAAAAGGGTGGAAACTGTACTTCTGTCAAATCCCTTTCCAGCTTGGCTTTGCACTGAAAGCAAAACAACCTGTTCGATATGATAAAAAAGGCCTGTCGAGCCTCGTTAGATCCATGAAGGTTACCTCACATCTATCCCACTTCCCAGAAACAGCCCAAGTGCCTTAAACAAAACCAAAGCCAGGTCTTCACTGCTGGGCAGAGTTTTGTGAACTGTAGACGTGAGGAGATGAGACCCGTGGCCAACACAGTGGGATTAGGCCAGAAGATGAATGCCTTAAGGGTTTTGTGTTCCTGATTCCTGTACTGGGATACTTGTACTGGCAAATCCTCTAGTGCAGGCTTGGACTGATTTAACCAAAAGCTGAGTGTGCGCAGGAAACTGTACATGACATCTACTGCTCCAGTAGCTCTGAAGGAGTGGAGTAGCATAAGGGAATTGTAAGATAAATTGTGCCAGAGCTAATGAAAAGTTATTTCCTTGTGAGGAGGACTCTAGACTGGCTTGAAAACTCTCCCCAACTCACCAATCCCACTTTTCACTGAAAAATCCATGTTTTCTGGAATCTCAACAACCAAATATCTCCATGCAGAAATAGTCTTACTGTCCCCTACTGCTAAACATAGTTTCACACATCCTGGCACTTGCCTGTGGTGAAAGAAGACTGCTGCCTTCACAGGAGTCCTTGGCCACTGAGCATCTCGTGGGAGCTACCCCTCTGAACACCACTCTGTGACACCCATGGTACAACTACAGAACAATGCCAGAAACCAGGACGTTCCTCTACAGTCGAAATATTTTTAGACAAATAAAAACATATTTTCTACAAAACATGACTGATTTCTGGGAACTGGGAAGGGGAAAGAAGAATCAGTTTGAAAAGCAAGTTTCCACCTCCTACCTTTGCCCCCACCAGAAGCCAGGCAGAGGAAGGTGTACCTGAGTTCCAGGGGTTATTGCAGCTGGCCCACGGTAGCACCGCGGTGAAGGAGCTGAACAGGTAGAAGAGTGCCCAGGAGAGGATAACGATGTAGTAGATATTTAGATAGCCCTCGATGACTTGTGCAGAATACCCAATTCCTGACAAGGAAAGGGAAGGCCTTTGAGAAGGCTGCCAACCAGATACCAAAATGTCAAGCTTAACCCCCAAAAAAGACGTAGTCCATGCTGTGGTAAGAAGGGTGCAATGCCAACCACACAGGTCACTGGAGAATAGGATGAGACCTACCTCTTGGAAAGAGAAGGCATTTTATGACTGTGTGTAAAGACAGGAAGTGTTGGTATCTCTAGGCAGCTCTGTGGTGGAACAGAGAGAGAAAACCTTTCGCTGATGAGAAAGCATTTTTCTGACGCTTATGTGCCATTGCATTACACTGCCTCCCCTGCAGGAAAACCAGCTGTAGCCTTGAAAGAAAAGAAAGGCAGGTGAGTAGGCAGGTGAGTTTCTTCCTTCTGGAAAGACTCAGGCAAAAAGTGTTCTCACTGCTGAGGTACACCAAGCATGAAGTATGGTGTTGGGGCAAAAGTACAGATATAGAGAATTTAAAAATAAAACAAAAATAAAATTAAAAAAAAAAAAAAAAAGAAAGAAAGAAAGAAAAGAAAGAACCAGAGTAACACTTCCAAAAGAGGCTCTGAGTCACTATCTTTCAGAAAGTACTGCCAGCAATCCCCGTAACCTGACTCACCTTCAAAGATGGGACAGATCTTCCTCCAGGCCGTAACCCCTCCCTGGCTGGTGTACTGTCCCAGTGATGTCTCCAGGAGGAACATGGGGATCCCGCAGGTGAAGAGGAAGATGAGGTAGGGGATGAGAAAGGCTCCTGCAGAGAGGGGTGAGATGCTGCCTCAGGAACCTCTTCAAAACCTTGCCCCCACCCCTTGCCAGGTACCTGGGGCCATAGCTGGAATCCTCTAGGTAAACACAAATATTTCTCTGAATTAACTGTGTGGCCTGTGCAGAAGAGCAAGAAGTCTAAGTCCAGCAATTTCTGGAAAAATAAAAGCTTGGTCTGTCTTGTACTACAGCAGTCCTGCTGCCTTTGGTCAGAACCTAGAGGTAAGGAGGAGCTGGGCGAGGTGTAGAGAAAAGACCACACTGGAGAAGTTGTCCGTGTTGCCACTGCCCCACCTCGTGCTCACTTTCAGCAGGAGACAGACGAAGCACAAGGAGCCTTTGTTTCACATAACCGTGTTTGCTCGGCCTGTCCCAGGAGACACAGCAAAACTTGCCCAGAGGATACAAACCTGGAGGCTGGTGACATTTCTTGAAAAATAATAAATTTGCTGGGATATAAACTTGCTCAAAAAAAAAAAAATTTCAAGTCAAATTTGACAAGTAGTTTGCACTGAAAGAATGGGAGCAGGAGGATGGCAACAGAGTATCTTTCTAGCATTTTCAAAATGAAAAAGTTTTATTTCTCTCCTCATTTTTTCATAAAAATAAATATAAATGTCTCAGGATAATTCAGCCAGAAATAATCTTCGGATTAACTTTTTGAAATAGAGGGGGATTGGGAGCAATTGCTTTCTCAGAAACAAAGATCAACAAAAATAATGCAGCAGAAAAAGACAAGCTGAAAAATAAAAATAAAAAAAAAATAATAAAAAAAGAAAGAAAAAGTATTATGCCTTGTTCAGCCAACTTTACCTTTTTTTTTTTTTTTTTTTTACAGA